>WEKX01006448.1:0-22825 GCA_013390025.1 Pitta sordida | reverse complement strand
TCAGTTTTTCTACCTCTTCCTTCAGCAGGGGTTCTGTGTATTTAGAGGTGATTACTACTTATTAGAGTCTGCAGGATTTTTCTATAATGGGATCTTTGGCTGAGAAAATCAATTCCAAAGTCCAAAGTTTGTAACAAGCGATTAAACAAATCAGTGCAATGTCACTGTGAGACTGGTGATGGCATTAGGATCATCACTGATAAATCCGGCTTTAACATGCTGAAAACCTCTTAAAGAAAGCAGATCAGTGATTATTTTTCAAATATTTGTATGGAAGTGAATATTTCAATGGAGAAAATTTTGATAATTTAGAATTTATTTCAACTTGTAAAATCTTTTAGGTATTAAAATGTAAATATTTACCTAGTCAAAAAAAAAAAACCACAAAAAATAACCAGTTTTTTTTTTTAATTGTATTGTTTGTTATTGAAACTCAGAAGCTCAGTGGAATATTCAACGAACTGGTCCTGGTCACCCAAGTGCAGCCCAGTAAGTTTGGCATAAAAATTTTAGTCAGGAGCTGGCAGGAGATATTGCATTGCATTTGTGTGACATTCTTTAACTGGTTTTCATACATTCCAATTTCATGTAAATATATCCATGTAGACCTAATACTGAGGTACAAGTAAATGCTGAGACTGCAAAGATTAAAGGGACACTGTTAACCTCACTTTTTCCTTTAGCTAGAATATTTTCTGATTTTTTTAAGCTTTAATGATTTTTTTCTATAATTTTAGAGCAAAAATAATTTAAACAACTCCTTTTCTAGTAATTCCTCATCATTTGAATGCTAGAAGCCACAAACATATTGTAGGAACTGAATAGCCATGACATTGTGATACTGAGCGTCTTAAAATACAGAAGAAAGGAATATAATTACCCCTTGAACCTCATTTCTATTCAAAAGAAAAAGAAATCCCAGACTTGTTAACATAAATAGTATATGCAAATATGCGTAAGACAACAGCCCCTTGGTAACATTTTTCCCACAGGAGGGAATTCCTTCAAAATTGTAGGCTATGCACAAATACTTTATTTTCTAAACAAAAATTGCATTATGCCAGAAGACATATACATTTCAACTACTATGAGAATGTAATTAAATTATGTTAGTTATCTTTGTTTGTAATACAAGGAACAAGATTTCTGTTGAAAGAACAAGGCGCTCCTAAGTTAATATCCTTTCATCTCACTAAGTGTCACACTGTAGGTGGTCTGCGGTGCTTTCTTTATACAGAACTTTTCACAGGATTTGCTTAATTCAATGCTACTTTTTAGCTTTTGGGTCAAGTGAAAAAAATAGCAGGAGAGCCACAAGAGGACAAATTCGTCTTTCACTTACACCGTGTAAATCCTGTTGAATGGGGAAAGCAAGACAAAGGCTGAATACTGTGCCTTTGACATAAGGAGAAATACAAATATTTCGTGAACAGGGCAACAAATGTCTTTGAAAGTTGTAACAAAGTAACAATTTCAGTTAAAGTGCTGAGCCAATTATTTCCTATTCATTGAAAACATATGTTGATGTTGTTGCGAGTCAGAAACTATCAGAAGTCATTTAATTTATTTTTTCTAGGATTAAAACAGTAGCTTATTTTTTAATATACAACTAATTGTTATAAAACATCTGGTGAGGCTGTGCCTTTAATAGTAAATAATATTTACCTTTACTACCTTTAATACTAAATACTATGTACCTTTAATACTAAATAATAAGTTTATAGACAAATTCTTTCTTTAAAGGCAAATTGGAAAATTTTATGCCTTTTTTCCCTATAAATGTAGGAAATACTCAGTCCCTGTAGAACTCTTTTGTGTTCCTTACTCACTATTTCCATGCTGCTGGTACATGGATATTGTATAGAAGCCTTTAAAAAGAAAAAAATTATGGATTTTCTATGAAAAAATCTTCCTCTCCCACTCTCCACTTCCCACCTCCTCATTCCTCTTGCACCTCTTTGTGCTACAATTTTCTGCCTCAGTTTGTTGCCCAGGAAGCCACACTGCAGGATCAGTGGCTTGCACTGTATGACTATTAGCCCAAAGTCTTCCATGCATAAAGAAAACTAGTGCCACACCAAGCACTTCCAGGGTAAAATGTGAAACTGCTTTTATTTAAGAAGGGGTCACTAAATTTTATATACTCAGAGGACATAAATGCTAAGAAATGTTATCCAGGTCTCTCTTAGTGTATTAAGTCTTAGAAAGCTTTCTTCAAGTTTGTATTTGCTGCATAAATCTCATTCTAGAGCCAAGGATTCTCATATCAGATGACCCTAATGTGATTTTAAAATTCACCTGCCAACTCTCTGATATACAGAACTTGAGTTTCCTAGAGGTTTATGTAATGCACTGAGGCCAGACGTGCTGAACTAGCAGCCTCCAAAAACGTATAGCAACATTTTTCGTTGCTAATGGTGCCACTAAACTAAATTATCAAGGAATAATCCAAGACATGCAGCTGAGTCCTCACAATGGCCTAGACCAAAAGGGCCAGGATATCCAAAAAACAGGTCTCTCCTGGTGAGAAGAGCCATCACTGGAAATTACTGTGGTGGTGCCGGGACACTTCATCTGAAAGGAGCATACAAGGAGCAAGAGAGAGAGTACACACTGTATATCATCAATCTGACAGATAACCCAGAAAAAAAGAGAGGAAAGCAAATCCACGAAGCGTATGGGCTCAGTAATCATCCAGTAGCAGAGAGAAAAAAATTCTGAAGAAATATGTTCAAAATTATTCCTAAGCAGGAAAGTGCAAGTGCCACCAAATCCATGTTTGGCTCTAATATGAGCAAAAACAAGAGGATGTGGTTTTAGTGATGACAGACGTTATGTAGAAGGATGAAGCAATGATTATCTAAATACAGCAAAAGAACTTATGGTTCCCAAAGGCCCAGCATACACTAGGTTTCACCATAACCCAGAGCTTCAGCAATCAGCTCAAATACAAAAGAGTTCTACTATTGACAGTTTTCTCTTGGAACCATCTGAAACAGGTATACATCAAGTAATAATAGTTAGAGACGAGAGACAGTAACAGCATGATCTAGAATCCACGGACATATCACCATTTATAACAGTATGGGTAAATCTGTATTTTGCAGGAATATGCATTTGATAGTTTTAAATGTGTAAACAAATTAACAGGAAATTTTGTTATAGGAACTTTAATGTAAGAGGAAGACCATGGAAGAGCCTGTTCATCACAGAAGGAAAGCACTCAACAGATGACAACAAGAATGGTCATGTTTCATGCCTTTTTGCTGTCACTGAAATGACAACCAACAAAACTAGAAATACAAAAATTTAATTTAAAAAAAGTATTTAAATCAATTAACAAAGTCACCAGCATATGTCTGGAAAACTGGCTCATACACACTTCGAAGCATTATCAGTTATGTTTGGAAGCATATAGAGGGCTAGTGACATTCCAGGTGCCTGGAAAAGGTCAAGTGTAGTACTTATTTTTCCAATAGATGCATAAGGACAGCTTGGAAATAATAGGTCAATTCAACTTTTAAGTTCCCTTACAGTAATGGAACAAATCATTTCCTAAAAATGCATCACAGAACGAAAAAAGATTTAAAAAGAGAGAGAGAGCAAGTGGTAGCAGATTTGTAAACTTTCCTTCTACAACTGACAAATCTGTTTTGGGGATGAGAGAAGGACCACGGGGAAAAAAGACAAATAGTAAATCTCATGTAGCTTAATGTTAGCATAGTTTGATATTAGTAAAGCTTTTGACACTGCATAATACATCATTCCCATAAGTAAGCTCAAAAGTGTTGCAAGTGCTATCATTTACAAGCAAATACAGAAACAAGTACAGAGCAAATTTCAGTGGTTCACTGTCAAAAAAAAGGTTCATTGAATATGCTCCAGTATTACCAACCATCTTCCAGAATAACTCATGCGATGGAATAAAAATACATTGCTACATACAAATACATACACGAGAGACATATACATTGTTGTATTTATGTGTATCGTGTGTCTGAANGGAAGGATGTTGATCTGCTTGAGAGGGTCCAGAGAAGTGTAACAAGGATGGTGAAAGGACTGCAGCACAAGCCTCATGGGGAGCAGCTACAGGAACTGGGGTTGTTCAGCCTGGAGAAGAGGAGGCTCAGAGGCGACCTCATTGCTGGTTACAACTACCTGAGGGGAGGTTGACGCCACATGGGTGTGAATGTCTTCACTCAGGCTGACCGACACCAGAACAAGAACACCAGAACAATGGCCTTAAGCTATGCCAGGGGAGGTTTAGACTGAATGTTAGGAAGAGGTTTTTCACAGAGAGAGTGATCTCTCATTGAAATGGACTGCCCAGGAAGGTGGTGGAGTCGCCACGCCTGGAGGTGTTTAAGAGAAGACTCGATGAGGAGCTCAGTGACGTGGTCTAGTTGGTGGGAGGCTTGGGAGTTGGACTAGATGATCCTGAGGGTCCCTTCCAACTCAGAATTACCTGTGAACCTGTGAACTGCAGGTAAAAACACTTGCAAAGAGCTGGAAGTTCAATTAGGGATTGGACTAAAGTCCAGGATGATTTTTTTCAGAAACTTGATACAGATTGCAAAAGATCAGCATGTGATCTAATAAGGACAATTACAAAGCTTCATAGGTAGGTAGAAATAAACAATTTCATAACTACAAATACCGAATGAAAAGAAAGCACGGTTATGGGAAAGCAAAAGCAGACCATGAGTTGCCACACTGAATTTCTACCAAAACCCAAACCTCATTCAGGACATACTGGCTGCAGGGGTCACTCCAAGGCAACTGTAATCATTGTCCCACCCTTCTTGACACTGGAAAGGCATCAAGAAGAGCCTATGTCCAGTTCGGGGCACCATGGTTTCAAGGAAAACATGAGTTTTTGTTTATATGATGATTGGTGTTCTGTCCACAAAAGAGGAAGAACGTGTGCTATTTTATCAGAGGGAAAACACAAGGCATTGTAAATTTCCACAGACGAAATTCTGAAAAAAATTGTTGTGTTGCAGATTGCAAATAGCTACAATAGATTACTTTGAGAATTTGCACTATCCTATCAAAGGAATTACTCAGCTTGTGAGAGAAGTGTCTGCAAGAAAATATTGAAGTGTTTTCTTGCTGACTCTGAGCAAGGAAATGGACTAACTGACTTGCTGGTATCTATTACAACCTCATTGCTTGCGTTTTTGTATCAGGGTTTTACAGTAGCTATTTATTTATATTTATATCTTCTGCTTCATCTGTGAGTGAGTGCCCAATCTCATCTGACTGTTCAATTGGCCCATTTCTTGGCATTTTTTTCTCAGATATATCCATATACCGCATAGACAACCTTATAGACTCCCTTGTTCATGGAAGAGTAACACCTTTTCTGACATTTTCAAGCCTTTCCAACAGAAATCTGAGGAAGGCAGGCAGTTGTCTGCCATGAGAGGGATTCCATGGACAGCACTCACTGCTATCCCTTTTCCCTCTTGCTTCTTTGCCTGTATTTACCCAGCAGTTCCATTCCTGCTCAACATACAATGAGTTTGTGGTGTAGCTGATTTTTCTTCTCTTTTTTTCGCACAATTGCTAGCAGGATGGCTCCTGAGAGAAGTTCCTGGATGCTACAGTTAAATCATTATTGTTGGTCATAATGGTATTATTTTCTGTTTACAATTGCTCATGTGTACTAATTACATACGTACTCATTTTGCATTGGTCCAAAATACACAGTGGAAGAGAGGCAATGTTTAATATTTTCTAATTAATCTATTTGCAAGATTATTTCAGATATGAAATATTGTGTTNCAGAATGCCATTGGCCTTCTTGGCCACCTGGGCACATTGCTGGCTCATATTGAGTTTCCTGTCAATCATTACTCCTAAATCCCTCTCCATTTCACCACTCTCCAGCCACTTATCCCCCAGTCGATAGTGATGCATGAGGTTGTTATGTCCAAAGTGAAGAACCTGGCACTTAGTCTTGTTAAATCTCATACTGTTGGAGTCTGCCCATTCCTCTAGTCTGTCAAGGTCCTTCTGAAGGGCCCTCCTACCCTCCAGCAGTTCGACATTTGCCCCCAGCTTGGTATCATCTGCAAACTTGCTGATGATGGACTCGATTCCCTCATCCATATCGTCAATAAAGATGTTGAACTAGTGACTGGTTGCCAGCTGGATGTGGCACCATTCACCAACACTCTCTGAGCTCGTCAATCCAACCAGTTCCTAACCCAACATAAAATGCTTCTATCCAGTCCATGTTCTAAGAGTTTCTCCTGAAGCTCATTATGGGAATCCGTGTCAAAGGCTTTGCTAAGGTCCAAGTACACAATTTCTTTTCATATCTTCATTAGTGAAAGGCTTCACAGTGGGTAAATTTGAGGAGTTTCTGGAATAAGGGATAGGAAGATTTGTTTATCAGAAATGTAGTGTTTCTTACTGTGAATTCAGTTTACTTAGTTTTGGAATAATGACATTTACTCACTAAAGAAGGAGAATGCGCATGATCCTGCAGTACAGTCACCTTCCAACCATGGCTCTGTGCTACCACAGTATGAGCCCAGTATCTAACAGAAGTTGTATCCCTGAGGACTAAAGGACAAGACAAAAAAACATGGTTGTGTGTATATATGTTCCTCCTACATGAAGTACAACATTCATTTGTGGAGGCAGAAATAAAGGAGGGCACAAGCCTTATGTCATTTTTTGTCTTTCTTAAGTCTTCGGTGAACTTTTTTAGGGAAATGTTACTCTACCTGTTATTCCTATAGAAGACAGGTATTAATTCTTATCTTGCATCCACCTGCTTATCTACCACATTGCAGAGGAGTCCTTCCCACATTTAATCTACTGGTTAAATGCCAGTTTAATTCTTCTATGCTGTAGGCCACAAGAAATGTGCTCAAAGGACAAGCCCTCATATACACACCCCAATATAAACATTTTAATGAAAGAGAATTTTTTTGTAGGAGAGGGGGGAAAGTTCCTTTGCTTTGAAAATAATGAATAAGCTCTCATTGAAATGAACCTTTTATGTATATTTTTATGTTTCTGATCTGGCTGCTTTGAAGAGCCGATATCATCAGTTTTAGATCCTGGACTCTGGCCATTATTTTCTGAAACACGCTTTACAATGGAAAAGACCATTCAAAACAAAGTAAAACAATACAGAGAAAAAAAACCTTCTGGTACTTCTCAAAGCCTACAAACCTTTTGTTTCTTCAGAATTTTTCTTCCTAACATATGATTATTTTGTCTTTTACTTACACATACCACTGCCCTGTTACTCTCCCACTGCATTAGGATACTAGAGATATTGATGGCAGAGTTTAACTTCAATTTTACTTTTCCATCAGAGACTGTCTGTGCAATTCCCACTGCATGATGTTGCGCAGTTGCTCTTGACAGAGATTAACTACATCTGCCCAATTAAGTACAAATTTCTTCAATTCCTCTCATATGTAAGCATGAAAGCATACTTATGTAAGTCTGAGTGCAGTGAAATCAAAAGTAATCTCAAATGGGAGGTTCAATAACAATGGGAAACTTGTTCTTACAGTGCGCATCATGCACACAGCCCTTCTCACAGACATTTCCTCAGTACATGAAGTTAACTCTTTTTCTATGGACAGAGGAACTGAGGTGGAGGCCATAAGGCTCAATGAGTCTCAAAGGTTGACCACAGACCTCAACAGAAGCAAGGACAGTGTTTTTGAATCCTTTCCCCCCTTGACCCATGCAGTTTACTTACACAAATCTGCAGCAAGAATGAGCTGAGTCAGGATTAAGGTACACAATGTTTCTGCTAACTAACTGTAAGCCATGATTTACTACATAGACCCGCAGAGCAGCTTTCCAGATTTTGAGCTACAGCACTCCCCACCCCACCACTTGCACTGGTAGACCCTGCTGGTCCCTGGATGGGTTGAAGAGAGGCAATCTGATCCATCCTCTACATACTGCCAGTGCTCTTCCTCCTGTGGGAGCTCACCCTTCTACATCCATAGGGCTTCAAGGCACCCATCGTTCCAAAACTTCTCCAGATGAAAATGAGGTCTCTAAACATAGAACGAGGTTTAAACCATCCAAAAAATGTACAAACTGAGCTGCCACACAGGTTTAAACCATCCCAGTGTTAGTAGGATATTTTCTTTAATGAAAATTCATAATCAATTTCCTTCTCTTTTTATAATCATTTCACAGTTCCCCAGAAAGCAGAATCTGTATCAGACTGCGCTCCTGATAGTCTTGTGACAGGATCTCATTTCGAGGGTCTTGAGTTCAGAAGGGCACGGATTCTTTTCTGTACATACTGGTCAGATATATGTCAGAAGACAGATAGAAACTTTCAAAAAATAGACTTCAACGCTTCTGTGGAACAAACAGGAGACAAAATTGGATCAGATGTATGAAAGTGAAATCACAAGAGTCTGAAGAAAGACTTCGGGAGTAATCCAAGGAGACACAACTGACTTCAGCAAATAACATTCTTCAGTGAATTTCAAAGGCCCTGGGACATGAACGGTCCACCTCTGATGACAAGCTGAATTTAAGAGTACTGAAGGACTCCTCTTCTTTCCACAGTTAGCCTTGTGCTACTGGAACTTGTGCAAGTGGAGGGTCAGGCAGAGTGGAGCAAAGCTCTTCTGAGCTCATGCTCTTATCCCACTCTCAGCACATGCATTCCTCCCACTTAGACCAAGAGGGAGGGATCAGTGGGCAGAAAAGGTGGCTCCATAAATTCAGGTCAGATTCACCATGAATATTCTCTTGATTTATCCTTACAACAGCATCTAGCCTTGGGATCAAAGAAATGAATCTCTGAGGTCTGTAATCCTCAAATTTCAGAATTTTGTAGTGTTCATATGATTGCTTAGCATAATAGAGAGTGGATTATTCTATGTGCAACTAAAATGAATTACAAACCTCTAATCCTGAGAGCAGATGAAGAGATCACACACAGTAGACCTCTGTTTTCTTTTACCAAATGTTTTATATGTGACTAAGCTCATCTGTGAGGCACTAGGATTCCAGTCTTGCCAGAATGAACCGGCATGAACCTAGGGATGAACCTAGGGATGACCCAAGGATCCCCGTATCCTTTTTTGCTCCACATCCCACAGTAGTTCTGAAATTTGCAAAACCATCACATACTTTGTAAGAAAGGTAAGAGGCCAGGTGCAGCTGTATCCATCTCCTGTCATAGTGCCGGTCTCTCCATCTCAGCCCAGATGGAGAATCAAGACTCAGATGTAGATATCAACATTTGGCCCCATGATCCACATTGTCTCTGAGCCCTGACTCCCTATTCCCTCCTCCCCTTTGCTCCCCCTTCACTCACAGCTCCTTCAGCCTACAGAAGCATCAGTCCTACAAACAAACACTGCATCATGAAAAGCACAAATTAACACGTAACCCCCACATCTTACAACTACTTGATGTTATTTTCTGCAACCTCCCACAGATAACTCACAGCAGGGCTACTTTGTGCTCTATTCAGTTTCTGCACACAGTTCATGTTGCTCTTTGCAGGAGGATTATGGCCTTTGCTGGTTGCTTGTTTGTTAAGTGCAACTCTGTGTAGGGTGCCTGACAGGATCCAAGCAAGAAATAAAATGGCTTGGGTGCATCAAAGTCTGATGGACAACCTTCAGGGTTTTACCTCAGCCAGAATTCAGTGTTATTAGTTCATATATCTGAAGATCCCTTCTACATGAACATGTGAGAACAGATTATTCTCTCAGTTGCAATACTTTGAATTAGGACAGTAATAGATGTGCAGAGAAAAAGATGATGAGGGCTGTGGTCTCTGTTGTAACAGCAATCTTGGTGGCCATCATCAAACCTCAGACTCCCTGCATGTCTGGTCCCTGAAAACAATCAAGGCAGAGTAGCCCAAAAGGAAGCCCTGAAAAGCAGGCACTAGATGGGCGCAGTCCTCCTCACAAACATGGTCTAAGCAAACATGGTCAGTCACTCCAGCAGAGAAGACATATCTGAAAAAATGGAAGGATCTGCAAAAAAATCCACGACAAGTTGAGCTAAGTCCATACATTTTCTGTGATTTTCCAAAAAGAGTACTTTAAAAAGTCCATTATGATTCTGGTTACTCACTGGGGTTTTGATTCTATTGTTCCACTGGCCTCACTCAAACACTTTCTTCTTCCAGATCTCAACTGAAACTGCTCAACTACGCTTTTTCTTTGATAATACTTATTTTCCTTTTTTTTTTCAGAGCAAAAGTCTGCTCTTTTTACACTTGTTTTAAAAGGCAAATTTGGCATACAGTTCAGTTATATATCCTGGTGTCTGCTTATTGAAGGCAGGTGCACACTACAATATATATGGGTACAGAGACCACCTTCTAGACTAAAATAATACTGGGCATGTCCTCATGCGCCATACCACTGATTTTTTTTATTCATAAACCCAAAAATATGAGCTGTTCTCTTCCCTATACACATTACAAGTGAGTGTGAACAGGCAGAGATGGTGTAAATATGTTTTCATTAACATTTTTTCTAGCATATTGTTTTTACTTGACACTAATATGAAAAGAAAATTTTGCTATAATGTTGCACTTTCATTTCTAAGATGAGAGAATTGTATTAGAAAATATTACATGGCAAGTAGCTTCAGCTAGCCCAGCTTTATTCATTTTATTTAATCTGGAAAATGGTGATCTATCATGCTGTCAAACAAAAATCCTTCACTTACTCTTTAGCTTTCTTATTGCATGAATAATATAAAATGGACAATAATGGAGAAAAAGTAAACATGGTCCACATGATGCTATCCTCAGGGATACATTGTATAATGATTTGGGTTTTTTTTATTTTGATAAATCTATAAGTAACAGGAAATGACCAGTGGAAGTTAGAAGAACATTGTTTACTTTCTAAAAAAAACCCAACAACACACAAAAGCACCCAAAAAACCCCCAAACCCAGATATTAAGTGGTTTGTGTAATTTCATTCCTATTTTCTTGAGTTCACTCAAACCTTTCTAATGGCCAAATTTATGCAGGATGCAAGCCCATTTAGCTGACAATATACAAGAGCAGTAGAAAGTAGTCCTATATCGGACTCACCTCAGTGTGTGATCAGGATGTAGCTGGAAATGATAAAATACCTCAAGCTTAGATAAGTCTCAAGACATTCAGCAACATAGTTCTTGCTGATTCATCGGGTATCTAAACACCTTTGTAAGCCTATAACCATCTCTGCATCAGAAACTGAAGCAAGCCAGAAATATGTCCTCGGGCAGCACAATTCAATGTCCAGTCTGCTGTATAGTTAGCAAGGTCTCTGATATGGATCTGATATGTCAGATAATTAACTTCTTAAAAGAGATATGCAGTTCAACATTTGTTCTTCCATTAAAAGATGCTGTTTTCCTGATGTATTGTTAGCAAGGTCTCTGATATGGATCCAACCTGTGCCACCTAGCTGTCACCAAAAATACCCTAAGTTTGGGAGTGAATGTGAGTCAGGGACCATATCCAGGAGGGAGCAAGAAAGCAGCTCTTGAGGTGTGGAGGAGAAAAGAGAAAAACCACATCTGCACCTGCCCTTCAATGATAAGTATCCTTAGGCCAAGAGGGTGGCTCTGAGGACAGTTAAAGCCTGAGAAATTTGGGAGGCTGTGTTCAAGAGAGGATTGGGTGCATAATATTTATTTATTTCTTCCATTTTTTGTTGTTTTATTTACTCCATGTTTAAGAGTGAGGACACACAACTGATCAATAAACCCCTACAAGGGAAAAATTGCTGCTGCACCACAGTAAAACGTGAGGCACCAGCTCTCTTCCCTAGCACATCACTTCTATGCCTACAACTCTTGACAGGGTCCAGAGAAGGATGACAAGGATTGTGAAAGGGCTCGAGAACAAGCCCTATGGGGAGCCACTGCGGGAGCTGGGGTTGTTCAGCCTGGAGAAGAGAAGACACAGAGGTGACCTCATTGCTGTTTACAACTACCTGAGGGGAGGTTGCCGCCAGGTGGGCGTAAATCTCTTCTCTCAGACTGCCAGCACCAGAACAACAAGACATGGCCTTAAGCCACGCAGGGGAGGTTTAGACTGGATGTTAGGAAGAGCTTTTTTCACAGAGAGAGTGATCTCTCATTGGAATGGTCTGCCCAGGGAGGTGGTGAGTCTCTATCCCTGGAGGTGTTTAAGGAAAGACTGCATGAGGAACTCAGTGACATGGTCTAGACAATGGGCTAGATGCATGGAGCATGGTGCCCATGGCTCCAGGCTTGTGGGTTCAATCCCTGGGTGTGCGCTCGCTTGGGAGTTGGACTAGATGATCCTTGAGGGTCCCTTCCAACCCGGAATAACCTGTGAACCCGTGAACTCCTTGTCTGCTGTGCAACTCATGTGAACAATACTAGACTCTCCTGATAAACGCTTGATAATATCAACTGTCAGATAATTAACTTCTTAAAAGAGATATGCAGTTCAACATTTGTTCTTCCATTAAAATATGCTGTTTTCCTGCTTATGCAAATTCATCTCCTGCTTAATTACTATCATATCACAACAGTCTGATGGGAAAGTTTAACTCAGAAATCTCTGTTATACTTATCTTTATTTTTTGTCTTCTCGTTTATCAATATTTTCCAACATCTACTTTTCCCTGGTGACAGAATAGCTAGGTGTAAATGTGGATTTATTAGATGCTCCAGTGTTAAAAAATCTCATGTATTGTTCTTCCAGACTTATAACAAAAAAATAGCAAATATTTAAAAAACATTTTTTTAGCGATGTATCCAAGGGTGACCAAATCAGGAATGAAAAAGCTGTTACTGTGTATATACATAATTCATGAGACAGAAAATATTCCATCCATGATCTCTCATCATTGACACAAAGTGCAGAAGAAATTTCATCTTTATTGATGATATGGATGAGGGAATGGAGTCCGCTATTAGCAAGTTTGCAAATGATATCAAGCTGGGGGCAAATGTTGAACTGCCAGAGGGTAGGAGGGACCTTGATAGGTTAGAGAAATGGGCAGATTCCAATAATATGAGATTTAACAAGTCCAAATGCCGGGTTCTTCACTTTAGACATAACAACCCCATGCACCATTATCACCTGGGGGACAAGTGGCTGAAGAGTGGTGAAATGGAGAGGGATTTAAGAGTAATGATTGACAGAAAACTACATATGAGCCAGCAGTGTGCCCAGGTGGCTAAGAGGGCCAATGGCATCCTAGCCTGTATCAGGAACAGTGTGGTCAGTTGGATTAGGGAAGTTTTTCTTCCCCTGTACTCGGTGCTGGTCAGACCATATCTTTAGTACTGTGTCCTGTTCTGGTCTCCCCAGTTTAAGAAGGATGTTGAACTGCTTGAGAGGGTACAGAGAAGGGCAACAAGAATGGTGAAAACACTGGATAACAAGCCCTGTGAGGAGCAACTGCAGGCGTTGGAATTGTTCAGCCTGGAGAAGAAAAGACTTAGAGGTGACCTCATTGCTGTTTACAACTACCTGAAGGGAGGTTGCAGTCAGGTGGATGTAAATCTCTTCTCTCAGGGTGCCAACACTAGAACAAGAGGACATGGTCTTAAGCTACGCATGGGGAGGTTTAGACTGGATGTTAGGAAGAGGTTTTTCACAGAGAGAGTGATCACTCATTGGAATGGTCTGCCCAGGGATGTGGTGGAGTCTCCATCCCTGCAGGTGTTTAAGAGAAGACTGGATGAGAACTCAGTGACACACAGTCTAGATAATGGGAGGCTCGAATGGATGGAGTCTGGTGCCCATGGCTCCACGGTTGTGGGTTTGATCCCTGGGTGGGGATTCATTTGGGTGTTGGACTAGGTGATCCTTGTGGGTTCCTTCCAACTCAGAATAACCTGTGAACCTTGGTGATATCTCTTCTCCTTAGCCATGTTAGCTCATTCTCTAAAATCCTATGAATCCTCTATTTTAAATGTTGTGCTATGCAGGAAAATGCATTAAAGTTCAAGTTTACTCCAAGGAATTACTGTAAAATCATCACCTTTTTACTCTGTTTATCTTCCCCATGCATGAATTCAGAGAGAACTCCTCTTCCATTACTGATAATGGGAGACTTTGTCTGTGTTTTATTCCTTTTAAAACCGCAGAGGTCGTACTAGTAAAATAGGTATACATCATTTAACAGAATTACAAAGCTCAGTACAGACTCCCACAGAGAGTAGGGAGATAGAAATGCAAGTTGGAGACAATGGGGTGACCAAACTCAAGCATCTGAAAGAAGAGTTTTGCCTGGGCAACATTTGACCTGGAGCTGAGGAGGATCAAGACATTTTTTAAACTAGAAATATGCGAGTTACAATAACACAAAATGCCAAGATATCCCTTTAATAATTTTTAATTATGAAATTATGAATTTTAATTATGAAAGCTGAACATTCCGAAGTTAGACCTGAGACTGTCCTTGTCATCGCAATTCTCTTTGCTTCCAAAGATGATCCCATTTCTGAACCCAGCAGAAGTGTCAGGCAACGATTTCATGGGCAGCTGACACAGTGTAACATCTCACTTCCAAAAAAAAAAAAAGGTATTTCACTCTTCCTTTCTGTTTAGATTCCATTCCCTTCCCTATTGTCCACCAGGGTCCTTGGTTAAGTCAGTTCATAGAACGGACTGGTGAGCCAGAACAAAATAAACAGCAAGAAGATGTCCAGGCATGATAAAGGAGAGTAGAGGAAGGAGAGACCTTACTCCTTCAGCAACAATAAGATGTCATAAACATTTGCTGCCTCTCAGGGAACCAAAGCCTAAATTAGACAGAAGAACTAGGCAGCATCTATATTTTTCCATTGACTCTAGGCATATTGACTCTAGTCAGAGCACTGACTCAGCTCAGACATGCAACTTATAGACAGCCACCCTCAAGTGAGATCGATCCCCACCAGCAATATTTGATCTGCCAAGGCAGGGAAAACTTGCTTTGGTTTTATCACATTTTGACCAGGGACACATCTTTGGGTCTTTTTCAGTCACTACTCAGTAGCACTGCAGTGATGAAGAAAAGAGTAAAACATAAGTAAATATTTATAAAGGACCTTGGAATTTTAGCCTAATTTTCAAGCACTAGGTGTGTAATGCAGGCAACCTCCAACCGGACACATAAAGGCCTGACTATGAAGTCAAACTTAATTTCACTTATTTCTACTTTCATCTACATTTTTATGGGAAAATTAAGTCCATACATTCAACAGAATTCAATAAGATCAGAGAAACAATTCCACTTTTTCAAAGGAGGCGAAGGCTAGTGTAAGGAATGAGTGAGTGTGTGGTAGGGTCAGATGTTCAACAATATTTATACATGGAAAGCAGGTCAGATAATCTGCAAGAGATGAAATATTGCCCTTTTGACTGCTTCCTTCAGGACCACTGCTCTGTGTTCACTGATCTGACTCAGGTGAGATTTCTATGAAAGTGCAGGTGGAAAATAAGGCAATGAAACACAGCATCTTTTGTAAGTACACATTTGCAATGTAGACCTGGGTTTTCTGTAAAGGGAAGAAGAAAAAAGAACTACATTTCAAACCTGGACCTCTTGAGGTTGTCTCAGAGTAACTGCCTCTAACTTTCTCAGCATCTTGGGGACTTGGACTCATAAAATGATGTTCATGGCATTTTTATGCTAATGTAAGAGTAGACCAGTGTGTCATGCAAGAAATGAAAAATACCAGGAGTTCAAATATGAAAGCAATGGAGTTCAGGTGAGCAAAAGTAGAAAAAAAAAACACCAAAAAAACAAAAACAAAACAAACAAACAAACANAAAAAAAAAAAAAAAAAAAAAAAAAAAAAAAAAAAAAAAAAAAAAAAAAAAAAAAAAAAAAAGGAAATAGTGCCAGGAAATGCAGTAAGTACATCTTGGGGAAGTCAGTATCAGTCTTTTTTTCTCTGTGGTCCACTATGGTTTTTCTCTATGGTTACACTGACATTTTGAGGAGATTGACAGATACTACATGGTAAGTGGATTGTCCTGAAAAGCCTTGTGTGGTATTTTCTGTGACTCTTATACAAAAGGTATTTGCAAAACACTGACTGAAAATCTCCTGTGCTGTGGAAGGTAGTGCCAAGGTTCTGCAATTCCGCTGTGTGTGCAAAGTTCTTTGTGACTACCTGAGTCAAAGGTGGCCATTCTTTATTGAAACCATTTAATTTGTTGTTAATAAACTATTGATATTGTTCAACACTGCAAATATCTTTACCATTTAAACAAAGGCTTTTAAAGGAACTGTTCCCAACCTGCTTTGGTAAGAGAGATCTTTCTTTGGTTTTCTCCAACCATTCTCATTAATGTGTTAAGTTCTTCCATCGATTACCTTAGGAATAAGCAACACACTTTAATCTAGAAGGTGGTTTCCTGTCCCTTCATTATCTGGTTCTTTAAGAAATTTTTCTGTGTTAAGCTTTGTTTTTATTGCTAACTGACTATATTAGAACTTTAAAATTTGGTACAGGCAAAATAGGTGTGGCACTATTTATAAATCAAGGGTAAGTTATGCAGTTTTCATAAGGTGGTTTATATTGCATATTTGAAATCTGGAGGTGTTTCAGGAATGTATCATAAAACCACCTTCCATAAACTGTCTCTCAGGAAACAGTAATGATAACAGAGGCAGACAGACCTCACTTTAAACTAGTCACCTTGTACTCTTGATATACTAAATTTCTTGAATTTTTTTAAATCTTTCCTGTTGTTTGAAGTCTTATCAGTTGTGTTTTCAGAAGATTCACTTTACCACCAAGGTTTCCAAACACTCAACAGTGTGAGGCTATACTGCCATATAAATCTTGCCTCATAAGTTTTATGGATTTATGAAAATCCCAATTGTGCACCATGTACTGGATAAACGTAAAAATAATTCCATATATAAAATAATAAAAGTACACATATTAATTAAGCTGCCAGAACTCAAAATGATGAACTTATGACTGCTAGAAAAAAATCTGACATCTGTGCATTTACTAAATGTGAACTGTAATTTTTCTGGATTTTACCTCACGTTATTTTCACCACAAAAATGTGTGCAAAGCTTCATGTCTGACAATGTGGGTGTCAGAAGTCTGAAAAGGGTGAAACAAATTGGAAAAGTAGAATGAAAATATATAAAAACCTGTAAAATTACTATGTTCCTTTACCATAGGCAAGAACTATATTTAGATCTTGTAACCATAGTGGGATATTGGTCAGAAGATGAAGGACAAATTTTAATGCATGTTCATTACTCTAAAGAAATTACACCTTGGAGTAAGCCTTTTATATTGAAGAAGTACAGTAGTCAAAAAAAAAGAAAGCTTTTGTGCAGAATGTAGTTTACATAGCCTATATACTTCTGTGTTCATTTTGTTGAATATAACTGTGTAAATAAGGAATACCTTTCACAGCTGAAATTCTCTATTTTTTCCATCCTTCAGTGAAGTCAGTTCACAGCATCATGACTGGTTTGTATTTGAAGAAGTCCTGAGAGAGTTCTGTTTTATTTAACTATACTGAAATATCTTTCTTGCATGTTAAATACCCAAGGTCTAATAAAATCTATTTGCCATCTGATATTTATCTCACTTGGGGTTTTGGTTTTTTTCAGTGGAAGACCTTGACAGCTCAGTAGAATGGGTAAGATACCTCATATAAAACATAGATATTGATTTTTCACAAAGGAGCTGTTCTTCCAACTCTTTGTGTTTAATGTGTGTTAATTGAAACACAGCACACGTATAAAGTACAAACTAAACTTATTTCTTCACACAATTCCCTCTTTTTACATCGATATCATAATCATTCTGACTATACGAATATCTATTGGAAATCAGCTGGATTTGTAACACTAAATACAAACACTAGTTAATCAGAAGTAATAAAAATAAACTTTTCCAGATTCTTTCACAATAGACAGGAACTATTCCTTTGAGGAACTCTTAGTGTAACTGCCCAGAGAACTTACATTATGGACTTTAGACGATAATGTGTATGTCAATGCAGCTTGAAATTGGTATGTTATGAAAGACATCATGTCACAGCAGCTTAAAAACACCAATATTGAGTTAGAAATATTTTTTAAGAAAAAAAAAAAGCTTCACTGGAACTGAATCTGGTTTAACAGGTTCAGTTTCTAACATAATGCGCTCAACGTGGAGACAGAACAAATAACAAAACGTCCAAAAAGAGGTGGTTTATCTCTCTACCTCCTCTCCTCCATCTCAGCCCTGTCTCTCATAGTCCACCTTGGAGGGTTGGTTTAGTGATTCAGTATGGAGGGGTCTGGCTGGAGGCAGAGACAGCTCAAGAAAAAAGTCAGGAGTGGATGGCAAAGACTGAGGTGGCAATGAGGAACTGAACTCTTGTTTTTTGGCAAGAGGTAGAGTTGCCATCGTCCCTTATGAAGTAATATGGTCAGCTCCCTGACACAGTAATGTTGCTTATGCACTACTGCACCAGACCTGAGGCTTCAGAACTTAGTTCCAAAGCAAAATCACTAAGACCAATGGGTCCATAACTTCATGAAATTGAAACGTATTTTGGTCTAGATGTGCCTTACAAAGAATTTGGTAGCCTTATACTTCCTTACAGATGGGGAAAATAAGACGTAAAAAAGCCATTAGGGTAGAGCAAGGACCAGAATTTATGTTGCCTGAAAGATAATCCTGTCCTCTGACTACCAGGAATGAGAGACCTATTGCCAGGTTGGATATTAAGAAAAATTTCTTCACTGAGAGAGTTGTCAAGCATCATAAACAGGGAAGCGGTGGAGTCACAATTCCTTTGAGGTGTTTAAAAGACACGTAGGTATTGCACTATGGAACAGGGTTTACTGGGGCACTTGGCAGTGCTGGGCTAATGGCTGAACACAGAGGGACCAGAGTGTGACACAAGGCAGCTCTGTTACTACTGTAAAGAGAGAGAATGGCAGAAGCATGTTATGAAGTAGAAGTCAGGAGGATGTCAGCCTTCAGGTGAAGATGGAAGAACAAATATTCCCAATACTTGGAGAAATCAAACCTTCTCTAGTGAACCATGGAGGGATATCCTCACTAGAGATTCATTCCACCAGGCACAGCTGATCATGTTTTAGGCATACAGAAATGCTTGTCATAGAAATTAGCTTGGTAAGCATCAATTATGAAGTCATTCTGGTTTTCAATGGGAGTTGGAAAGCAGGTCAACAACTCAAATGTGACAGTAGAATGGAAGAATGTCAAACCTCACAACTCACCAGATGACAAAGCTTTAATAAGTGTGCCATCCATTTTCAGGCACTGTATAAGAATGACTTCAGGAAAAGCTGGCATGTGGATAAATAGTGGCACAGGGCTGGCAGACTGATTTCAGATAGGTCCCAAGCCACAAACTGAGAGAAGTAACATATGGAGAAAGGGCCTGAGACATGATGAGGCCACTGAATGGAGGACATACCTATAAGCAGGAAATGGCTGGGGAGGAGGGATCAGCACAAACAGGAGCAAAGGGCTATATGGACAGATGTGGCTGTTTAGGTACATTTTTAATAAGGAGGCTGNTTAAGAGAAGACTCGATGAGGAGCTCAGTGACATGGTCTAGTTGGTGGGGAGTTGGACTGGATGATCCTTCGGGTCCCTTTCAACTCATAATATTCTGTGATTCTGTGATTAATAACCTGTGAACCTGTGAATACTGGGGCCTTGAGAATACCGTCTACCCGGCTTCATGTTTTTGTGGGACTGGAGGACAGATAGGACCCCAGTGACAGAGATGAGAAATGCTAAAAGCCAGACAGGGTCCATGAGTGGGTGCTTTGCCAGCTGACAGGCACTGTGCGTCATCAAGAGGATTTTGAGGAACCAAGTTTGGCTTACTATCTACACCAAAGAGGAGAGTGTGTGTGTGTGGTCATCACAGATATTTTGATTACAGTCGGCCCTCTTCCACTTCATGCCCCCCATATTGTGGCTTCACATCTTAGCGGCATGATTTTTCAATGATTAAGGAGGCTCCTTTTTGTAACCATGCATGCATGACCAGGCACGCATGAATATCCAGTTAGGCAGTCATGACTACACGAATCAATCCATACAGCCTCCACAGCAGCTCTGGGGGCTCCACCGCTTTCCCCCCTCGCCGGCACGGCCTCTGAGGCAACCGATACAGAGCAACGTAGTGCCAAAACAGCACGTGGGACATGGGAGGGTGTGGGGCAAATTTGCATATTAATGAGCTGCCATTCTACGCGGAAGGAGAGCTTTGCGTATAGAGGGCAAGACCCAAGGTATCATGGTATAGGAGACCCGACTGTATTTATAAATGAAGGAGCAAAGGAGAGGACTCTCCAGAAATCACATTCCAGGAAGCAAGGAAAAGTAGTGTATAAACACATTAGAAGAATACTAGGAGCAAGAGTGAAAAAGCAAACACAAAACCTCACAGAATAACAAGATCATCAAAGTGCAAGCTGAGTTTGACCTTGCAAAGAGAACAAAAGCAAATTAGCATCCAAAAAATATTTCTATTGTAAAGAAGAAAGAATGAAATAATTCGTTATGACAGGACAGGCCCTAACTCTTTAAATAATCAATATATTTCCCAGATCTATGTGAGTATCTTTTCTTCATTTCAGTGTAGCTGACAGTACATATTTGCTTCATGATGAAATGGGGAGAGGTGTGTGGACACCAAAGTGGTGACTTCTACACACTCTAAGCCTCTAAGCACTCAAAACACTCACTTACTATTCACTTAGGAGCAGGCAGGATGGAGCACCTGAGAATTTATCTTCTGCTAACATTTTCATATGCTGAGAAAATTGGAACATAAGAATGCACAGATAGCATGAGATTCACCTCAGGTAAATCCACCATACCAAAAGAAATCCAAGAAACTAGAAGACTTAGTCCTTATTGTGAAGGGGAAAGGAATGATCTAGACACTAGGAACTTGATAGTTTGAATTCAAAGCCATGCACAACTTGAAAACAAAATGAAAAGAAAATTAAAGACATGGAGATAAATAGAAGATGGGATAAAATCTTACCTAAAGTATCATATCGGATTCAAAAGGACTCTAGTTCTTAGAGATAATATTAAAAAACAAATTTATGTAGGAGATCTAATCTTTCTTTGTAAAATAAATCTGGAATAAATGGGGATTTGCACAAAAATTGTAAGATGCACGAGGAACTGACTAAAGAGAACCACCAAGTGGGAAAGTACCTTGCCACAAAAATGTTGGCTTGCTAAAGAAATTTTCTGATAACAGAAATTTGGAAAGCATTCTTATTAGGGAGGAGAATCCAAATAAACAGGAAGAACTAGATGACCTTAAGGAGTGAAGCAATTGAAATGAGATAATATTTAATGGTATCAAATGGCATGCTCCGTACCTAAGGATTTATAGAACAGATTTATGCAATAAACTAGGAGAACATCCATTCAAAATGTAATGAGCACACCCTGTATGTGCTAATATCCACAGGATCTGTTGCCAACATAATGTAATTACGATAAAGGCAGTGCAAACCTAAAATCTATCAAGGGCCATCTCTAATACAGTTAGGAAAGTATCAGTGCTATTGGTAAAATCCTGAGAGGTCATGTTTGGGCTATTGAACACTGTCACAAAGCAGGTTCCCTCCACCCTAGATCAGGCACAAGAAAATTAAGCACTTTAGTATGAACAAGACACATCCAGAAAGCCATTAATCTCAGACTATAATAGTGCCTAATACAAATCTAAATCAGTAGCTTCTGGAGGTTTCTCTCATCTTTGAGTATAAGCTGTGAACATTGAGGAACTCAGTCACATAGTCTAGATAATGGGAGGCTCGGACGGGCAGAGTGTGGTACCTATGGCTCCAGGGTTGTGGGCTCGATCCCCGGGTGGACGCTCGCTTGGGAGTTGGGCTAGATGATCCGCGTGGGTCCCTTCCAACTCGGAATATCCTGTGTGAACCTGTGAACCTGAAGTGAGTCCAGGTCAGGAACAGAGGGTAATGAACACTGTCTGACTCTTTTCCCCAAGAGCAAAATACACGAATTGACTTGATAAAATCTAAAAATAAAAAGATATGTTATCACACCCATGAGTGTTTACAACTATGGTGAAAAAGATTGTAGCAGGTTTTAAGGCGAAGACCAGTGTCAAAGGAGACTAGCAAAGAAAGAAATTACATTTAATTACTTCGTTCAGTCCCATGGTGCTACATTTAAACACTGTTATCTGCTCACAGTTAATCACATTTAAGCTTTGCCAGCTATTTAGACAGAGACATTTAATAGTATAGACAACTTCATGACTTCATGGTACTTGCAGTATATTTATAGCATGCTCCTTCCTAAAGTAAAACACTGTGTATACAAAATTGTCATAGACTAGCCTGTTCGTACTTGTCAGTGGCTGGCAAACCACAATTTGCTAAAGTCATCTTTGTTTTGCCATTATCTTTCTTTGTCTTCTCCTCGAGACACAACTTGGCTAAGATTCTGGCTGAAGTAAAGGATCAGTACAAAATTGTTGTGAAAAGTACTGCTTAATATGCTGTAAACAAACATATTGTCCATGTCAATAAGCATAAATCGTTGAAAACACCCTGTAGTGTAAATGACAGAACTTCAAATAAAACTAACCTTGGTATAAGGTTATTTCATTATTATGCATTGTGTATTATCACATATGTTTCTCGAATATTCTACATTTCTGCACATATGTTTCTCAAATACTCTAAATATTGCACTATTTTGCAATCCAATGACCTATTATTCTAGTACTAAATCAAAAAAAGTTCAGCATCTGAGTTTTATCATTGCCTATAGTGCACACATACCATTACTGTACCGCCCTTCCAGATGCCACCCTGTGA
>WEKX01006443.1:0-25030 GCA_013390025.1 Pitta sordida | reverse complement strand
GGGTTAGGAATTGGTTGGATGGACAAGCTCAGAGAGTGTTGGTAAATGGTGCCACATCCTGCTGGCAGCCAGTCACTAGTGTAATTCCACAGAGATCACTGTTAGGCCCAGTGCTGTTTAATATCTTTATTGACGACATGGATGGGGGAATTGCGTCCACCATTAGCAAAGTTGCAGATGATACCAAGTTGGGGGTAAGTGCTGAACTGCCAGAGGGTAGAAGGGACCTTCAGAGGGACTTTGATAGGCTAGAGAAATGGGGAGATTCTAGTAGTATGAGATTTAACAAGTCCAGGTGCCGGGTTCTTCACTTTGGACATGCACCAATATCAGCTGGAGCATGAGTGGCTAGAGAGTGGTGAAGTGGAGAGGGATTTGGGAGTGATACTGTGTAATGGTTGACAGAAAAGTTGGTATGAGCCAGCAGTGTGCCCAGCTGGCTCAGAGGGCTAATAGCATCCTGGCCTGTATCAGGAACAGTGTGGCCAGTAGGACTAGGGAAGTTATTCTTGCCTTTTACTTGTCACTGGTCAGACCACATCTTGAGTAATGTGTTCAGTTCTGTTCTCCCCTGTTTAAGAAAGATGTTGAACTTTTAAAGAGGGCCCAGAGAAGAGTGACAAGGATGGTGGAAGGGAGGTGGTGGACTCGTCATCCCTGGAGGTGTTTAAGAAAAGACTGGATGAGGAACTCATTGACATGGTCTAGATAATGGGAAGCTCATATGACAGAGCATGGTGCCCATGGCTCTGGTGTTGTGGGTTCAACAGCTGTGTGGGTGTTTGCTTGGGAGTTGGACTAGATGATCCATGTAGGTCCCTTCCAGCTCGGAATATCCTGTGATCCTGTGATCTTAGAAAATGTCAAATACTAAAGAAGTATCCCATGATTCACAGTATTATATCATCCAGTGTAAAACTCCCAGGGAAGGTGCCAGAGGCATTCTCACCTAAACCTGGTAGTATATAATTGGTATTTTTGGGGCTTCCCTCACCACTTGAGGCTTCCACTCACCACCTCGACGGATGTATACTGCAAACACCTGTCATGGGTTAACCCACATGGACCTGGTTTTCTTTGTGAATTTTTTTCCATTTTCTCCTGAGATGGGGGCGGGGTGGCGGCGTGGCTTTTTCCACCCCCCCAGCCCCACTCCTCGCCACTGCTGGAGTGATGCTGGCGGCGGAGGCGCGCAAGAGAGGTGGTGCTGGCGGCGCCCCTGCCTGGTCCCCTGCTGGGGTCGGGCAGGGGCGCAGCCACGTGGAGGGTCTGGAGGTTGCCCCAATGATGGCATGGAACACCAGCGCTCCCGGAAGACAGAGGAGACTAACAGCTAGGAGTGTCACTTCACTGGATGGAGGGGAGAACTACCAGAGGTGGCACGGTGGGAGTCTTCAAAAAGCCCAAGGGCGAAAGGAATCATTCTCTTCCTCCTCGCTTCACTCCAGGAGGCTCTGCTGCTCCGGACTTTCCTCCCAGCTGATCTTGAGAACATCAGCACCTGTCTTCCCCCGATGAGAGCTGGCGGACGTCGCTACCGTTTTTTCTACCCGTATTTTGTTATTGTTGGGACTTTTGGTTTTTGGGGGATTGGTGTTTTGGGTGGGATTTGGGGTTGAGGGATTTACTCTGTCGCGCTGGGTGTGGGTTTCATCGCATGGGGGAGGGGGAAGCTTTGGTTTTTATGTTCCCCACTGTTGATACCAGTTGCATACAAATTACTTTCCCATTTTATAATTCCCTGTTCCCTTTCTCTTTTCTCTTGTAAATAAATCCTGTTACATCTCTTAATGATCTCTCATCCAGGGAGTGGTAAATAACCCTTTACTGGTCTTAAACCAAGGCACCACCACTTTGAACAATGAACATTGAAATTGCAACAACCAAGTCTCATCATTGGATGCAACAGGTGTCTTACAGGTATTTTCAGTCACCTATGGGATGTGCAGCCCTGCTCTGACAGCCTGCACCACCACCACAACCTCACTCCAGAGTCACACAAGCATCTGCAAGTATCAAATTCCAGCTATCTGCCATTTCCTCCCAGCGCTGACCCTCCAACTCTTTTTGCCAGGTTTCTCAAGCATATAGGTAGTGAACCATGGGGTAGGATGGCCACCTTGTCTCTGTCCTGTGGCCATGTGTATTTTTTCCAGATGGGGAGGCCCACCGCCATCCTGATTGGATCTAGTGGGCAGGGCTTGGGAAACTTCTCCTCCTCAGTTGGTTTAACCCAGTTTTATCAATATTGTTCTTAGTATTTATTCTTGATAAAGAGTTATTTTTTTCACTTACATCCAGACATATTTAATCTCTCTCTGTATTGTAGAAACCAGGAATATTGAATCCAAGATGGAGACTTCTGTCTAAGGTAGAGACCTTAGACAGCCCCTCCAAATTGTCTCAAATCGAGATATAATCTGACCTTCAGAAGAATGATTTTCACATAAAGGCATTTGAGATTACTAAATTAAGACAAGATAATTTCAGTTAATAATGTATTGAATAGACTGGGACAAATGCCTCCTTGTGATAAATTAATGTATTCATAAAAAAACCTGTCTCTCATTTTTTTCCCACAGGCTTTTTCATTAAGTCTTCAAAAGTTATGCACGTTGGAATTCTTCTTAGAATTGGAATCCAAAAGTAAAGGATCACAGAAGTCTGCTATTGAAAAAAAAATCAATATATATAAACCCAAGTCTAAGTAGTAAGTTTAATATGTGAAATATTAGGTATGTGAAGTAAAATGTCTTCCTGATTTAACATTCAGAGTTAAACACCATCATTACACCTAGTAATTAGGATGAAAAATATAATAATTTATTTTAGTTTATCTTGAAAGTAATTTCACTCCAAAAATACAGTAAAATAAATTTTATAATACAGAATCCAGGAAAAAGGAAACACCAGTGAAATATGCAGTGACTTGTTTCAAAGGCAACGAATAATAAGATAAAATAAAATGCATCTCAAGCACTAATGAGTTAAAACAAAGATTATTGAAGAGCAGAGTACTTTTAACTAGTCAAATAGATTTTTAAAAGAGAAGAAAAGATATCAAAATAGAAAATACCAATCAGATTCAGAATCTGAATTATTGTGTTGAGCAAGATGTGTGGACATCAGCGATACCCTTGAGGTGATTCTCCCTGTTGACTATACATTGAGCCTAAACAATTATGTTAGGTACAGGCCTAACTTTAAATTACTAATACTGAAATTATTCCCTTCAAGTTAATTCCATTAAAAAGTTTGTGAAGATTGACGTCACAGTAGACAGATCAAATTCTAAGTAATGGTCAAATATACTGAATCTACAAGTCAACTTCATCCTGTACAGACTGATAGAGGACAAATATTTCTCTTAAGACTATGATTTTAACTTTTCTTTAGTTCTGACTTTTCATTGCTCTTTAGCCAAGTATCGGTTTCAGATAAATAGTGTGATTTCTGAGAAACATGAGGGTTTAGGTTTTGAGTAATGGTAGTCCTGTGTCATGTACATAACACTGGCACTTCAGTTCTTGTTAGTCATTACTAAAAAACTGCAACAATATAGAGAAGATTAGCATGGCCCTTGTGCAAAGATGACACACAAATTCATGAAGTGTTCCATATTTTTGGTGGAGTCACCATCCCTGGAGATGTTTAAGAAAAGATTGGATGAGGAACTCATTGACATGGTCTCGATAACGGGATGATGGGAAGGGGAGTTAGGTTGAAAAAAAGTNCAAACCTATATAATAGAGAGAGAGAAACAGTGATGCAGAATCCACCTGAGGCCCCAACGGTAGATGGAGAATCATGCTGCAAAAGCTGCAGATGTTTTGGGGAGTCCAGAAACACTTGGATGAGAGCATTGTGGTAGGATCTGAACTATGTACTTTGGCATGGGCTCATAATGAAGTAGCGAAGTAGCAAAGTAGCGCTTAAAACACTGCATCCTGTGATAAGCACATTTTTTCAGTATAGAAAGGGAAAAATACAAAAAGAAGAAAAAGTTAAGCAATAGGTGATTGGTGACACTAATGAGACAGCCTGTCTTCTTGTGTACAAGTTGTAGGAGTAAGCTAAAATGTTTTACTGAAAGACGGGTTTTTTTCATTTATGGGGCAAGGTTTGGCAAATGCATTTAGCCACTTGTTAGTAATGAGAAGAAAATTTTCTGGACATATCAGGACTTAAACAGCAGATGTAACAGTTTTATTTAAAAATCAGTCAACAAAACACATATACAAGAAAGAGGTAGTGGGAGAAAACTTCTACTTTTACATTTCTGAAGAAAGATTTTCTACATGTTTTCAATGTTTCTCATGGCTGCAGGTAGTATCAGAAAAATATAAAACTAATTTTTTTATCAATTTATACACTCTCCCCACCCCTTAGACATGTCCCTACCTGTCTGCACTGCAGCCCACCCTAAACTATAGATATGCTCTCTTGTGTATTTATCTTTCATGTTCTCCTAGGACTAAACTTTACTGTGTTCCCCAGGATGTACAGGTTATGTGGGAATTAGATGAACAAGATAACAAAAGATACTCTCGTTCCGGTGCCGTCAGCCTGAAAGACTAGGTCCGTACCCACCTGGTGGCAACCTCCCTGCAGGTAGTTGTACACAGCAATGAGGTAACCTCTGAGCCTCCTCTTCTCTAGGCTGAACAATCCCAGTTCCTGTAGCTGCTCCTCATAGGGCTTGTCCTCCAATCCTTTCACCATCCTTGTCGCCCTTCTCTGGACCCTCTCAAGCAGCTCAACATTCTTCTTAAATTGGGGAGACCAGAACTGCACACAGTACTCCAGATGTGGTCTGACCAGCGTTGAGTACAGGGGGAAGGATAACTTCCCTAGTCCAACTGGCCACACTGTTCCTAATACAGGCCAGGATGCCATTGGCCTTCTTAGCCACCTGGGCACACTGCTGGCTCATATTGAGTTTCCTGACAATCATTACACCTAAGTCCCTCTTCACTTCACTACTCTCAAGGCACTCCTCCCCCATCCGATAGCGGTGTACAGGGTTGTTATGACCAAAGTGAAGAACCCGGCACTTAGTCTTGTTAAATCTCATACTGTTGGCGTCTGCCCTTTTCTCTAGTCTGTCGAGGTCCCTCTGAAGGGCCCTCCTACCCTCCGGCAGTTCAACATTTGCCCCCAGCTTGGTATCATCTGCAAACTTGCTGGTGATGGACTCAATTCCCTCGTCCATATCGTCAATAAAGATGTTGAACAGTGCCGGGCCTAAGACTGACCCCTGTGGGACTCCACCAGTGACTGGCTGCCAGCTGGATGTGGCACCATTCGCCAACACTCTCTGAGCTCATCCATCCAACCACTTCCTAGGGGAGGTTTAGACTGGATGTTAGGAAGAGCTTTTTCACAGAGAGTGATCACTCATTGGAATGGACTGCCCAGGGAGGTGGTGGAGTTGCTGTCCCTGGAGGTCTTCAAGAGAAGACTGGATGAGCTGCTTAGTGACATGGTCTAGTTGGGAGGTGTTGAGGTGGATGGTCCTGTGGGTCCCTTCTGGCTCGGAGTGGCCTGTGCGCCTGTGAGGGAACTAGGTTTATGGTCACCACTCTGGGGTGTGTGTTCGGTCTTTGTACGGGTGTTAGCTGGTGAGTTGGACTAGATGATCCTTGTGGGTCCCTTCCAACTTGTAGTATTCTGTGTGATTCTGTGTGTGATACAAGTACAGTTAGAGAAAATTAAGATGCAGAACATATCTTCTACTTCTCAGAAGTAATGATAAAGGAGGTGATCACAATTGCAAAAAAAAAAAAAAAAAAAAAAAAAAAAAAGAAAAGGGGGGAAACAAAATTAAAAAAAAAAAAAAAAAAAAAAGAAAAGGCAAAGCGGGAGTACAGATCACACATATAATGTCAATAGAATTACTATGCTTTCTCCTGCCTGATGTCTAGAAATAAGAAGTTGAGTTTTTATGAATGAAAACAAAATGGAGCAATATTTCAAGGACCTCTGGTAGACTCCAGCTATACCAGACTTAGAAATGCTTCAAATTTCTTGGTTCCTTGATGCAGTCCAGCTTCATCTTAGTTTCATACTGGAAATTTAAGCATTGCATTTCCCATACTTACAAACACCCACTTATTTCTGTAAAATAAAAATCTGGACAAGTGGGTTGGTTGTTAGTCATTAAACACCTTCAATGATCTCTAGGATGTCCAGTAGGTAAACCCAGAAGCCTTCTCGAAGGTTGAGCTTCTAGAAAAGAAGCAATTCCATATGGTGTTGGACTAATTAGAACTGTCTTGACTCCCTACTCTTTCCACCATCTGTCTCCTGAATGCTTGATTATGCCTTAAGGAAACATTACCCTCTGGATCACTTGTGAGTCTTAAGCAAAGCAGACTTCTTGTATCTTTTTCTTGGCCATCTGGCAGTCTTTCCCACTCACTTTGCAGGGTCACAAGACAAATTCATCAATCCTTATCTTTTTTTGCTCACCTAAGCTGCCCCATTATGAGGAGCTTCACATGGAGATCTGTTAATTACATCAATGCAGTCCTGAGATAGGACCCTATGAAGGCTGATTTAGAGAAAGTATTTCCCAGTAACACCTAGAAATTATGGAGAATGCTGACCTAGTACCTGGCAAGGTCTGTGAAATATAGCTTCCAGTCATGCAACTTTACTACTTTACCCAAAAGGCTGAGCCTAAGCATTTTCAGGGAGCTGTCAGTCACACCAGTCTGCATGAAATAGAACTGACCTGAAACAGCTCTTAGGTAATGGGAGAAGATACAAGGACATATGTCATTTTGCTACACTGTCTGGTTTTGCTATAGAAATTAAAAAAGGAAAATAAAATTAAATCTAAGGAAAATAGATAAAAGATAAAAGAGGGTGTTGGGGGATGAAGGATGGGGACTGGATGGCAAATAATCCAAAATGCAAAAAGAATTTTGAAATTATAAAGTGACAAGAAACTAATTTGTTTTGGTCCTGCAGTTATGTAGGACATAATCTAAAATATTTTTTGACCAAAACAGTGAAATATTGAACATTTCAATTTTATGAAAAAGAAATTTTCATCTAAAAATTTATGGCACAGTCCATTCAACCAGTTGTTATAAAATCATAAGCACATAAAATCCTAATACTTCTTCAGAAAGGTTGGAAGTACAAAAATAATAATTTATTGCTGAAAATCTCCCTAGTTATTAATTTAGTTGGCATAATTATGGACATGGCAAAGATCTAATCCCTTCGTTAAAAAATGGCTCCCTCTAAGTTATTTTTTGTATGAATGAAACAGATCAATTTCCAACTGAATTGTCTACAATCAGTATGAATAAGGCAATAGCAACATCAAAACATTTCTCATTTTATTTAGGAGGACTCCAGCTGAGATATCTCTAGACAAGTGTTTTATTAAATGATACGGCCATATGACAAACAGAAATAGTTGTTGAATGAACGTATTAGTTTCAGAATAAGTATGGTACATGGAAAATTTAAATGAGAAATGGAAATAAAACATGGAAGAAAATGAATATAACTGTTATTAAGACCAAGAGAATTGGAAAGAACTTGTAACTTTAGCAATGCAGTCTCTAATATTAAAAGGGATCTATAATTTCTTGCAAATTTAGTCTACTGAACAGAAAATTCTTAAGAACTGAGATGAACTGAAGAACTGCTGGTAATAAACAGAGGACTTGAATAGTAACAAATTCAGTCCAAAGAAATAGACTATTACTTGAGTGATTTACAAGTGTGCTCTGAATTCCAAGTATATAAATGAAAAGATTCAAGAAAAAAATATTCTGCTATTGCTATGGAGATGGATCGTATACAGTATAGATACCCAGCATTTGAGAAAATGACTTATGTGAGAAAGGCATAGTACCTTTATGAAGAGACAAACAAAGAGTTATTATCACTAAATACTTTAAGCCACAGAACTATTTAAATAAATACAAATAGTAAGTAACTGTAAGTAAAAAATATATATACAAGAGAAAGCAAGACAACATAAATAATTTTTTCTACTTCATGCAAAAAATAGGTATCTATTTTTCCTTTTTTTTTAGGAGTCAGCACATTCTAAGATAAGTCATATAAACAGATAAATAGACTTGGGAGCATCAGTAACTGTTAGAGTGCAGAGGAAGAGAATCACACACTAAGGCATACCATATCAGATTTTATCCATATGGTGTAAAAAGTCCACTAGATGAGAAATGCTTATCTGTGACTTCAAGAATAGATAAAAACACACAAGCAATCAAAAAACCCTAACCCAAAAACCTCAACAAACACACTAAAAAAATCCAACCACTCACAGCAGTTGTTGAAGTGTTGGTTCAGGAAAATAATTTTCCTTTTCAAGGAGATGTTCAGCAAAAAGACATTACTGCACATAGATAAAACAGCATTTCCCATATCACCAAAACATAGAATACTGTATCTTGGTATATTAGTATATTGCAGACAGAAGAAGAACTAGTGTAATACTGGCACAAAAACCCCCACAAAATCCAAATACAGCAAAACAAAACAAAACAAAACCAAAGCAACAAGACGCTATCAGAAAGGAAGCACTGAGATAAATTTATAGTACTGACTGTTAGTGGCAAGTACAAGATACCTACAGGCATTGATACTATGTAGAAAGATTGATTTATAGCAACAAGTTATATTGCATTCCCTATACTTTGAATAAATTTAAAATGTTTCTTTTTATAACTGTGATCTTTAAATGTTTTAATAAAATTTGTAAATGTTCAAGATCCAAAAGTTATAGAGAATGATCAGTGAGATTTTTAGAAGATACTAACTTGAATGGTAGTTGTTGCTTAAGATTTTTAAACGGTATTCTGATTTTCTGACGGATGTGTGAAAGTAAAAGTGATTTTATAAAAATATTTGAACATTTAAGTATTAATCATCCCTGAGCATGAAAAATGATAATTTGCCGCTGCCTAAAATTAGTTGCTCTTGGACCTATATTCTCCTAATCCTGTTTTAAGAAAGTTCTTACCCTAAGGAGAAACAGAAACTAACCTCTGACAGACAGCTGGTTTTACGCATTAAAAGTTTGGACGCTGGGCTTATTAAGCATTATTGTAAGAAAAATGAACCTTTGAGAAATTTGACTGAATGAGACAGCATTTCAGGACAATGAAATACATGAGACAGCATTTCAGAATTCGAGCTGAATGAGTCTGCAAAGATGTCCTCCCTCATTTTCACTCAGCAGGATAAACAAAAACTGTAGATCACTACCAGCTGCACATTCAGTCAAGCTAGTAACAACTTTAAAAGCACGGAAAGCACAAATGTATTTCATATGCAGGTTGGAAATTTCCTAAGGTAGAGCGGTAAGAAGACTATCAGCTTTAATTTGGAGCTACACACATTTTCAAATGTATGTCTGCAGAACTTATTTTTTAGTTTTTGGGTTGGTTTTTTTTTCCAGAAGCCCAAGCATTTACTTTTTTATTTGAAATCTAAAGATAAAACAGCAAGTAAAACCAGAAAGATAGGGACTGAGATAACAAGATTAGGACTTTAAAATAATACTCAGATCTATCACTAACAAAAAAAATCCCCACATAATTGGTCTAGAAAATGACTTTATAATGTGAGAAACAAATTNCCCCCATATTGCGGCTTCAGATGGTAGCGGCATGATTTTTTAGCAATGAAGGAGGCCCATTTTTGCAACTGCGCATGCGCAACCTGCTACAGCGGCAGTGGTGGCCCCAGCCCCGGCCCAGGTGGCGGAACGGGCGGCAGCAGGAGCACGGGTGACGGCGGCGGGGGCGGCAGTGGTGGCCATGGGGGGAGCACGGGCNGTTTTTTTTTCCAGAAGCCCAAGCATTTACTTTTTTATTTGAAATCTAAAGATAAAACAGCAAGTAAAACCAGAAAGATAGGGACTGAGATAACAAGATTAGGACTTTAAAATAATACTCAGATCTATCACTAACAAAAAAAATCCCCACATAATTGGTCTAGAAAATGACTTTATAATGTGAGAAACAAATTTTCTAGATCAGTGAATGCATGAGTCACATTGATGACTACAGCTAGGACTAAAACACACTGTATTTGTGAGACTTATTTTGGTAGTATAGGTGTGATAAATACTGGAGTTTCTTGCAAAATATAATCTTTTTCCACTACCTCTCTTTGGGATCTGTAGTCTCCACGGGTCCTCTCCCTCTCCCTTCCTGTCTCTCACTCCCTCTCTCTTCCCCTCTTCTCTTTTCCTTCTCTTTTTCTTTCTTTACTTTCAGAATGCTATAATATGCTTGCAGAATTTTCTTCTAGTGTATACTAAACAAACTCTTCAAAAAGATTTTTATTCTTTTGAAGTCACATATCTCATCTTAGGCAGCTCACTAATTTCTCAAAACTTTGATGACTAAACCAGGCTCAAAAATCTTACATTTTGAACTGTCTAAAGCTTTCCTTTAAAGTTTTCATGCTACCACAATCTGTCATCCAGAACAAGAAGTCTCCTTTGATANGGTTCGAATTAAGACCGCAGGTGTGCGACATAGGAGGTCCGACTGTATTTGTAGGGGTTTTTTTAGATTTGTGATTCAAAGTAACTCCTCCTCATCAGACTTAAGAAAACACATTTCGCAGTATTGCTCTAGAATTACTATGTGTAGTTTTTGTGTTTTATATATAAATAAATTTGTATGTATGTATACAAATATATATACAGATATATTTGCATGTATACATGTTTTATCTGTATCTACACATGATTATATCAATAGAAGAATACAAGCAATATTGAAGGAAGAGTGAACAATTTGTCCTACATGAAAATGTCATGTCTAAATCACTTTAAATAGACATGATATTCTATGTTGGTAGTGAATTTGACCATATATCTATCCCTTTCACCTGCTCAGTTCACATAACCTTAGAACTTATGTTTTTCTTTATTCTTCCCGTCTATTAACCTTAAAAAAACCTCCTAGTACAGAAACTAAACATTTTCTATAAAACATCCAGAAAATTTTCAGCTGCTACAGAATAAAAGATACAGCTGAATATGAAGACTCAATTTGTTGGAAATTCTCTCTAATAAAATGAAAGAAAGTAATGTAACAGAAAAGAGTATCACATCTACTCCCAAGCTACCTCTTAAGGCAAAATGGAATGAAGACCGTAGAAACTTCTGTGGAGCTGAGATGATTCACTGTGGATTGTTTGTTCACTTCTTATCTCCAATTGTTGAACTTTTCCCACAAGGGGCAATATTTTTTTCCTATTTTCTAAACTGTCTGTACACTCTTATATCAAAGCATAGTTGTCTAAACTCCATGTATTTTTTTATTTTTTTTCAACGTTCAGTTGCCTTCAATTTTCTTTAAAAAAATCACCTCCTGTGATAAAAATGCAGAAGACATTTCAAATGAATCAGCTAAATTAAACAACAATTGTTTCACACACACAGAATCACACACAGAATATTATGAGTTGGAAGGGACCCATAGGGATCATCTAGTCCAACTCACCACCTAACACCCGTACAGAGACCGAGAGCACATCCCAGAGCGTAACACCACCTAGATCCCTCACAGTCTAGCAGGCCTCTCTGAGCCGGAAGGGGTCCAGGGCCATCCAGCCCTCTCTAACTCCAATTCATATGGGACCACTAGCTACAGCTTTAGTGCCATTCAGAGGTAAACAGAAATTAAACGTCACCAGAGTATAATTATTCATTTAAAAAAAATCTTTTTGAAGGGCTGAAATCCTCTCTTCCTCTTAAAAGACCTGAAATTAATAATAACAGCTGGTTTGGATACAGCCCTGTTGATATTTGTATGATGTCCCATTATTGTAAATGGGGTCTGGCTTNTTTTTTTAGATTTGTGATTCAAAGTAACTCCTCCTCATCAGACTTAAGAAAACACATTTCGCAGTATTCCTCTAGAATTACTATGTGTAGTTTTTGTGTTTTATATATAAATAAATTTGTATGTATGTATACAAATATATATACAGATATATTTGCATGTATACATGTTTTATCTGTATCTACACATGATTATATCAACAGAAGAATACAAGCAATATTGAAGGAAGAGTGAACAATTTGTCCTACATGAAAATGTCATGTCTAAATCACTTTAAATAGACATGATATTCTATGTTGGTAGTGAATTTGACCATATATCTATCCCTTTCACCTGCTCAGTTCACATAACCTTAGAACTTATGTTTTTCTTTATTCTTCCCGTCTATTAACCTTAAAAAAACCTCCTAGTACAGAAACTAAACATTTTCTATAAAACATCCAGAAAATTTTCAGCTGCTACAGAATAAAAGATACAGCTGAATATGAAGACTCAATTTGTTGGAAATTCTCTCTAATAAAATGAAAGAAAGTAATGTAACAGAAAAGAGTATCACATCTACTCCCAAGCTACCTCTTAAGGCAAAATGGAATGAAGACCGTAGAAACTTCTGTGGAGCTGAGATGATTCACTGTGGATTGTTTGTTCACTTCTTATCTCCAATTGTTGAACTTTTCCCACAAGGGGCAATATTTTTTTCCTATTTTCTAAACTGTCTGTACACTCTTATATCAAAGCATAGTTGTCTAAACTCCATGTATTTTTTTATTTTTTTTCAACGTTCAGTTGCCTTCAATTTTCTTTAAAAAAATCACCTCCTGTGATAAAAATGCAGAAGACATGTCAAATGAATCAGCTAAATTAAACAACAATTGTTTCACACACACAGAATCACACACAGAATATTATGAGTTGGAAGGGACCCACAAGGATCATCTAGTCCAACTCACCACCTAACACCCGTACAGAGACCGAGAGCACATCCCAGAGCGTAACACCACCTAGATCCCTCACAGTCTAGCAGGCCTCTCTGAGCCGGAAGGGGTCCAGGGCCATCCAGCCCTCTCTAACTCCAATTCATATGGGACCACTAGCTACAGCTTTAGTGCCATTCAGAGGTAAACAGAAATTAAACATCACCAGAGTATAATTATTCATTTAAAAAAAATCTTTTTGAAGGGCTGAAATCCTCTCTTCCTCTTAAAAGACCTGAAATTAATAATAACAGCTGGTTTGGATACAGCCCTGTTGATATTTGTATGATGTCCCATTATTGTAAATGGGGTCTGGCTTCCTGCCAGATCCTGACGTGGCTGCAAGCTGTTTCAAGTACCAGCTAGTATTGAAGCTGTCAATCAAAATACGTTTTCTTTATCACCACTGCAGTACTTTATGAAATATCAGAATGAGATGCCACTCTTGCATCTGCTCTAGTGCGAGATGCAGCGTATCACCTAGGTGCAGAGCCAAATCCTTTTGAGTGCAGTGCCCATGGGTATGCTAGCATCAGGACCATCCTTTGGAATTTAACTTTCCACTGTGTAATTTGGAATCTTATCAAAAGCCCATTGAAGTCAAAGGAAATATTCCCATTGATCTCAGAGGGCTTTGATCAGACCCATGGTGAGCTTGTACTTTAGCAGTCTTTTAGTGCTCTTGCAACATGCATAGCCAAATGAATACACTTTATCTTTTGAGTAAAAACATGAAAGTCAGTACAGTCCGGCAGACCAGAGTCAGAAAGGGACTTAGCATATGACATTTTTCAAATTAAATCCTTTTTTAATTGCCAGAGTTAAACTTTTAGGCAACCAGAAATATTCACAATTGCCTTTGCCTAGTTGCTGTTGAAGTCTGTCTATCTCAGTGAGGTCCCCACTGGTAAATTACTAGTGTGGCATAAAGTTCTGATACAAAGCCATTTTCTAGTTGCTAGTGTATACCTAAAACCTACAAGACTTAATGAAATAGATGTTCTCTACTGAGCACAAAGACATGTTTTAACGTAGGCTTATACGATAACTAAGCCTTCCTCATGCTTTTCTGCACATGATCAGTGTGCTTCCTATGTGCAAATCAGGAGTGAAAACTTCTCAGTTGGAGAGTTTTCATGTGTGGGCCATCCCTTTCACACTGTTTCAAACCCCAATGTTTGAGTAGAGAGAAGTTTAAATGTCATCTACTTCCCCTTGAGGTTTAATTTAATTCTGATTATTGGGTTAATGTGAAGAATTAGCAGAGTCAGTCCTTTCCTGGATATGTTTTATAGAGAATATATTGCTCATCTCTTCCTTCCGGCAGAACACTGTTTACTTGAGGAAAACTCCTCTCCCTCAAAAGTATTTCAGGGAACTTCTATCTCAGATTACTGATCTCTGTGAATCCCTTTTCAAAGTAGAAATGGCATGTGTGGGAAGTTACAAATTTGACAGTAAGGAAAATGCTGTTCATTTAATCACTTGTGTTTTTACATGTGTGTGTGATTATGTTTACCCTTGGGCTTGCCTCAGCTCCTGAACCTTTAAAGCTACACTCTTCAGGAAAGCTCCCTTACACTGAAGTGCTACAAAGGTTAGAATTAGGTGACCCACTGAAGTCCCACGAGAGATGTATGGTCTCCTAACAAATGTGTTTAACATTGCTTTTATAACCAAGATTATTTAAGAACTGCACTGATATCAGACTCCTCTGAAAACAGAAGTGGGAATTCATGCCTCTAGCTGGAGTAGACTTTAATCTTTTTTTAATGAAGTGACCTAGTAAGGAAAATCTAAATGAGTACTAGGAACTTGCTGGCAAGATACAATAGCACTGACTTCCCTACTAAAGCATTTTGCAAGGTAATACCCACATTTCAGAAATTCAGTGATATTGCTGGGGTATCTAAAGTGGAAATAAACTTATTAATTTATGCTTATTCTTCCAAAAGACAATTTTTAAATTCTTTTTCAAGATCACATGTCTATAACTATCTGCTGACTTTATATTTAGAAACCGCAAAATGTAGCCTGGCTTTTGGAAAAATGATTTGTGCTGTTGTATACAATTCCGAAAACCATGTCAGTAGCACATAATGTTTGTAAACTAATAAAGTGCTTAGGAATACATATTCTAAAGTCAGTTTTCATAAAAATAGAGAAAAACTGTGAGGCAAAGTAACTGATGTCTTTCTGATGGCTTGCCTTGCCATCAGAAAGAAAGCAATAATTTCTATAGCAAGTCATTGCTCACATAATATAGTTAATCATGGGCACAAACCCCAAAGTTTTTCAAACTTTTTCTGATAGTCTTGTATTCAAATAGATAAAGGAGAAACATCTCAAGAGCATCAAAGTGACTTCAGGGCCTGAAGGAGACACTTCGAAAGCGGTTCATACTTATCAGGTTTCTAAGGTCCCTAAAGTGATGGACATGCTTCACCCAGAGAATTTAGAAGTGCTCAGACTCAACTAGGAAGCCTAACTGGGTAACTTAGGCTACAACATAATATTTGAAAAAGTGTCTAGAGCTCGTCACTCACTCTGGGGAGGAGGACTGCAGCGCTACTTGTAGTCTTTTCCCTCTTAACCTAAAGCTGTTTCTCTGTGTGGTCAACTTTGAAGAGCTCACTGTTTGGGAAATAACCATCCCTCCATACATTTCGGATCAGTGAAAGTTTTGACAACGGTTGTGTCTAGGAGATAAAAAGTTTTGGGAAAGGCCATAGGTACAGAAAAAGAAAATCCTTAAAAGAATCCTATGATTTAGAGAACAAACTTCAAAATCATCTGTTGGAGTGGAAAAGACTTTTAATAAGTTCTGCTTCCCAGACTGCTGTTTGTTTTGGGGTTTTGGTGTTAGGGTTGGTTTTTTTGTGGTTTTATTTTTAGTTTGTTTGGTTTTGTTTTGGTCTAGGTTTTTTGTTTGTTTCTTTGTTTTTTTTTCTGTTTGGGGATTTTTATTTGTTTTTGTTTGTTTGTTTGTTTTGAATTACTGAATATTTTGTCTCAAAGTTAGTCTGTTTTCGTGTTGTTTCTTGTGGGTTTTAATTTTTAGAGCTTGTTTTTGTTTGTTTTTTTCCCCTCAGATCAGGGGTTGTGACATTTTAGAGGCTTCCCACAAATTTAAGCCATTAGAATGTTTGGAAATCCGTGATAAAGTCAGAAGTCTAGTATAAAGCACTGCAGTACTACCTATTGGTCCTTTACCATGGAAACAGAGGCATAGACAGCTGTGTCAATGTTGCCATGGTGAGTAAGGTGAGAGTAGTTTGTGTCTGGCAAACAAGAGCAGGCATGTTCTGAACTCACCTCTTACCTGAAGGAATAGAATTGTTTATTATATCCAAAAAATTGATCCTCATAGCAGTAGGAGCATATTTTTACAAAACCTGTGACTCATTGTAAATACTGGAAAATCTGTGGATGAAATTTCCCAGTATTACAGTAGTAAAGATTTATCTTTGCACTTCACTGGTTTGGGGCCAGCTGAGCTTCGAGGTTTTTTATCCTGTATTTGTGGGGTGAGGCTGTATGGATGCTGTGGCAATACAAGGTGATAAAATATTTACCCAAGTGACTATCTGCACCCAATCTGATGTAGGAATTCATTGCTCATTTTATAATCAATATTTCATCTGTGATTATGATATTAAATCTGTAGTAAGAAATTGCTTCTGTTCAGTTCTGATGATCATTTAGAAGAGAACCCCATTTTTGCCTGACACGTTTCTGTAAAGGGAGACAGTAACAGTTAGGCATGCTTCCATAAAACTCCCTTTGTCCCAGCACAGAAAAGTTTCTTCCATAAAGATGGATTTCTGATGCTCTGCTACAGATAATGCAACATAGCAAAATATTCATTAGTCACAGAGTCTCACACAGAATCACAATACAAAATAGAAATCATTTTATCCCCCAAGTGGTCAAAACCTATTCAGTGTTAGACTGTGTTATTTATCTGTCTGTCTGGGACTGTGTTATTCTTTCTTGCTGCAGCTCAGTGACTCTGTGAGAGGAGAATATTTGTCTTTAAAAATTCTGGTAATAGATGACGCATAGGAGTACAAGGGCATCATAGGGGAATGAGAATCTGTAAGCAGGATTATTCTTTTCTTAAGAAAAAATACTATATATTATTTCGAATGCTGGCAGCTAATTGTGCTGTCATCCACATTTGCAAACATTTTAGCCTATACCTCTTCTTTCCTCAGATTAGTACATTCAACATCAATGAATAATAAGACAAGGACATACTACAGCTAAATCCAGGGCTAAATCGGCAGAAATGGTGTCTTCCATTGACCGCAGGAAAGCAATCAATGGAAAACAGAGCTGTCAACAATCCTAACGTTAAGTTACTGATTGAATGCCTGAAGTATGTATTTAGGTGCTTACCTTAAAACATGGTTCCATTCTATATATTTCAGAAAGGTACATCTAATAAAACTTCACTTTAGTGTATTACAATTTCAAGTTCTGAAAAAAAATTCCCATTCACAAACATCTCTATCTAAAAAAAATACAGAAATTCTCCAACATTTTTATGTTGATGAAAAGTATGAATTATCTGCACAGTAGTTCAATAAACCATTGCACTTTACAAATCCATTAAAATATAACCCCAATGTTCTTTTAAAGACAAGCATTGAGAAAGACCATGCAACTTAATAATGTCTTGAACTAAGAAAATTTGGTCTGGGAATTGAATTTATATTTTGAGCTGAGAAATGTAAGCTCCTGAAAATCAACACATCTACAAATGTGCATCAGGGTTCTTCAATGTTTTCCTTTCTTGTCAACACAGATGGTGCAGCTGACCTCATTAAAATTTCAATTTAAATATCTGACTTTGATACATTCAATATTGAATTCAGGCTCTCATTTGCATCACACAAAAATGAATCTATTTTAAAAGATAAAGTTTCTTCTCAAATAAAAAATGGAAATGAGAAAATAATAATTGTAAGAGGCGATATAACAATATCAATTCAGTAATCTATTCCTGCATGCGGTAAGTGTCTCCTACCTTCTGCTTTGTATCCATAGATGCAGATAGCAAATACTGAAATTTCTTGATAAATTGTATCAAACTAGCACTGAAAATGGAACCTGAGAAGTTATAGTCAGAAAAAAAATATTTCACAGCACTCAAAACCGGTCACTTTACAAATGCAGTCTTTGCTCAGGGAAGTCTACAGTGCTAATCCAAGTGGATATGAGCAGATGTGTAAAACCACGTTTTATTATGTAAATCTACTGCATTCCTCTTTGGCTATCTCCTTGGGGCACAGTTACATTTTCTTTTTCTTAACTTTAATGTGAACTTAACCAATAACAGTTTCTTTTTTTCTCTTACCATTTCTGCTCCAGCACCGATCCCTTAGCTGTATAACTAACACAACTGTATGAACATGCTGTGAGGAAGCTTAAAGAGCTAATCAACATTAAAGAAACATGCATTTGGGTTTTATACATCCATTTCTAATACAAATTTCTGAGCATTTCTCAGGTCAGCCCCACAGTCATTTTTGCTAGCACAACTAAGTAAGTGGTACAGCACAAGTGATGAAGGATAAGCTGTGAAGAACAGTTGGGAAGGAAAAAATCTTAAGTTAGTTTTGCCTCTAGGCAGTCTGGAAATGAAAAGCTTGGTGCGAATTTTCATCTCAGATCAGTCCAGAACATTACACTAATTTTTTCAGTTTATATTACCAATATATTACAATATCTTCAGAGCATAGAAAACCTTTTGAGAACATATTAATGATTTCCGATTTGTTCTGGGGAAAAATATCAATATGGGAAATGAAGGTCTTCTATAAATTATTTGTAACGGGTTTTGCCCTGGCTAGATGCCAGGGGCTCGAACAGTCCCTCAGTCCCAAATAAGATGATATACAAAGGATCACAGAATATTCTGAGTTGGAAGAGACCCACAAGGATCATCGAGTCCAACTCTTAAACATCACCACTGCCTCCCTGGCGGGAATTGAACCCCCGGTCTCCTGTGTGAGAGGCGGGGACACTCACCACTGTACTAAAGTGGATGGGTTGGAATAAGGCAGATTAATATTAGCAAAAAATAAAACAAAGCAAAAGCCTGCACAGAAGCAAAGCAAAAGAACTAATCTCTACTTCCCATCAGCAGAGGTGTCCATCCACATCCAGGGAAATAGGGCTCCTGTGTATGTTAGAAGGCAGCCACTGAGAACAACGAATGCCCCCCCTCTCTTCCTGCTCCCTTCCTCAGCTTTTATATCTGAGCTGACGTCATGTGGTATGGAATATCCCTTTGGTCAGTCTGGGTCAGTTGGCCTGCTCGTGTGCCCTCCTGGTATCTTGCCCTCAGCTGGGGGGAAGGGAAATTGTTGTGATGTGTGCTCGGCTGTAGTCAAAAGACTTGTGTTATCAACACCCTTCTAAAACACAGCATTGTGAGGGCTGCTATGGACTCAGACCTGATTTTTTTAAAAAACAGTTATTAGTTGTGGCTTTCTTTTCTTTTGTGTTATATCTGTTCACACATAATGTTCAGCATTATAACTGTTATACCTAAAAATCTTAGCATGTCTACAGAAGTTCATACGTAGAACTCCCTATAAATTCACAATAAGTAGAGATGTTATGTCATTTGGACTGCGCAGAGTTCAGAGATTTGGTATCTGAATCCTTTTAAACCGCTTCAGAATGCAGCTGAGCACACAAATGTCTTTGAGTATACTACATTTCAACCTTAGGGTTTATAGCTGATTTTTCTCCTCAGTTCGCACTAAAATCTATAGTCCATATCCAAAATTATAGTGGTTTGGAGATCAAGACCAACAATGCCTTTTCCGTGGCTGTCTGTGAGTCCTTTCTGTAGGATGTTATCTTTCCTCATCAGCCAAGCTTAGTCAGATAGCTACATACACTATGAAATCTATGCAGAATTTCACATCAATAGGCCAAGTTTCTTCTTTCTTACGTCTCACTTTAAAGTACAGCTGTAAATCCGTTACTCTAAATTGATTAGGCTTTGGAGTTGACAGGCATCCTCCTCCACAGTTAGCATGTGGTACACCAACATGGAGTACTCCATACAGGCAGAAGTCTTACCCCTAAGAGATCCTAGTCATGCACCATGTAGCAATAAAAAGCATGAGGGTTCAGATACCCTGCTTTTCAGTGTGCTCTGCCAAAGTTAATCACCTGTGCATGCAAAAGCACTTCACTGACTTAGTCACAAAAACCATCAAGTTATCCTAACTTGTGTATTTATATTCCTTCCTAATTAAACAAAATTTCATAGATATTTAACATGTCAGAGGAGGAATGCACCGCCAAATGCCTTGCCCACAATGAAAACTTCATATATGAAACCAGGAGTTACAGAAAAACATATGCAGTAACTGATTTACCAATGGCTAAAATACATTGCTTCTTTCCCTTTTCTAGGTAAACTGTCAAATTCTATAGTGTAGAACATGGATGTTATGAAAATGAGTACATAACATAGAAGTAGAAATGTGATAGGGGAAGTTAATATTTTAACAAGATCTTGGCATATTTTCTTTTTTTTTTAACTTTCTCCAGGAGCTTTGCTACTCTTATTCATAATTTCTTGTGTTTCACATTTTCAAACATTTGAATAAAAGATGGATGCAGTTTGATGTCCCACTTGGCTACATTTTTAATGCTTCTTGATTCCCAGTGTCAGCTCATATAGAAACATTTAACATACTCTCTAATAATTTGAAGCCTTGTACATGTGTACCTGTCAAGATATTGATCCACTAATCCAAATACTGACTGTAGAAATAGGGACATTTTATGTGGTATTGTCAATTGAAGAGCTCTACACCCATAATTTAGAACTACAAGAAGGTAAAATGCAAACCTCAATATAGCACACATCCAAATACATAAACATATTATCCATAAAATTAAGTACTAAATGCAGTTCTCAAAATTCATAGAAGTTGTTACGGAAATAGATGTTAAATTTTCAAGCAGAATTATTTATTAATTTTTGATGGAAGACATGAATAGACAAATGTGTTGCGCTTGATTGCAGTTCAAGAATAATTTGTATTTAAAGTCTGTTTGCTTTAAAGTTAAAACAAGATCTTTGAGATCCTGCCCTATAAGACCCATGAAATCTGCTTTATTATTACTTTATTATTTCTGTGATTCTGTGATTCTGTGGTCTATTTCTTTCTGGTAAGGAAATTTCAGAACTATGAGAATTAGTCAAGAATTCTGAGTCCAGTTTTCAGTCACTCCACAGTTTTCATCTCTGGTCCAATATTTGTGCATCTTCATTTTCCTTCTCTAAATTTAAAATCATAAGATTTTATCTGAATTTTCTATATAGATTCCCACAATGATTTGCCTATCCCATCCTGATATTGCAAGAATTGTCCTTTGAAAATGCTTCTTTTCCTTTCTGTAATAAAGAGACTTAGAAAGATTGGTAATATAGGCAACGAAGGTGAAGATCCAAATGTTAGGCAGTACAAGCATATTTCTCAAAATGCATTACTTGATGAGGAAACCTAGCTTCTAACCTAGGCAAAGCATCTACATTTTTTAAATCTAAGACTAGATGAGAAAATATCATAATATTTTCATGGCCTAGTTTTCAATCTCTAAATGCTTTTCTTATTTAGCTATGACTACTTTTCTTATTTAGCATTATTGTTTATGCATACCATACATGTGAGTATTATTTGTATGTCTATTCCTTTTGTTTCTATTATTTATACTATTGGCAATTGTTTGTATTATTTTTTGCTAAACACCATCTGTCTGTCAGTATCCATCTGCTGTCTCCTGCTTTAGGCCTAGATTGGAAGACCTTGAAGCATGATTCATCTTTTTTTCTTGACCCACTACACATTCCTCTTGGTTACTACAATGCCTCGGAAGTCAAGTTTTGAAACAGAGTCCCACTGGAAAAAGGTAGTCTACAAAGAATAAAACGATACTCCATGCTCCAGTCTAAAACACAGCAAAGTAAATACAGAGAGATAGATGGCAGAGTACGGGGAGTTAATGAGACAAAGTTAGCCAGCATGATAAATACTGTATTATCACTCACTTCTTTTTTTCCTTGTTTTTTGTAGATTTTTAAGAAAAATGGTGTTACAGGAAACTCCTCTCAGCGAGGGGCATGTCTCAGCACCAGAAAACAATGGTGCTTACTCAATAATACAGTGAGTTGGGGAGTGAACTTTCTATTAGACATAGGAGTAGCATTATAGAAAATAGAAAAGGTCATGGAAATTTTCTGAAATTGAAACCTGTTACTTAATTTGATGCCATAAAGGAGCACTAAGAAAATAATGCAAAGCTGAGCAAGAAGATGACCAAAGCAACGAGATAAGAAAATGGCATGTGTAGCAAAATTTCAAGCGCCTGCGAGTAGGGCACACCAACAGGGACAGCAGGCAGAGAGGTGAAAAGTACAGTCATGAAACAGAAGACAAAGGTAATAGGAAATGCTTTGGACCTTTAAATATGGTTTCATTGTACAGAACAAACTGCAACTGCTGAAGTAGCAGAGACATGCAAACTATTAATAAAGATAAGCTTCTGGAAAATCTACAATATTGGTCTCTCTTAAACATTGTTAATAGAAGAAAATAAATATTCAGCAAAAATTCTGCTCTAAATGTAAGGATTTGTTGAAGTATATAATGAGATATACAGACTGTGCACATCCCCAGCAGCCTGATGACCATTTCTTGATTCTAATTCTTTCATGGACAGACCAGACAAAAGTGTCAGTCTTAATTCATCAGATTATTTTAGCTGTCCCAGTGTCTTCGGTAATTTATAAGATTTTCCATCACTGCCATGCATTATTTAAATCTGTGAATCATTTTGAGACAAAGACAGAAACTGAGTAAGAGATTGAACAGAGACCTGGTAAAAAATACAGCTTCACTGTACTTACTTGACATGTCTGCTCTTCCTCGCTGCATTTATTTATGATAGAGAACATATGAAAATTGTTTCTGTAGGTCATGGATTCACTTATTCATGCTCCTTTGTTCACATTCAGTTTGCTCCCTGAATATCAGCATCTGCAAAGGACAGAATTCAGAGATAGTTTACAATACTTACATGAAGAAATGTTTGTTAACTAAAATGGATGACTACCCTTAACACATTCTAACTGGCATCTCATAATCCTGAAAACACTTTTTTCACTGAAATTCGTATGGATTCCTAATTAAAAATAGGATGAAGTGTACGGTAAATAGGCTCGATTGAGAAATATATGTTGCTTTGTATCTATAGTGCACAATAAAGCAAAATCTCATACATGTTTAAAAGCAGAAGACTCAAGGTTAGGGACTTGATTATATTGACTCAATCTTCAGGAAAAAGTATCTCTCAGCTGTATCACAGAATCACAGAATGGTACAACTTGGAAGTGCCCTCAGAAGGTCACCTCATCAAACACCCTGCTCAAGCAGGGCCACCTAGACCTGGTTACACAGGACCATGTCCAGACAGCTTTTGAACATGTCCAACATTACAATATCCTTGGGCAACCTGTGCAACTGCTCAGTCACATTGAAAAAGTGTTTCCTGATGTTTAGATGGAATCTCCTGTATTTCAGTTTGTGCCATGCACCATGGGAAAGAGCCTGGACCTATTCTTTTCTACACATTTTTCATCTGTTGTATATATGCTAGTAAGATTTCCAATGAGCCATCTCCTCTCCAAGCTAAACAGTTCCAATTTACTGACCCTCTTCTCATGTGAAAGGTGCTCCAGTCCCTTAACTACCTTTGTAGCCCTTCATTAGACTCTCCCCATGTCTCTTGTACTGAGCAACACAAACCTAGACACAGCACTCCCCTTACGGCCAGAGGTGCATCACTCCTGGCCTCATCAACAGGCCCAAGGCACTTCCTCCAGGCTTGAACTTCAGGGATGATTCTGCTGTTTGAGAGTCAGTTTGCGTTGAAGTCTCTACCCTTGCAGGGACAGCTGTTCCAACACCGGCTGAGGAAAGTACCCTATGACGTTACCACTATGTATGGAAATTAATACAGCAACAGCATTCCACCTGAGGCCACTTTTGACAACCTCTTCAATTGTTCTGTGCAAGTTAAGGGAAAATAAAATGTCTAAATAAACTTGAGTTATGATAAAACCCACAAGAAAGTTAAACATCTGAAGAATTAAGTAGACTTTTCATCCAAAGTAAGTCGTCCTTACTTCTGTAGATTTATGACTCGCTCACCTTCTTTCCTCCCAAATACAATGGAAAACATGCTCACCAAAACCCATGAATTGTATGAATTTTTGTTTAATTTTTAAATCAAGTGATATTTTTTCTCTGTATAAATAAAGAAGCAGACAGACAAGTTTCTTCAGATGAATTGCAGGGACACAAAGGAATTCTTCAGTGTTAACTCAAGAGATGATAAGATGATAAATTCGAGATCATTTTAGACCCATGGAATAATCATCATGCAGATGATATCCAGCTACAATGCTGAAGGCCTGGCACTGAGATTTGTAAAACTTCAATAAGAAACACTGAGGTCTCTCTGGCTTCTTTCAGTCCTCTGTCTAGAGCATGAAGACGGAGAGGGTCTTCCTTGTGTTGGAAAGCTGACAGCTGTTATAACTGTCGTCGCTGTTATCATGAATCCCGCTGTTACCTCCACTGATGAGAAGACATTTCTCTGCATGACTGGACACAACTGTTGCCAAGCAGGGATATTAAGGCAACAGAATGGCTTTTAGAGACATGGCTGTGCAGACACAGCCTTCATCTTGAGCAAGGGCATTGCCATTCTTCCTCACCTCCAAGGGCCATAACAGAAGAGTTTTTCTGAAATACTGTATCAGACATATGCATTAGACTTTTTTGCTTTTAATTTTCCTTTTATTTTCCTTCAGTTTTTTCCCCTTGCATAAAATGCCTACTACTGACATTATATACCTTCCTCTACTGTTTTAATGAGAGTGTGTTCTTCTCTAAGGGGCAAAAGAGAGGTTCAGATTTCACTGGCTGGACAGCTGAGTGGTGAGTTTTGTCTGGACATCGCACAGGATCCAGAAAATACACATATGGAAATGGTTATAGGTTCTTCAGGAGATTCATACCTTTTTGGACTGGCAACTGGAAAACAAGCAGGCTAATCTGAAATCAGCCAAATGATACAAGATGCTGTATTGGGTTTTTCTGTGGC
>WEKX01006442.1:29153-46318 GCA_013390025.1 Pitta sordida | reverse complement strand
TGATTCTGTGATTCTGTGAAATTATAGTCTTGTCAATCATATATTATCTATAAATAAAAGTATCTTGTTTGGTTTTGGCTGGAAATTATTCTGTACTTCTGTGGAATTTTATTTTGTAGATGATAATTTTGAAACCATAAACGTTGTCATTCCTATGAACTTCAGTTATAGTTATGAAAATTGGCCTTCTATGATAGATGCATTTTTTACTGAGTCAGAACAGAATATGTCTTATTTAGATGCATGATCAAATAAAAGTGATAACAATAAAAGTGTATATGAATCATTAGAACACTTTTTAATCACTTTCTTTTAGTTCAGCTTCAGGGAAGCTTCGCAATTGTCATTGCTGCGCATGGAAACAATATCAAGGGAAGTTTTGTTGGGTTGTGGGGGTTTTTCTCAAGAATTATCTCTCCTTTTAGTCATCTGTGAAGTAGGTTACAACATAGAGATCAAGTCATCTGGCAATATTTAATTTTTTTTCTGGTTACATCTGAGAGAACAAGTATGACATTAATATTAAAAATCAATCAGAAACAATGAAGGAAAAATATGCTTCTTATTCAGAAATTAAACCACATTGATTATTCATAGTTTGACAAAATTAAAAACACGTAGTTCATGAAATAAAACTTACATAAAAAGTAGATAATATATAATTTATGAGAAATAATGTTCCCTTGAAGTCTATACAGACAGTATTATTGAAGTTATCAAGCACATTTCAATGAATCTGCTTCTCTTGTTTTTATTTATTCTTTTTAGTAGCTAATAAAATGTTGTAATTCACAGGTTTAACTGTGGTTTTCTTACCACTACAGTTAAGGTAATTATATCCATTTTACTCTTCTGGAGCTAGTTCCATGCTTTCTCTGTATTTGGACATTTAAATTGTAGTTTTCCAGGTCCAAGCTGATGAGTTTAACCTTTGTCTGTCAGTGGAGAGAAATAAGCTGTCAAAACATTCATCTGGTCTACTTTAGAATGAAATTGCATGGATAGAAATGAATGGCTATGTTTTGATTTCAACCTTTTTATCAATATATTTTTAAATTTATATATTACTACTTTCGTATTTTCAGGGGATTTTGTTGGTGTGAGTGAAAAACTGTATATGAGCAATGAAAAACAGGAAAAATTGTTGATAAAAAATCCTATGATTCCTTAAAACAACTTACTGAAATAGTTTTTTGACTCACCAACAAAAAATGGCAGATCAAAAATTGTCAGTTGTAATTGATAAGGGAGCTCTGATTTAACTGCAGTGATATTTGCAAACATGCACAATAGTCGTATTTTCTCTTTGCTTGGAAAACATATATCACATGTATTCAGCAATGAATTTACAATATTTTTTTTTACCCAGTGACAGTCCTGAAAGATAAACTTCATAGTGCATGATATTTTTATAAGTATTGTGTTACTTCATTTAGATATAAGTCAGCTCACATCTATTTGATTTACTGTTTTGTGTCAAAGGACGTGGAAGACCAGTTGTGAGTGGGAGAAGAGTGCCTTATTGCCTGTCTTGAGTACAGCATTCTCAATAAGAATGAATCTACATAAGAGATTAATTATTAGTTCTTGTACATGGATGTATAACCAGGAAAAACCTCTAAGGTGCAGGGAAGATACCTTGAGGAATTTGATAGAGGAACAGCAAAGAGAGACCTTGAAAGGAAAGTGATGAGCACAGACAAAGAGCAGATGCATAGTTTCTGAGGTCACAGAAAGCATTATTTTTTTTCCTTCAGACTCCAAGAAGTTAGTATGGACTGTGATGAGGGCAAACATAAAGTAGAGCAAGAGGGAATTTGTTAACAGCCTCCTCTCATCTTGTGCAAAGGATTTGAGGGGAAGCCCTCTTTAAGGACAGAATGAAAAAGTCATGTCTCTTTTAAAAAGGTTTTTGTGCTTTCAAAAGAACTTTAAGGCCCTTCCTTTAATGCTTTTTACATGTAAAAAATTACCGTTCTTTGAAAGCTATAGAGAATAAATATCTTAAGAAGTTTCTGATATTCAGGCAGAGTTTCAGGATATCAGCTTTCTAAAGAAAAAAAAAAAATTCTGAAAATGTGAGACATGAAACAAGTGAATTAAATTTTTCTTAGCTTACTGCCTTAAACATTTACTTAAATTATGCATCATATTAATAGTGGAATTATTAAGAAATTAGGATCCCTGATCTATGAAGAGCACTTACTGTGAGAAAAGTTGAGTGGAGGGGAAGCTATAAAAGCTTTTGAGAGAACTCTAACATCTTTTGAACGGTGAACTAACATAATGATTTCTTTCTTTCCAAACCATTAGAAATACCAAGTTACTTTCAGGATATTTAGCACTATACCACTAAAGAATTTCAATATGCGTATATCAGTTCAGTTAATAGGGATTTATAGCTGACTGTATGAATAGCCAGTTCTAAAATGCTAATCTTTATAGCATTGTTTTAATAGAGTACAAATTCTTATTTGAAAGAATAAGAAGTGGAGTAAGTGGAGTAGATAAAATAGTGATAGATACTAGTGCTAATACTAATAGATGCTAGTCTCCATAGTGAAGAAAAGTGAGGAGAGTGACTGAAATTATCTACCTTTCATCTTGCTTTTTGCATCTACAGGTATATCTACATTAAGCACAAGAAATTCCTTTTGAACCCATTGTTTGTCTTAAACATTGTAACCAAGAAATGTCAAATAAAATACAAGTGTGATACCGTAATGTTTTTTGAGATAAAAATGCTCAAAGAAACAGTACTGCTACACTGGTGTGGGAATGGGGAGCAAGGCAAAGTTTTTCAAATAATCTTGCAAAGATAGATTTATGGGTGTGGCTTACACAATATAATACAGTTATACCCTGTCATTTGCAAGGAACAGGTCATGCCAAGGGCCTCTCAGAATGTCAAACTCGCAAAGATGCACAGGTCATTAATATGCATGCAGGCCATGCCCATTACTCCACCCCCCGGCACTCTGGAGTGGTGTGGAAAATTTTCCGCTTCTCTCCTTGAGCTCTCTCAGAATAGAGGAGCAAAGGGAACCATTTCTGAGCCCCCTCTGACTCGGGAGACCCCCCACCCTGAGAATCTGTGGTCTTCTCTGGGCTGCAGCGATCACGCGCACTCACAGTCCAAACCTCACGCTGCTGCTCCACCCCACGACCCCGGTGCTCATGCCCGTGGCATCCTGGCATGGTGTTCCGGCCCTGCAGCCTGCACCATGGTCGAGGGGTTGTCTCCCGAGTCAGAGGGGGCTCGGAAACCTGGCTGCTGCCACCATGCATGCTCACCATTACTCCATGGTGGGGAAGGGGCCTCCTCAGGCTCTGCTCGGCATTCCTGGAGCCTGGGAAACCTTAACCTTAACTACTTTGCAACACTGCAACACCCCGTGCCGCTTATGGCAGGGTTGGGGTGGGGCGGGGGGCGTCGGTATCGGAGCTTCTTTCCCTTTAACGTCCACCGGTTCTGGGATAGACAGCGCTGCCTGTATGGTCCCAGAGGGCAGGGGAACAGAAGCCTCCTCCTGGCGCAGCAACAACTGCCCCCTCCCAGCACACAGTGCTTTCCCAACCTTGCTTGCCTCACTTTTGTGGGGCAGTTTCCCAGGTCACAGATGGGTGCGCGGCTCCTCCATTGCCAGCCAGGGAAACTGCGCGCCCTCCCTACAGGGCAGGGTGAGTCCCGCCCCACAGACACCATGGCACTGCCCCTCGGCAGAGCAGAGGCACTGGGCAGGTGTCGGCTGGGGAACCTCGCAAGTGGCTGAAGCAAAATTGCAAGAAATTTTCCTCACAAATGGGCGGGGTCACAATGCAGAGGTTGCAATGCAGCAGGGACATACTGTATATAATAATATTAATATATGCCTCAAGATAAATCTCATCTTTGAATAATTTTGCTTCATAGTTAATTACATAGTTAAATATTCATTGATTCATTTAAAAAAAGTAATAAAATAATAGCTCTCTTATTGTGTTGTACCTGGCAAATGTCTTACAACTTTTCTCCACAAATTGCACTTAAGTAAAAATAATACACAATTCTCTTCACAATAGCATTTTAATGAAAGTCAATATATTTTCATGGAAATGGTTTGCTTAATTTAATTTTCATTTTTTATAAGATATTTCCTTACCTAGTGTCCAACTTGATAGAAGTTCTAAGTTACATTGTTGTTCATTAAACAGGGAAAAATTATATACATGCATGTGTATATATAGTCATNCCAGGGTCAAACCACGACACCATGTTATGCTGATGTCAAGACATTTGAGTTTGGTAATGTCTTTATATTGAAGAAGAAATAGCTCTTAAAGAGCAGGCCACTGAATTTAAGAATCATGTCGACTTCAGGAGATACATTGTTTCCAAAACTTGTTTTCTGTCACATTGAATAACTTCTGTTTCCCTCAACCATGAAATCTGTGGAAGCAACGAATACAAATTTTTGTTTGCATAGTTGTGAGGGGTATGTCCAGAACTAATTCACGTGTATTGTGGTTTGACCCTGGCAGGATGCCAGAGATTAACCTACAACCTCTCCTGGAGAAAAATAAGAAAAAAACCCTGGAAAAATGTTTATCATGGGCAAAACAAGACAAGTTACAAGTGGGGAATATAAAGGATTTATTTATTTCTAACAAGATCAGAGGTTAATGTGAGAAGCATCATAGTAAAGGGAACCTTCTCCCCCACTCCTCCTTCTTCTTACAGTAGGTATTATATTCCCTTTTTTCCTCCAGGAAACAAAAAGGGGAACAGGTTTAGGGGAAAAGCCAGGCAAGTTGGTATTTTCTGACCAGTTTTAGGGTAGGAAATCATCTCTCTGCATCTCATAAAGTCCTCTCTCTCTCATGAGAGAAAAAGTTTTTCATGACCCTTTCCCAAGTGAGATCCCAACCCAGGGACAACAGCTCTTCCATTCCCTGTTGCGCGAGAGTCACAGCACAGGATGCAGTCTTTTAAGCACTGGCTTCACTGTTTCATTTATGAGCCCAATCCCAAAGTACATAGATCAGATCCTACCATAGTGCAACTCTGTCACAAAACATCTGTCCAAAGGATCTCTGCCGAGCCCTGCTCTGGCCAAGTGTTTCTGGGCTCTAAGATTATCTGCAGCTTCCCAGCATGATCCTCCATCTTCAGCATGGCCTCAGGTGGATTCTGCATCTCTGGTTTCTCTCTCTCTAATCCATAGGTTTGCAGGCAGACAGTCTGCTTCACTGTGGTCCATTTTACAAGCAGCAGTGAGACGCCTGGAACCCTTCCTACCTCTCCTCCGGCTGGTCTGACCGTGGTGCCTTCATGGCTGCTCAACTTCTCACAGGCTCTGCTCTGTTCATCTTCTTTTCTGTTTCTCTACTTTTTTTCTCCTTTCTTAAATATGTTATCACAGAGGCTCCTCTATCTGCTTCTGACCTTGGTTTCCTTGGCAGCGGCATTGGCCCAGGCAGCAGCTGGCTGGTGTTAGCTCCACTAGTTTGCCCCATGCCCCACTGCCAGGAAAAAACCCACTCAAACCAGGACAAAATGTGACAAGCTTTTTCAAAATATAGGCATTGCCAAGCATAGCGAAAGCATCTAATGGAAGTACAATTCATTAACTGTACACTTATGTATCCCTTTCCATGGTCAGAACTATAATGTCAGGTATTTATGGGGGTATTTAGTCTTTAGCCTGAAACATCAAATTATTATTTTGAAATGCAAAATATAAGCAAGGAAAAGAAAATATGAGCATGGAGGAGGGGAGAATGTGAGGAAATGAAGATTAAAACAACAGTGTAGGAAAATCAGATAATTTTTGGAAAATATTTAAAAAGTACACTTTCCATATAGCAAATTATGAGTTCGGTGGAGGAAAAATGGAAGGTAACCTTCATAAAAAGCCAGTGAAGAATGCAAGTTGGAGATTTCTATGTTTGCATTCCCTATACTTTTTAGAAATGGAAAATGTATAGCAACACTTTAAAAGAAAGNTTCTGTGAGTCTGTGTGTGATTCTGTGATTTTGAGGAAAAAGTTAGTAGAGCAAAAATGTAAATTTTCTTTCATTTAGTTTTTTAGGCAAATCAGATCTAATGGTTTTGGTTTATTTCTGAGGTATAAAATTGCTGTGACAGTGTTTTATTATGTGACTTTTAAAATTTTATTTTATTTTTAATTAATGTCCTAATTTAAATGGTGGCACAAATATCCACGTCTCTTTATTCAAGACTTCTGTACTTCTTAATTACAGTCTGGGTTGTTACCAGCTTGTCAATTTCTGAAAACTTTTAGTCTGCCACACCATATGTCTGATAATTTTAATTTTCTAATTCATTGCCAGTTGCATGATAGTAGAATGAAATGCATGTGTTGTATCTTCTTTCCTTGGGAAAAAAAAAAAAAAAAGCAAAATGGAACATATCAATAACCTAATGCAAATTATTTCTTCTGGCAAGCATTTTCAGTGACAGTTCTTTATTCTTCCAGTTATTAGAGATTTCATATATAGGGAAGCTAACCTCAAAGGTCTGCGATTGATTAGTTTGGCATAACTGTCAGAAATTAGAATCATACTGTATGGACTTGGCTGTCTCTTTAGAAAGCAGAGTAAAGTCTAATTTAAAATTATGATGATCCAGCCTTGTTGGGATGTAATTATTTTTAGAAAACATGATGTTTTCAAATACACTCTATTTTGAACTATTGTATATTTATTGGTGGAAGTTCATAATAGACCATGCTAGATTAATGGACTCTGTGGCCTCAGTGTACCATTAGCCCTTCTCATAACAACTACTTTTCTTCTTTGGTAAAAATAGAAAAAGGAAAAGTAAATAATACTTTTCCTTTGAAGATCACAGAATCACAGAATCACAGAATATTATGAGTTGGAAGGGACCCACAAGGATCATCTAGTCCAACTCACCATCTAACACCCGTACAGAGACTGAGAGCACATCCCAGAGCGTAACACCAACCTAGATCCCTCACAGTATAGCAGGCCACTTCGAGCCGGAAGGGGCCCAGGGTCATCCAGCCCTACACCCCCCCAGCTAGACCATGTCACTAAGCTCCTCGTCCAGTCTTCTCTTAAACACCTCCAGGGATGGCGACTCCACCACCTCCCTGGGCAGCCCATTCCAATATGCAATTACTCTCTCTGTGAAAAACCACTTCCTAACGTTAAGGTCATTGCAGTTTGGTTTAAGGCATGGGAAATTATAAAAAAAAATCTTATTTGTTATAAAATATAATTTGCTTTTTCTCTACTAGTAAGGACCATGGTTCTGCTTGTGTTATGATGTATAAATAATGCTTAGAAATTGAGAGTGTTACATTCCAAGATACGGCACAAGTTTCTTCATCTCATCAGATATGCCATTTGACTGTAGCCTGATTGCTTCAATCAGAACTTGAAGTACCTCATAGATACACTGTTTAATCTGTCAGTGCATCACCTCTCAAGAAACTTCACTTAAACCTCAGTGATCATTTTGTGTCTTGAAACTGCAGTTTGAGAGCTGAAATGATAGAGCTTGTTCCACATTTTTATTTCATCATATTTCAAGATGAGCTGCTAAACACAAACTTGGAAAATCTTCAAACTACTTTGATGCACTGAGCAGGAGAATGGCCATAAGTAAAATTTTCTTGACCTGAGGAATGTAAATAAAGAGTGATTAATGTGTCTGTAAGCCAGTCATAATGTTAGCAATATGTATAAAGGATCCTAACATATGTTACCGTTCCAAACCTGGGGGATGCAGAATGTTTGCAAGTGTCTTTGAATTAAGTGATATAAAGTGTTTAGCTTCTCACAGGTGCTTTACGCTGCAAAGGTCATTACACCCACCACAGTAAAACATTGTTCAAATTTAATTATAAACACACAAGTAGTCTCAGTGTCACGTACTGACTATATGAGCTCTTTAAGTTACTAAGAATTCTGATTGTACTGCAGATGGAGCAACCATTTCATTTATGTGAAGTGCATGCCTGATGCAAATTTTTAATGCTATTTTATGATGGAGAGCTTCAGTGATCACGTTATTAGTTATGTTTATTATTTAAGTTACAAAATTTCACAATTAAAGCTTGGTGAAACAGAGTAGGTAAGAAGAGATATATAAAACTTTTAATATCCAGTTCCATTTACAACAGCTCTTCCTGAGGCGTATTGTAATGTCACTCCATATTCAAGTTCAGAAAAATATTACACATTAAGATACTGATAGATGGTGATAAAAGTCATTAAGTTGTGGTTGTACATTCAGACATCAGGAGTTTATTTCAGTGTTAATAGGACTTTAACTGAGGTCAGATAACAAGTGAGATAACAACACTCTAGTACTGTAATTTAACAGTTCTTTAGTGTTGTGGTAAGAATGGTATTGTCTAAGTTAGTGTTCCCACTAAATCAGTCCAAACCATGTGCTGTTTGCTCACTCCCCTCTTTCCCTCCCACTCCACTTGTGTTGGGCTGGAGAGGAGAATTGGAAGCACAAAAGGTAAATATCATGGGTTAAGAACAATTTACTAGAAACATGAACAAAATAAGACAATGAACAGTGAGAGACACAATACTAATGACAAAGAGGTCAAGAAAGAGGTGAGCAATTCACATGCTCACCATGGGGAAAACCCCCAATACCTGACCACTCCCTCCACCCTTCTACCGTCTCCAGGAAGGGAACTCTCCCAAAGTCCCTGAAAAATGACTTGAGGTGGTATAAAATAACCTTGAGATCCAAGGCATTTCCTCTCCTGCAAAAATTAACTCTGTCCTGCCCAGAATCAGGTCATTTAGCATATGTTGCTTAGCTTGGTTTATGTACAGTGTCATTAGTTTCCTTTCTAGTATTTAACCTACCTGATCAGAAGTTGGTCACTAGATACTTATTAGATAACAACTTTGTTAACTTAGTATATTTTATTTGATTACTTTGACCTCCTTATCACCACCTTGGTGACATTTGGATAAACAGACAATGAGATGGATGGAAGGCTGACTGGACAAACAGGCTCAGACACTTGTTATCTGTAGTAAAAAGTCCAGCTGATGATCAGTAAATAGTGATGCTCCTCAGGGATTATTTCCAGATCCAATACTGTCTAACATCTTTAGTAATTATCTGGATGATAGAATGGAGTTCTCAGCAAGATTGCAGATGTCATGAAACTGGCAGAGAGATGATAAGTATGTTTGAATACAAGGTTTATAAATAAAGGGAATGGTTGAGAAATGGGTTAAAAGCACAGCATCATGGAATGACTAAGACTGGAAATGATCCAATGAACCAAGATCAAGTCTAGCCTTCAACTGAATACCACCATATCCACTAAACCATATCACAAGGTGCCGTATCTGATGATTTTTTGAACACCTCCAGTTCATTGGGGAGCCTGTTCCAAAGCTTAACCACTTTCAGTGAAGACATTTTTTCCTAATACCTAGCCTGAATCTCCATTGGTGCAAATTGAGGCTGTTTCCCTCTCCTAGTCCTATAGCTGGTTGACTGGGAGAAGACGCCAAATCCCACATCAATACAAGGTCCTTTCAGGTAGTTGCAGAGAGCAATAACGTCTCCCACAAGCCTTCGTTTCACCAGTTTTGAGCACCACAGTCACCTTTCATAGGATTTATGTTCAATGTCTTTCACCAGATTTGTTGTTTTCCAGTCACTTATGCCCAGGTCTTTAGCATTGCATGGGCTTGTTGTGACCCAAGTGCAGAACCTGGCACTTTGCCGTGTTGAACCCCATACCACTGGCCTTGGCCCATTGATCCAGGCTTTCCAGATGCCTCTGCAGAGCTTTCCTACCAGATCAATACTTGTGCCCAAGTTTTTGTTGCTCACAGACTAACTGAGGATGCACTCAATCTCTTCATCCAGATCATCAACAAAGGTGTTAAACATAACTACCAAAATCTGAGAAACATTATGAAGTTCACCAAAGGGATATGCAAAGTCCTGGATTGGTACAGGCTGGGGAGCAATAGTGTGGGAAGAAGCTTGGCAGAAAAAGCCACCAAGTTGAAGATAAGCCAGCAGGGTGCATGGGAGCAAGAAGGCCATCAACATCCTAGAGTGTATTAGTGAGAGCAAACAAGTTGAGGAAGATAATCCTTTCCTGGTTGGCACCCATGAGACCATATAGAAAATGCTGTGTCTCCTTTGGTCTTCCTTAGTGCAAGAGAAATGTGGATGTAATGAAGTTAGTTCGCTGGAGGTCACCATGCTGATTGGATGCTAGGACACATAGCGCATGAGGGAAGTCTGGAGACGCTGGGCCTGATGAACCTAATTTAGTGAGGGAGACCTTACTGCTCTTTTTACCTACCTGATTGGGGGATACAGTCAAGGAGGTACCAGAGTGGTGTTGGAGGTGAAGATTGATAGGTAACGGACACGAATTAGAAGATAGAAAATTACAATTAGATATTAAGATTTTTTAAAACAAGTGGACTAGTTAAATACTAGAAAAGCAACAACCATTTGAATTTTTGGGATCTGTTCTCCGAGGTACTCAAGATTAAACTGAAAATGTTACTGAGTAACCTGACCTAATTAAAACATGCACTGAGCAGGGAGTGTGACTAGATGAGGTCACTTCGAACAAAAATTATACTATGAGCCAATTAAATATATTTCCTGCACATTTTCAGATATGAAACATTTTGTAGATATGAACTGTGTATCCAGGGATGACATGAAGCAAAATTCAGATATTTTTCATTTTTTTAAATTTTACATTTCAAGCAATGTGCAACAGGTGTGTTTACCAGAACTAGCATTTAATTGACTTTTATAAGCAATAAGTTATTGGTACCCTGTTAACAACAAGTTAACAGTAACACACTTAAATTTTCAAATATTCTACAATTTCCTTATGCTCGTAGTACCAGATTGGAGCAAAATGTTTAATTACTTTTCTCCTTAAAATGCTTCTATGATGTACATAATGCTAATTAAAGAGAATAGATCCTTTCACTTGACTATTTTGAAAGCTTTTATTTTGAAAGTTTTTCTGCTGACACTACAACTGTTAGATTTGGGATTTTTTTTGTAAGATCCTTTCTCTCTAGCATCCTCTGGACAAGTAAAATTAAATTGAAAATATTCCATAGTAATCAGACTAATTGAAATAAATGTTACCAAAGATACAGAGATTAAAAAGAAAAACATTTGGAACTGACTGTATCAATTATGCCTGACCAAGAGGTATATTTTTTGAGGTTTAGAACTTTCTGTATTTTCCCATTTTAAAGCCGTACTAGTGATATACAAAGTGAATATGACTGCAACAGGGCAAACACAAACACGAACACAAACACAAGCAATTGGTCTTCACATACAAAACTAAACAGACTAGTTTATTTCTCTTGATAGGATGACTTTCTTAAAGTATTTCAGTAGGGTTTTTTTTTGCTTTAAAATCATGACAGTAAAGCATTATGACTATTACTATGACTCTTACTCTCTACTTCTTTTTTCTTTTTTTCTTCTTTGAGAAAGAATTGTACTTTATAGATTACTTTTCACACTTTCAGTATTTTTAAAATTCTTGTTTTAATGTAATAACCAGCACTTAGCACTTTTTTTTTTTTAATTCTACTTAGCACAGCTGTGACATAGCATGTTACAGTACCACTCCATCAGGACACAGCAGGAGAAGAGGAAGGTAAGAGCATTTCAAGAACTAGCATATGGACAGCAAGATAATGAATAGAAAATAGAAAAGACAACTGCTGGTAGTAAAATGCTCTAAAATCTACAGGAAAATAGTTAAGCAAATAGTCTGTAGTGCAATAATGACAATTCGATGGCTTCTTAATCATCGGGAACTTCAATTTGATTGCCTAAATGCCACATTAAAAAGGTTAGTATGGCAGAATGTTGCATTATTCCTAGAGAGTGCTTCTCTGAAAAGTAGCACTTTCAGTTGAACAATCCCTTTACATTATACATAGTACTCAGCAGTTCCCATGGTTTTAAATTGTTTTTCAAGTTTATTCTAGTTCCAGAAACCGGAATATTCACCAGCAATATTAATATCCCAGTAGAAATCTTACTCTGTAGGAACACCATCACTAAGATTTTTGTCCTTGGTCATTGCCCTGTTTTCTGAAATCATCAGTGGCTCATATTCTTAAAATGGTGTGAGATCAGCCTGATCTTATCTAGCAGTAATATTTTCAGAATAATGCAGGGCAGACAGCTCATTTCTCTGTGACTAAGTCAGAAAGAATTTGCTGTCATACAAAAATAAAGATAATGAAACCTCAAAGAATGGTATTGGTTTTGATACTTCAGTACTAGGGGGAAAAAAAATAACACTTCATAGTAGAGGTTAGCCCTACTCTTTCCTGACACAATATGAGAAATTGTAGCTTTGCGGTCTTCTGTCAATGTACAGGGACCCTTCAATTCAATAATGACAGATGTCAGAGAATCATAATACAGAGATACTGGGAAAAAATATCATCTGCAATTATTTCTTCCTAAATGGAGCCAGGGGCAGAGAAGAATGCATTTTCTCACACCTTCTATACTAAAAAAAAAATCATTATTAGTGGACAAGACTTTGGTCATTCCATCTCATCGACATGTTACTCCATCTTGATCTTTAAAATTGTAGTATATGCTGGTTCATAAATTATTTTATTTTATTCATTTTTAGAACACTTACTGTGGTATTGCAAACTTTCAGAAAGTTTTTCTGTCTTGGGAACATCACAACTTTGCATTACTAGGGAGCTAGATGACTGGCAACAAGGATGGTGAAAGTACTGGAGAACAAGACCAATGGGGAGCAACTGTGGGAACTGGGGTTGTTCAGCCTTGAGAAGAGGAGGCTCAGAGGTGACCTGATTTCTGCTTACAACTACCTGAAGGAAGGTTGCAGTCGCGTGGATGTAAATATCTTCTCTCAGGTTACCAGTACTGGAACAAGAGGACATGGCCTTAGGCTACTCCAGGGGAGGTTTAGACTGGATGTTAGGAAGAGGTTTTTCACAGAGAGAGTGATCCCTCATTGGAATGGTCTTCCCAGGGAGGTGGAGCCCTGGAGGTATTTAAGAAAATACTGGATGAGGAACACAGTGACATGGTCTAGATAATGGGATGCTCAGATGGACAGAGCATGGTGCTGGTGCCTCTGGGGTTGTGGGTTCAAGCCCTGTGTGGGTGTTTGCTTGTGGGTTGGACTAGATGATCCTTGTGGGTCCCTTCCGACTCTGAATGTTCTGTGATCCTGTGTTATAATGAGCCATAGCTGTCAATACAGTGCAAAGACAGACTGTGATACGCCTTGGTACAGGGTGTGGGTCAACATGCAAGAGAAGAACAAAGCCTGAAGCTGCCAGAAAGTTACATCATATCATCATGGACAGATTTTAATGAGGCCTGTGTAACAGCTCCTCAGTAATAGTGATTGGGACCTGAAGGGCAGGGGAAGGGGGATATTGTGCAGGCATCCAACATTGAGCTGCAGAAAGTGTTGCATTTCTCCAGGCTCCACTGTGCCAACTCACATCTAAGACCAGCTTCAGTAGCTAGAACTGTGTGTGGGTTGCATGCGTGGGAGCATGAAGTTTTTCCTGACACAGCTTACCCGTTGCTTTGGTTCAGTTATTAAATTGAACTTTGCGGCATAACACTATCTGGCGCTTTTTTCCCCTGCCCCCTTCTCCTTGACAGCTGCTCATCGTGGATTTCTTTCTTGGCACCAAGAAGTAATATATCATCTCATGTTAATTGGAAATCATCCTTACCAGAAATATATTTTTTTCTTTATAGAAATGTATAATATAAAAACTGTTACATTTCTATAACTCATCCAGAATTACACATATTAAAGACATTGTAATAGATGATAGCTGCCAAAGAGGACAATAAAAAACCCTAAAATATTCTGAACCATGTACTTTTATCTAAAAATAAGAAAAGTGCAGTTAAATCTTTATAAAGAAGTTCATCAGCTACATTAGATCTGCTTTTTTCAGGCAACTTGTTCAAAAAAATAGATAATAAAACTATACAGAACCAATAAGATATGATTTTTATGTGATCAAAATGTAAATTTGAGGTCAGACTAAGAAATACAGCTATATCTAATTAATTACACAGTTTCATTTTAACCCCTCCCTGTCTTTCACAATATCATTAACTTCTTTCACTTTTCCCCTCTTCTATACTGCTCCTGCTGTTTCTTCTGTTCTCTCTCCCTCTGCTCCCACCTTTCCCATATCCCTTTACCCTCTCTCCCTGTTTCTCTTCCTGGTTTCCTGGTTTCCTGCTCCCCCTTCTTACTACCTGCTTTCTTTCCTTCTTTCCTTCTCTCCTTCCCTCCTGTTTGATTTCTACTCTTTACTGTTTTTCCATACATGCTGTATGGGTAATTCACCTCTTAGTCACTTAAAGTAGACATACATCTTAACAGCTGTCTGTAGTGTAGTCATACCTTCAGATTCATAGATTACAGTTTTCCCAAGGGTGCCACCCAACCTTTAATTCATGAATACTGACCAGACATTAATACGGCAAATTATTGCCAGAAATATGACAGCTTTGGAACACTGCAACATCTTGTGCATCTTGTGCTCCTTATGGGCAGCGAGAAGTCTGATAGTCGAGGATTTTTCCCTTTAACTGCAGCACCTAGCACTGGCAGGAGTGCTTTGGCTGAGGCTGTGAGTATGTGCATATGCACATATGCAGGTATGCACTGTCAAGTCCAGCCTGGCTGCCACAGCATGAAGGAACAGAGGCCTCTTCCTGGCATGGTGGCAGCAGCAGCGTCATGGACATGTCCTGCTGCTGCCCTGTCCCAGCACACAGCACTTGACCCACTGCCATCATGGCCAGCCCAGCTCCACTGTGATGAGGCACTTATCCTGGGGCTATGTCTATCACCAGGTGCACTGGGTACGCAGCCCCTGGGAACACAGCGTGCTTGGCTCCTGGCTTCTGCTGCTATCAGTATCACCTCCCCTGCCTGTAGCCATGGAAACTACATGCGCAGACACAGACACACTCAGACACATAGACACACAGACACATGCTCTCTCATGTCACCACGGGACTATAAACGCCGTGTAACCTCTGCAACACTCATAAGGGAGCAATCTGTGGCTGTCTCCAGCGAGTGAGAGGCACCACCCGCCCGTCCCAGAGGGAGTGGCAGTGCTGCCCCTCCGTGAAGCAGAGCAACCGTGCATGTATCAACTGGGCACATTTGTGAATAACTGATTAGGATCTGCAGAGAAATTTTTCGTGAATAGCTTAAGCAGAGAATTGTTATGCATGAATATTTGAAGTATAACTGTAATTCTGTGCTATACAGAGAATATGTAATGGAAACCTCAAAAATTAACCTGGAAAGGCAGTAAACATAGAGAAATCAAAAAAAGGATTACCTGCAATGACAACATATGACCAAATGACAGCACTGTTCAGGTATGCTGTTAATTAATTGAATCCTTCTGCTCTTTATGGTATGCTTGAATTTCCTCCATTAATTTAATGACTATTACAAATTAAATCAGAGGGATTTTTCAAGTATCAATCAAAAAATAATGATGTTTTATTTGGGGAGTTTCTGGGCAAGTATTGATCTTCACCACTTTTTGCAACTGATATTAAATTGGTAGTTCTCCCTATTGTATAATAATTATACTATTATGATATAGAGTAATCCTTCGAATATCACAGATGATTGGTTCCAGAAAGATGCCACAATAAGCAAAAACCACAAAGTAGCCATAAATATGGTAAATACGGTAAAGCTGCAGAAAAAACCCTGGTGATGTATAGAACACATGAATGGTAGTCCATGAAGTAGTGAGAGATTACTGTACTTCTAGAATACATTCAGTGTCTGTATTATATATTATAAGTTCTCTATTACTCATATATATCTTAAAGATTTATAGTTAGGTATTTATATAATATATAAGTTATATTATATATAATTACACTTATAATGGTCAATGTAATGTTACTCTAATAATAAACCACTTGATGCTGTGTAAACACAGCTCAGCAATAAGGAAAGTATCCCTGTGTTATAAAGATTCTTTTCAGACTAGATTCAAAAAAAGTTCCATACTACCTACTAAAAAGAAACATAGCTCTATACCCAACAAAAGGAGTGAAACTAAAATATTTGTTTGTTTCTAAATGTAAATGAAAAATTGGATCTCCTCAATATTTAAAACACTGATAAAAACGTTTGGCAAATTTTCTGAAAATGTAGCTAATAGTGGCATGGAATGAAAACAGTCATTATTTCTCTTGTAAATATTGACATTTTCTAGGGAATGGCAAGCTTGTATCACTTAGAGATAGTTGGCATTTCCCTAGGCAGAGAAGACCTTTTCAAATAACAGTAATAGCTGACCGGAATGAGAGGACATGGCCTTAAGATACGCCAGGGGAGGTTTAGACTGAATGTTAGGAGGAGATTTTTCACAGAGAGAGTGATCGTTCATTGGAATGGTCTGCCCAGGGAGGTGGTGGAGTCGCCATGCCTGGAGATGTTTAAGAGAAGGCTTGATGAGGAGCACAATGACATGGTCTCGTAGGTGGGGAGTTGGACTAGATGATCCTGAGGGTCCCTTCCAACTAAAAACGACCTGTGAACCTGTGATTCCCACTCCCTTGTCTAGAGATTCTCTCTTTTTTCATGATCAGGCTTGTCTTCTTACTTTATGATCTCATTTATTTGTGACTCCACTTTTGTGACATCCAGTGTACTTGCAGAGGAGTAAAATTGTTGTATGGAATAAGATGAATAAATCAAAAATTTTTAGAAGAAAGGAAAGGAAAGGAAAGGGAAGGGAATGGACGGCAAGGCAAGGCAAGGGAAGGGAAGGCTAGGCAAGGTAAGGGAAGTGAAGGCAAGGGAAGGGAAGGCTAGGCAAGGTAAGGGAAGTGAAGGCAAGGGAAGGGAAGGCTAGGCAAGGTAAGGGAAGTGAAGGCAAGGGAAGGGAAGGCTAGGCAAGGTAAGGGAAGTGAAGGCAAGGGAAGTGAAGTCAAGGGAAGGCAAGAGAAGGCAAGACAAGGTAAGGGAAGGGAATGGACGGCAAGGCAAGGCAAGGCAAGGCAAGGGAATGGAAGGCAAGGCAAGGCAAGGGAATGGAAGGCAAGGCAAGGGAAGGGAAGGCAAGG
>WEKX01006442.1:5339-16283 GCA_013390025.1 Pitta sordida | reverse complement strand
GGAATGATCTGCCCAGGGAGGTGGTGGAGTCGCCGTCCCTGGAGGTGTTAAAGAGAAGACTGCGTGAGGAGCTCAGTGACATGGTCTAGTTGGTTGGGACACCCATTTAAGATCTAAATACAGTGGTTATTTTCATTTTGTAATATACTATTATTTTGTTGGAAAGAGTGTGGAAATCAACATTTCTAATGGTCAGACATGTTTGTGTGATTCATTCTATTTTATGAAATACTGTGGAGTATAAATAATTTCAGTCATCCAGATGAAGATCTATTTTCATTGACTTTGTACCATCACATTGATTCTTTAGCACTAATATGGATTTAATAATGTGCTAAAAGGTTGTAAATGCTGTCTGGACATAATTAGCATGTAAGTTTCTTCAAACTTGCTTATAGAGTGGAATTCTGTCAAAGTCCCCTTTCAACTAAGAGGTGGTTCATTCCCAGAATTCTTTTTCTGTTTCGTTGTTTGTCAAATTTGAAAAATATTCTCTTCTTTGATGCTAACTAAAATTCTTAGGAATGCTTTAGTTTATGCTGGATGTTAGTTAAAAAAGAGGATCAAAGTTTGACAATAAAAAGCAGAGTGTGTAGCAACATGATTCAAGCATATAACTCAGGCATTTCCTGAACTTTGTATTTTCCGTATGATGGACTTTTTGATTTTTAGAATGCTCTTAGAAGGTTCAATGCAGTTATTTGCTATATATTAATCAAAAAAGCTAAAGTTTTTAAATGTCTCTGCTATGATATTTTAAATATTTGGTTTCAGTTGAAATGGCTACTGAATCTGAAATATTAACATGAACTACCATTTTTCAACACTTCCCTCCTTAAAAAAAAAACCTAGCTAAAACACTCTTCAGCAACAGCATACATTGCATGTCACAAAACATATATGCTTTTAGATGCATGATGAAGATGAAAGAAACAGTGTTGTTGCAAATCTTTATAGTGTGAGAGTGATAGAACAATGCATTTTTCCTCTATGATCTTGCAATTCTCTGTGGTTGCATTTTGATTTTAATGGCGAAGTAGGGTCAGGATAAGTCAGTGTATGGTTATTAGGTTATCAATATACTTTAAGCTGTTGCCACAAGAAACATTGTTAATTATTAAGTATCTTATTTTCACTCCTGAACATTACATGACATGGTGCTGCAGGATACAATACAGTAAATTAATTGTAAAAAGAAAGGTCAACCACTCAACCCCTTTGAGTTATTAAAGACCTGGGAGATCCTGGAGTAGGTCTAGCAGAGAGCTACAGAGATGATTAAGAGACAGAAGAATCTCTCTTATGAGGAAAGGCTGAGGGAGCTGGGCCTGATCAGCCTTGAGAAGAGACGACTGAGATGGAAACACAACAATGTAATAAGTATTTGAAAGATGGAGTCAGGCTCTTTCAAGTGGTGCCAAACAATAGGACAAGTGGCAATGGGCAGAAACTAGTGAAAAAGTTCTCCATGGAGACAAGGAAGAACATTTTTACTGTGTGGGTGACTGCACATTGGAGGAAATTGGCCAGAGGTTGTGGAGTCTCCCACACTGGAGATACAGTCAGGTCTCCTATGTCGCAGACCCGCACTCTTAATCGGGTTCTGTGAAGCCCTACTTCCACGTTGAAGGGCACCTCATTAATATGCAAATTTGCCCCACACTCTCAGATGGATCCTCGGCACGGTTTTGGCACTATGTTGTTGTGTATCAGTTGCCACGGCAGCTCTGCCAGGGGTGTGGGGAAGTGGTGGAGCAATCGGAGAGGTGGGGCAGCAAGCGCGGGCAGGGACGGGGTGATTGGAGCAGCAGGGTCACCACGGTGTCTGTGAGGGTTGATTTGCATATTCATGACTGCTTAACTGAATATTCAAGCATGCCAGGTCATGCATGCACAGTAGCAAAAAGGGGCCTCCTTAATTGCTAAAAAGTCATGCCGCTAAGATGTGAAGCCGCAATATGGGGGGGTGCGAAGTGCAAGAGGGCCGACTTCATTAGTGAACCATCGGGACACAATCCTGTTCAATGTGCTCTAGGATAACCTTCCTTGAGCAGGGAAGCTGGACAAGGTGATTCTTGCAACCTTACCCAGTCTTTGGTCCTGTGAAACCACCTCGTGTAATTGCTTTTATTGCATGCTAAGTTATTACAGTTGTTGTAACAGACCTGTTCCTGTTGTATCCACTGGAAATCTGTTCTAGATCGTAATGCTTTAACAGCAAGAAGGTGTGGGGCTTGCTTTGTTTGTTTGTTTTCCAGTTTTTAAAGAATCAAATTTGAATCAGGTGAGGTTCCTGATAGATTTGTTAACCTCCATCTTCCTTGTTGTCCTTTTCTATGCTTGTAAACAGTGCAAACAAGTGCTCCATTAGGACATAGAAGTATGTACTCACCTTTATATAAATCAACATTATTACAAATCAACATGTTCTCAACATTATTCTCATACTGAGTCCAAGCCATAACACTACACAAACTACTAAGAAGAAAATGACCTCTATCAGAGCCAAAAGCAGTACAGTAGGGAAGGAAGAAAAGAGATTCTAGAACAGTACGGAAGGGAGACTGATGTGATGATTACTTCCCTGGAGTGTTATAATTTAAACCCAGAAAATTGTCCTTCTGTTTTCTGCGTGAGAATGGTTGCGTTCCTGCTGTGGAAACATCACAATTAAAAAAGCTGGGGCAGCTCATATTTTGTGTACTTGGGAGGTGCTAAGGGTAAATCTTACACAAGTAACAGGAAAACAAGACAATAACCAGAGTCAGTACAAGTGTGTCTCCACACTATACATTACTGTACCATTTTGACAGTTTGCACCATTACTTTATATTTTTTATAATTTTAGCCTTTTCAATCCAAAATGATTCACAATGTTTTGTGTATGATTCACACTCTTTTGCTATTTACATGTAAATTCTTCTGAAAAGCAATCCACTTTAGTACAGTGGCGAATGTCCCTGTCTCCATGTGGGAGACCAGGAATTCGACTCCCGCCAGGAAGGCAGTGGCACTGTTTAAGAGTTGGACCCATTCCTGGAGGTGTTTAAGAGAAGACTTGATGAGGAGCTTAGTGACATGGTCTAGCTGGGGGGCTGTAGGGCTGGATGGTCCTGTGGGTCTCTCCTGGCTCGGAGTGGCCTGTGTGCCTCTGAAGGATCTAGGTTTATGTTTACCACTCTGGGATGTGTGTTCGGTCTCTGTACGGGTGTTAGATGGTGAGTTGGACTAGGTGATCCTTGTGGGTCCCTTCCAACTCATAGTATTCTGTGAATCTGTGATTCTGTGACGCGATGATCCTTGTGGGTCCCTTCCAACTCAGAATATTCTGTGATTCTGTGAAATAAAATAAATAAATAATAAGAAATGTTATGCATGAACTGAGACAACACCAAACAGTTCTAGGATTTATAGGGCACGGGGCCTTCCAGAATAGTGTTGGAAGTTGGAAGAAAGATGTCCTCTTCAGTCAAACAACTAGTATTTGTTTTGTGTACAGGTTTAGGTGTCTTGAGTCTTCTTCAATGTGAAAATGAATATGAGCAGAATGTGTGAGACAAGATCCTTTAGCAATACAGAAAACAAATATTAATCATTCTGATGCTGCTTGAAAGTTTTAGCCAGTTCATTTTGATAAACATGTATGTAAGCAAATGTCTATGAGCAACTAGTCCTGAACTACATTTACATCATGAAATCTTAGAATGCCACATCATATTGACAATGAATTATACTACAGTATGGTTAATTCTGCAGCCTCGTGAATTAAAAATGAATTATTATTATTACTATTATTGCTACTACTACTATTACTCTTATTATTTAAAAGTTGCAAGCAAAATCTTTAGATTGCAGAAGTTTAACTTATAAATCTAAAGATTTCAGTGTATTGTGTGAGAGCTGGTATCCATAGTCACAGTCGCTTCTATTCTTAACCTGCTGGATACTCTCCCCAAAGAGCAGCAGTTCCTGATCTCTCCTCTCACTGACAAAGTTCAGAGGACCATACGCATATACATATGATCTTTTTCCCCTATTGTTTGAACACCTCAGCCTTTATATCCCTTTTGTAATGGTGATGTCAGGCTTGCATCTGGTGCTGGAAGAAGCATATAGCTCTTTGGACTACATACTTAGCTGGAGCTCCCTCAGACAAAATCTGAGATTTGGCTAGAGATTCAGGATCCCAGATTCAGGATCCTAAACAGAATTTGGGACTTGGCTAGAAAACCACACCATAAAAATATTAATAAATACTGATGGTTTGTCTAATGGGAGTTCAGGAACCTGAAAAGCCCATTCTCCTTAGGAAAGAAGATACACCTAGGGGAGTTTCTGTAAAAGGGGTGTAGTCCTGTATGATATGCACCTGATATGGAAATTTGCGCATAAAAACAAGAGGATGCACTATTTATTAACTTATTTAAATGTTCTCATAAAAACATAAAACCGGGATGGGCTTAAAATATCCATGGACATTAGTTATGTATCACAGTATCACAGTATAGATAAGGCTGGAAAGGACCTTGAAGATCATCTAGTCCAACCTATAATCCAACTAACTTATCCTCTACATCTAGATCTTATCACTCAGCACCTCATCCAACCTCCCCTTGAACACTCAACCACCTCTGCAGGAAACACATTCCACATCAGAATCACTCTTTCACTAAAAAACCTTTTACTAATATCAAGTCTAAACTTTCCCTGTTGAAGCTTAAGACTATGACCTCTCGTCCTGTCTCCAGAGACCAAGGAGGAAAGACCAACCCCCATCTGACTACAATCTCATTTCACATAGTTATAGACAGTGATGTCACCCCTGAGCCTTCTCTTTTCTAGGCTAAACAGACCCAGCTCCTTCAGCCTCTCCTCATAGGGCTTGTCTTCCAGCCCCTTCACAATACAACTCATACAACTGTGTTACATAACCTTGGGCATGCTTCAATGTTCAGTAGTATCTTTATTCTTGTAATCAATATTTGTCAGCCCATAAGGACCTAAGCATTCCTGAAAGCACTTCAGTAGAGCAGAATGAGAAAACAGCCTCAAGTTTTCTCATGGAAGGTTGACATTGTATATGAGGGGAAAAAATTTCACTGACGGTCAAGGACTGGAACAGTCTGCCCAGGAAAGTGGTGGAATCACCATCCATGAAAATGTTCAAAAAACATCTAAATGTGGTACTTGGGGACATGGTTTCATGTTGAAGATAGCAGTGTTAGGTTACCAGTTGATCTTAGGTCTTCTCCAGCCTTAATAATTCTATTACTCCAAACAATGTAGCCCAATTCTTATCTAGCAACATATTTAAAATTTATTTAACTTATCCTGAAAAAATTAACTAGNCTGTTGAAGCTTAAGACTATGACCTCTCGTCCTGTCTCCAGAGACCAAGGAGAAAAGACCAACCCCCATCTGACTACAATCTCATTTCACGTAGTTATAGACAGTGATAAGGTCACCCCTGAGCCTTCTCTTTTCTAGGCTAAACAGACCCAGCTCCTTCAGCCTCTCCTCATAGGGCTTGTCTTCCAGCCCCTTCACAATACAACTCATACAACTGTGTTACATAACCTTGGGCATGCTTCAATGTTCAGTAGTATCTTTATTCTTGTAATCAATATTTGTCAGCCCATAAGGACCTAAGCATTCCTGAAAGCACTTCAGTAGAGCAGAATGAGAAAATAGCCTCAAGTTTTCTCATGGAAGGTTGACATTGTATATGAGGGGAAAAAATTTCACTGACGGTCAAGGACTGGAACAGTCTGCCCAGGAAAGTGGTGGAATCACCATCCATGAAAATGTTCAAAAAACATCTAAATGTGGTACTTGGGGACATGGTTTCATGTTGAAGCAGTGTTAGGTTACCAGTTGATCTTAGGTCTTCTCCAGCCTTAATAATTCTATTACTCCAAACAATGTAGCCCAATTCTTATCTAGCAACATATTTAAAATTTATTTAACTTATCCTGAAAAAATTAACTAGTGGGTCACAGACATCCACTGTATTCTATTCCTTAAAGTGCAAAAATGAAGACGAGTCTTTTTTTTTTTACAAAAATTGGATATTTTTACACAATGAGCTTATGAAGAATTAATTCTGTTATTATAAAAGAGCAAGCCATTGATATATGATTTGCTGCTCCACAAGGAATTAACCTCAGAAGTTAAAATATTATCTAGCAAGTTTTAAACATCTAGCAGTCAATTTGTGAAATGCTAAAGACTTGAAGGAAAGGTTTAGATCATAAGGTCAGGAACTTGGATTTTATTGCTGCTTTTTATATATTATATATATACCACATAAATATCTATGTATATACAGAAGTTATGGTTATATAAAAAAATATTAATGACTTTTTCTGCAATACTTATCCATGAGTAACATGAAATTTGTGTGAGACAGACTTAAGCTCATATATTTTGTTTGAAAACTTTTCTAGAAAAAGATTCTACGTTCAGTCAATGGTCAATCAGTACAGAGGCTGGAATAAGTTCCCCATAAGCATACAAATGAAAAGCTAAAAAATGATAAAAAGACATAGATTATAAAAAAATATTAATAAAATGTAAAAATTTTATACTGAAGTTAGAACTCCTGATTTGAATGTTATTCTTAATTAATTAAGTTCTGTGAGTTCATTAAATGTGTTCCACCATCACGATGCTTCTCCATAATAGTAGGTCTTTGGATTAATATGCTATTGCAAAGTTTGATGTTTCTTCCTCTTAAGAAGTAGAATTATATTTTTTTCAAAATGGGATGTAATATCAGTTTAACCAGACTTAATTAAACTTTGGCTTATAAATCATTTTACTGAGAAATGTGATGATATTTTCTGAATTTTATGGCTTTTTAATTAAAATTGATTAAGTCAATTTGTGGTTAAGCGCCTACAAACTACTTCCGTTACCTTTCCAAGTTATTATGTAATATTCTAGTCACACAGTTTAAAGTTTATCAGGAGTTAAATGGGTTAAAACCTTATTTCACAAAAAAACCTATTTTTAGGGACATATTGACATTTAATCAAAGTAATTTAAAAACAAAGTGAGTCATTCTTTGATTCAATTATCAGTTTTGTTAAGGTAGCTTAACTGCAGGGTTAATACAGTCCACGACCACATATACACTTGTAGTTGTCTGTTGTATCTGCATCAGGTTTTGGGTGTATATGTAAAATTAAAAGGAGCTCATTGAAGTTAACTTTTACAAATGGAAGTATTTACATTATTTTCAGCTTTATTTAATTTATTCTATCTGCACCTATATATTTCATCTGTAATTACATTATATATGTCAAGGAACTTCTTCCTGTCATAATTTTGTTATGTCTATGTCCACATTATTAATCTCTGCTACCTTATATAAGGTAATATACAGTTAATTGTTAATAAATTTAAGCAGTAAATTAAAAAAATAAAAAAGAAATTGAAGAATTAAAATAAGAATTTTCTACTATTACTTGGGGCAAAGGAGAACAGCATGTGACATACTACAGCCAGAGTATAATTTTAATGTTCTAAGTCTTGCAGCTTAATTTCCTATGTATGTTATAATGGCCTAGAACCAAAGAAGCAATTATAGACAGCACTGATTTGACTTTTGATATGCTAAGAACTGATTTGAATGGGTGTAGCAGTGGAATTATTCACTTCCCTCAGTTTTGATGTTCTTACACTTAAGTCCTTATGTTTTGTCCTTTCTTCCCTGCATCTTGTCTTACTCTCACAAAGTCTGTCCAGAATTATGAAATTCATCGTCTTTTATCTATGAGATATTGTAACTTACTTTTCCTTCTATTACTTTTTACATTTTTTGATTTATATGAAAGACTGAGTTTTTTTCTTACACCTCTTGTCTAAAACTACTTGACTTTCTTCTTACAATTGTCTATGAATCAAGAATATGAAAAGATATTTACATTTTCTCCACAGAAATCAAACACCCTAAAAGAGATGTTTGGAGAAAAATGCCCTGCTGAACTGTGATTCTGTTGTGTTCTGTTAATGTAGGTAGTTCAGTCTTTAGGATTCAGTCAATTAAATAAAACATTTTTGTGTAGTTTATGTGTTTTATGAGGTTTTTGTTAGGGTGATTTTTTAGTTATTCCTATATATATTTGTCCTGGTTGAAGCCAGGAAAAGGTTATTTTTTTTCAGTAGCCAGGAGGGGCCATAGCTGATACATGGAGGTCATTCTTTATCATCTGATATCATTGCTGGGGGTGGGGCAAAGGGAGTCTCTTCCTGGAAGAAGATGTTCCTTCTGGCTGAGTAAACCAGGGGTTGAGTAAATGAGGCCAACTTTCTTTCTTGTACCTTATGTCATCAGTATTATTGCTGTTAGTATTAGTTTTCTTATCTCATTGCTGCTTCCAGTAAACTGTTTTTATCTCAGCCAGTGAGCTTTGCCTTTAGTGCCTCCAAATCTCCTCTCCATTTGGCCCCAAGAGGGAAGGGGAGATGAAGGCCAGGAGAGCAGGAGAGCAGAGCATGGTTTGGAGAGTCTTTGTGAGGGCACTGAATTGGGAGATACCATTCCTAAACTATGATGGTTTTCTCAGTTTCAATATGGTAAAATCTTAATTTCTGTATACATTTTCCATGTTATCTGGGTGTTAACCACCTGTTCTAAACAAGTCCAAGAAATAATGCTAAATAAATGCTGTTGATCTTCCTCTCAGCCTTTTCACATGTCTAGACAGTCATCATGTAGATATTGATAATATAATTCTGTATGACAGAATTTATGTGAAGAAATAGACCAGACAGTGAAAAGACACAGGAAAATGTAGTATGCCCATGTAAAGTTTTACAATATATTGATTGTTCTCAATTACAACTGAGTTTATCAAAATTTCAAACAGCAGATTTTACTCAGTCTGACAATCCTTAATTATAATTTCACCATATTCTCTTTGTATTTTCTTCTGAATATACTTATATATGAATTGCAACTATACTTGTTGAACTGTAATCATCTCTGTTTGTTTTTTTTTTCTCATGAGCTGCAAGAGTATGGCAGAGCCATACTCATGGGCATACCCATATCTGGCTATGGCAGACAGATTAGTCCTATTGTCTTACTAGCTTTAACAGATGTTTTTATTTTCTTACAGTATTACTGAATCTGTAATACTTTCTTCTTCTTAGGAAAATATAATGGAAGTTATAAGAAATCAAGAATTTTTACTTCTACCAGCCGAAGAACTCCATAAACTTCTTGCTAGTGATGATGTCAATGTTCCTGATGAAGAAACCATTTTCCATGCCTTAATGATGTGGGTGAAATATGATACGCAGAGGCGATGCAACGACCTAAGTGTGCTACTTGCTTATATCAGATTACCACTCCTTCCACCTCAGGTATTTTTAAAATTATGTGGTAATAATAGTAATAACAGCAACAACATCATCATTATTGTGCTACTGTGAAAACTCAAGTCACCTTATACTCTACAACTTCTGAATACTCTGTGTGTTTTAAGGTAAACATGTTCAGAATATAGAAAAAAATTAATGGTAGTCCTTAACCCAGGTGATCTCAATAAAATTGAGAACTGGGGCAGCAGATATGCCAGAAGGGCAGAGTTGTGAAACTGAAGAGAAGCAACTGCAGATTTCATAACATGCTAAGAATGACAGGCAGAATAGTAAGTATTCTTTGGGGGCCGGGCGGGTGGAACCAAACACAAAAAAATACCAAACCAAAACAAATAACACCACCAACAAAAAACATCCAACATGTGCCTTTTGATAGATACCAGACTGAGTATGAGTCAACAGTATGAATGAGGAAAACTGTATATTTTTATACAGCAGGAAAAATTCTGTCAGCATGCAATATGAAGTTATTACTCCCGTAATAACTGGTGCTGCAAAGGCTGCACCTGCAATATTGTTTCCAGTTTTGTAACCCACAATTCAATAGGCATAGAAACAAATTTGTTAGTTGGATTATAGGTTGGACTAGATGATCTTCAAGGTCCTTTCCAGCCTTTTCAATAGTGTGATACTGTGATACTGTGAAATTGGAAAAGGTCCAGGGATGGACTGCCAACATGTAATGTCAGCCAGGAAAGGAGAAACTGAAGTGGGCTTGTTCATTCTAGATAAGACGAAGATAAGCAACCTAATAAAGACTTACGACGTGAGAGGAAGATCATGGAACCAAATTCTTGAGAGCATCACAAAATGTAAGAAGATAAAAACACCCTCTTTTCTAGTGTGGACAGTTCAGTTTGGACAATGGTTTAGGGATCATCACTTAGGATACACTGAACAAATGCAGCAATTTTTTCAAAGTCTAACTGATCTTCACTGAAGGTTTTCCTGAATTAGCTACATCAGATCTCTAAATCCAGTGTTGGCATCAGCCCTGTTTTGAGTGAAAACATGGACTGGTTACAGATATATACCAATATTCTTCCATAATTCAGTACAATCATTCTCCTTTTAGCTAGTGTCCTGGATCAGGCTGGAATGGAGTTGACTTTCTTTATGCCAGCCCATGTGGTGCTATGCTTTGCACTCATGGATAAAGAACTAGGGGAGAAAAAGAGGATGTACAGCCTTTGGAAAAAAGGGGAGGTGAGTCAGGGTGTGTTTAAGGAAGTTGTTAAGTGGTGCAGGAGAAAAACCAGAGAGGCAAAAGCTCAGATGGAGCTCAACGTAGCTGTTTCTTTCAAGGACAAAAAGAAATGTTTCTACAAGTACATTAACAGTAAAAAGAGAGGCTGCAACAACCTCCACTCCTTATTGGATGCAGAGGGTAATATAGCAACCAAAGATGAGGAAAAGGCAGAAGTACTTAATATGTACTTTGCCTCTGTTTTTAACAGTAAGACAGATTGCCTGCAGGACAACTGGACCAGCAGGGTCATGGAAGGACCTGGGGTGCAGTATAACCCCATGGTAATCCAAGAGGAGGTAGTCAGA
>WEKX01006441.1:1971-45116 GCA_013390025.1 Pitta sordida | reverse complement strand
ATGGAATAGCTGTTGTCCCTGGGTTTGGACTCATGCTGGGAAGGGTCATGAAAGACTTTTGTTTTGTGAGGCAAAGGAGACTTTATGAAAGGCAGGGAGATGGCTTCCTATCCTAAATCAGTCAGAAATCACCAACTGCCTGGCCTTCCCCTAGTCCTGTTTCCCCTTTGTCTCCTCGAGGGAAAAAGGGAATATGATATCTGTTGTAAGAAGAAGGAGGGGTGAGGGAAGAAGGTTGCCTTTAAGATGATGCTTCTCACATTAAGCTCTGATCTTTCTGGAAATAAATCCTTTATATTCCCCACTTGGAGCTTGTTTTGCCTGTGACAAACCTTCCAGTTTTTTTTCTTTCACTCCCTCCTCCTGTTTGTACGAGAGGAGGGGGAGAAAATGAAATGTGGGAGAGGTTGTGGGTGAATCTCTGGCATCCAGCCAGGGTCAAACCACGACAATCCCTATTGCCTGGGGGACAAGTTGCTGGAGAGTGGTGAAATGTGGTGAAATGGTGAAATAGAGAGGGATTTGGGAGTAATGGTTGACAGAAAACTTAATAGGAGCCAACAGTGTGCCCAGGTGGCTAGGGGTGCCAATGGCATCTTGGCCTCTAGTTATTCTTCCCCTGTACTTGGCGCTGGTCAGACCACATCTTGAGTACTGTGTCCAGTTCTTGTCTCCCCAGTTTAAGAAAGATGTTGAGCTGCTTGAGAGGGTCCAGAGAAGGGCGACAAGAATGATGAAAGAGCTAGAGAATAAGCCCTATGTGGAGCAACTGCAGGAACTGGGACTGTTCAGCCTAGAGAAGAGGAGGCTAACAGGTGACCTGATTGCTGTTTACAACTACCTGAGGGGAGGTTGCAGTCAGGTGGGTGTGGATCTCTTCTCTCAGGCTGCCAGCACCAGAACAAGAGGACATGGCCTTAAGCTGCTCCAGGGGATGTTTAGACTGGATGTTAGGAAGAGCCTTTTCACAGAAAGAGTGATCTCTCATTGAAATGGTCTGTCCAGGGAGGTGGTGGATTCGCCATCCCTGGAGGTGTTTAAGAAGAGACTGGATGAGGAACTCAGTGACATGGCATGGACGATGGGAGGCTTGGATGGGTGGAGTGTGGTGCCCATGTCTCCAGGGCTGTGGGTTTGATACCTGTGTGTGCGCTCGCTTGGGAGTTGGACTAGATGATCCTTGTGGGTCCCTTCCAACTCAGAATAACCTGTGAACTGTCTCTACTTCCTTGCTCTGGATCATCCTAGCTGAGAGCTAGCCCAACATCTGTCTGTGACAGTGAACTGCTATGCTGTGTTTATTATTCTATTATGTGTTGTTAACTATTAAAAGATTTCTCTTCTGCTTTGGTAATTTACTTAACAGTGCCTTGAAACAAAGCATAAGTACTTCATATTGTTGTGCTGGTGCTTGTTAGACATGTCCCAAGCCTTGAAGGTTAAAAAGGGAGGGATGGTTTTTGCTGTTACATGATTTCAGGCTGCAGCACTTTGCCATGACAAACTCTCCTCTGAGTAAGGGCAGGCATCTCACATTAAGCTTCCAGGGAACTTCAGCATGGAATAGTCATGTTCATGGTGTTTTCCCAGAGTTAGCAGTGAAGAGAATTAGGAAGGTGATTGCATTATTCAAACTTTAACTTTGGGTCTAAATGTCAAATTATATGTTCTTCAGTGGGTGATTTGAAGTTACTGTCCTTAAATACACCAAGCTGACATAAACAAGTAGGCCAAAAACATTTGTGGTGTTAGTTTTTAAGTCTAGTGTAGAAGTGTTTAAAACTGTAACATTTCTTTTAGCTGCTTATTTTCCAGGTGTGTTCTGGGAACGGCAAGAGACAGAGAGTGAAGGAGGCAGAGGTCCCTATTTGCCATCCCCAGGTGCTTGCTGAGCTTTTTTTCTGAATGACTCAGTACAGTACAGATGATGAGGTAGTTTCTAAAGAAAGAATTGATCTATTGTCTACTAATATAGTTTTCAAGGAAAATCCCTTCTGAATCATCACAACTGTTCTGTAATGGTTATAAGAGGACCTATTTTGCACCAATTTCTTTTATACTTCACTTCAAAAGCAAGTATCTTTCCAGCTTGGAATTAAACTCAAAATATTACTTTGTCAGACCATTTGTTGTTGCAATAGCTGGTTGATTACAGATGTACATTTTTTTGTCCTGGTCTTTTTAGAGGGCCAATCACTATGGTAACCACATTACAGAAAATTGCTTGTTCTCCTTTAAATACCCTTCAGAAAAAGGTCATTTGTTATTAACATTTTCTGACTAAATTCAAAATGTTAACAACATCAGGAATATTGTGGCTGTTTCTACACTTACACAGGTTTTTTCTTTACCATGCACTTTCAGTTAACTATCAAAACAGCACAAAATATTGAGACTCCAAAACAATTGTAAAGCTGCAGACTTTTCAGTATGTTTTGAAACATGAAGACTCACTCATGTTGTGATGTTTGGGCTGCTGGCATGCACAGCTTGTTCAACTGTTTTCAGTTCTCTGGTTCTGAGAAAAATCCAGGCTGAAGTTCTCTTTCAACCTCTGCATGCTATGATTGAAAGGAAGGGGCAGGCATATGACTGTTATGGGCAGACATCTGTTGTTGAATTATGAAATAGTTGTTCTGGATAGTCTTTTAAAAGCCTGGAAACGGCTGACTGAAGGTTTCTACTCTCTGGCTAAAATGCATCCAAGGGGTGTTAGATGGGGAAAATCAGGCCTGATTGTAATAATAGGGTCCTAGCCTGTGAAGTGAGAACACACAAAGTTGTTCTCTTTCTGGTATATGCCACTTGTGTTCTGCTTGATTGGACATGTTGTTTCTTTGCCATTTTACATTATCTACATTGCTGGAAAAGGATCCTCACATTTGTATGGTTTTCTGAGTTTGCAGATAGCTATTTGCAGCTTTTATCCAAGCTCAGTAAACAATTTTTAAAAAATTCCCTTTCTTGGAGTTCTATCATTTTGGAATTGACAAACAAGTTAAAAAGGCTGCCAAAAGAAAGCAGGAGTTGGAGGAAGTTAATTCTCATTGATGTGTGCATGCCACTGATAGCAAGTTATGCCTATGACATTCTGACATCGCCACTCAAAAAAGAGAAAGAGTGGAGTGGAGTGAAAGACTAAGAGGATGTTCATTTAATTGGAAAGCCTACTGAGATCTGAGACAGCTGAGGCAAAGGATGCACCCTTTTTCTGCACAATGGCATTGGCTGAAGGTTGTATATAAGGTGGCCTTATTAAAGTGACAAGGCAATTTAATTCTTTTGTGCACAATGATTCTACTTCATTGATTTACAATGGGAAGGATATAATTTTGCTAGTGTTGGCAAAAAGCTCAAATGTCAGGCTTTTCAAATTGCCATACTTGCCTTGTTCAGGATGAATAATGAATAAGTCACCTTTTGTCTACAGTTAAATATTCTTGAATAAATACAAAGAACATAAAAGACATAAATGATTGCCTGATTTATATTTAAAATAAAGATCAACATTGTGATAAATGGTTGAAAATGCTTAGTTGGAAGTAATATGACTATGCTGATAATTATATTATCACTTAAGGGGCAGCCCAGGTGTGGAGTGTTATAGACTGGAGTGTTCCCCAGTGTGGAACATGCCAACCTTGGTTATCTGGAAAAGGTGGGTGAGGGAGTGAAGAGATCCTTAGCTACACAGGGGATCACATGTTTAAAATTGCACCATTTAATGTACTAAAATACCCATTCTCTCAGGAATCTGTAGCTGTTATTTCTTGCTTTGTCATTAGCAGGATGCATTGGTCTCACATTTGGAAATAGATATTCCTCCATCTCTTCCTGATGGTTTAGGTGTGGAGAGAAGGCTGCTCATTATTTCTCAGAATCTCTTTTTATTCAGAGAGAAACCAATCTTAACCAGCTAAATCCACTGTTCATAACTGGTGAAGTTGTCAACACCTCAGTAAAAGATCTGGAACAACTTTGAAGAAAACAAGGTGCAAAAACATGCTTAATTCTCTTCAACATTTGATTCAAGACCGTAATCAATAAAGCTTGCTCCTATATGCACGGTCATACAGACTCTAATTCGTCTAAATTAATTATGTTAAAACTCTGCCTACTCCTGATCTGTTGTTCTTTCCCTTTTAGAAAGCTTTTTTTGTCTTTTATTTAAAGTCTCAATGCCTTAAACAAGATGATCAGAAAGATGTGGGTTAGCTGCTCAGATACTTCTGCTAGATGAAACATGGGTTTTGAACTTGGAGCAGCAAGCAGTCTCAGAAGTAGCCGATTGGCATGAGAGTGGGACATGGAGAAGATCTCAAGATCCTGTAAATGGAAATGAAAGATGAAGTATGTATAATGGAATAGGTACAACATATGCCTGGTTCCTATGATACTTAGACTGTGATGATGGAAGGTAGGGTCATAGTGCTTACAAGCAACGAGACCTTATATAGGTGTTTCAGGCAACTTCTACTTCCTTGTATTGTAATGTATGCAACTTTACAGCTAAGCACATACCTTAATTCTATATGTGTATGTGTGAGATATGGAGACTTTAAGTTGCTAACAGTAATAGATTATCAGCAGGAAAAATGACATCCACCATCCAAACTTCTTCCATCGAACAAAGCAAGTACTATACCATAGTAGAAGACTGTAGCTTTCTAGATGAAAAAGTTTAGGGTTGTTTTGCCCTCTTTGTTCTAAAAGCCCAGCAAAGAACAGTAGCTCAAAGAAAAGCACTCCTGCCTTACCTGCTAGCAGTGTGCTGCTTGCTTATCTCCACAGAGGGTGGCGGCAATAACCAGTCATGGTGCCCAGCAGCAGAAGCCAGCTTCTTCCAGTCTGTACTGTAGTGTTAGGCCAGATGTTGAGGGACTAGTTTTTCCCTTGCCTTTAAGGGCTCTTGTGGGTGTCCTTCAGCCTCTCTATCAGAGGTTTGTCCCTATTTGACTGTTTTCTGAAGGAGTTTGTGTGTCGGCAGTAGGCCTGTGAAAAGCTCTCTGTATTCCTTGTTATTCTAGTGTTTGCTGTTTTTTCCTGAAATATTGTTGGCTGTACCTGTTTCTGATGTGCCTTTTAATTCATAGGGCTCAGTAGTTTTAAAGTTATGTTAAATGACTTTTTTGCAATGGGTCACTGTTAGAAAAGGAAATCCAATTTCTTATTATATAAGGTGAGAATCTATGCATATATTTAAGGGCAGGCTGGATGAGGTGTTGAGAGATATGATCTAGATGTAGATGCTAGGTTAGTTGGATTATAGGTTGGACTAGATGATCTTTAAGGTCCATTCCAGTCTTATCTATACTGTGGTACTGTGATACTGTGATAGGAATTTATCATTCTGAAGCTACCAGATGTGTTCCTTTCTTTGATTTTACTCATTTCCTTTGAATAGAATGAAGCAGATGAGAAGAACATGAACATTGCATGCTACTTTTAGAGATTCTGAATAATTTTAAGCTACATGTGTCTTAAACATCTATTAGGAAAAAATGCATCCAGCGTGTCCTTCCATTTATCTGTGTTTTATGGGATATCATAGCCTTGTCTTTGCCTTTTTGTTTGAATTTTCTGCTGCAGATCTAAATGACTAAGAAGCTGCTGTAATTCTGGGTCTGTGAAAAACTCTCTTATGATTTCTTTAGGTCGTATGATAATAGTACAGTTACTGGAGCTTTACTTGCAAAAGAAATCTGTTGTAGGAGTAAGTGTGGTCAGCTACAAGGGGCAATGAAGATAGATTGGAAGAAGGAAAATACTGAATGCAATAGTGTTCCTTTTGGACCCTGTGCAGTCAATCAGTGCTTTACCTACAGCAGTTGCTACATCATCCTCCCAGTGAGGCTGCATGGGCCAGCTTCTGCTCAAACTTCACTTTCCCTAGGTGTATTTCAGGTCCATCCAAGTTCGTACCTTCTTTCTGCATGAAAAGCAGAGATTAGGATAAATCCTTTCCAGTGATATTTTTGGGGAACTCTGGCTTCACAATGTAACCGTGAGATAGAAGAGTGAGGTATGTTATCTGTATAATAGAAACATCAGGCTCTTCATAGAAAACTTGCCTGAGTAAAATATTAACATGGGCATTAACATNATAATATTCTGTGAATCTGTGAAAACTGATAGTGTAATCAGAAGAATACACCTAGTTTGAACACTACCCTCTGCAGTGTGAGAATGGGTAGATGAGACATATACCTCCTATTCCAGTCAGGACAAAATGGGCACCAAATTTTCATTTTCACCCAAAAGAACATTACAAAGGGCAGTGATTTCCAAATCAATATCCATTAAGCAAAAGAAATCAGTATACAATGACCATTTCATAGAATCATAGAATAGCCCAGGTTGGAAGGGAACTCGAATGATCCTGTTCCAACATTTTGTTCAAAGTTTAGTGCAAAGGCTGACAGGAAAAAAACCATAACTAAAATTCTTTGCTGTCTCCAAACACTTGTCCAGTATCTAGCAGAATGGAATATATCAATGATTCACATACCTGGCAATGTATTTCAGGACTTTGCTAGGTTTGTTTTTACAAGAATGCACTTAAAAGAACCTCTTTTAGTACTGGGGACTGTTAGTGCTAATAGCCTAAACCTGGGCAATAGAGTTTGCCGATTGTATCGGTTTCTGCCATCATCATCTTTCCTAGCTTTTAAAAACTAATTAAAAAATCCAAACATTTATTAAGGTGGTTTAATTTCGAAACTAAAGACCAAGAAAACCAGAAATAAAAATATTAATACTGCTTTTTACTCACTTAATTCCAGCATCTCTTTTTGTGATGACATTAAAACGAGTCTCCTGAGCAGAAATGGAATGCTATATTTGCAGGATGCCATTTTTAGGAAGGATTTATAAAGCATTGTTCAGGAAACTGGCTCTTCACACCACCTTTGTGCAAGCATTGTGAGAGAAAACATTGGAGTAACAAGCAGAAAGCAGAGTAAATCTCGTCCATCCTTCTTCAAGAATAATTCTGAGAACTGTGCAAACTCCTGGACTTACGTGAACTGCATTTTGCAGGTTATCCAATTACTCTGACCTGTCAGCATGGTTTAGATATAATTTGTGGTCCAGGAAGAGATTAGTCATTGCTGTTCAGAAACTGCCTTGTGTGTCTAAGAGTATTTCTTTATATCTGGAAACCACAAGATAAAATTAAAAAAATAATTAAGTTCAAAATAAGAATTCAATAGACTTTTTTTTTTCCTAGATAGGAACAGGTTGTTTTCTTTGTGCTTTAAGGGTAGGCTGAACTAAATGGGTATGTGATGAATGCTACACAGAGATATTTCTTAGCAGTTGAGCTAGATCTCCTCCTTGGGGTGTGGTGGAATACCAGATACTTGTAGTCTAAATCTTTTATTTCCTCATCCTCAACTTTTACTAGCGTGCATTTTAAAGAAAATGAGATGATTTTTCTCTTCTATCTATCCCTGTGGCCGACTTGTGATAAGTATTCTCTCAATTTATTTATTTTTATTTTAGAGCAGGAGAAATTTAAAAATGTGCATATAAGTCAGGATAACAGGGCTTCAGAAAGAAGACCCTGCGGTACCATCGCAGAACATAGTTTGACTGATCTGAAACAGTACTGTTAGGAGATAGCACAGAGTGGCTGGGAGGAGAGTGAGTTTCTAATATTATTCCCTCATTGTCTCATGTACTTCAGTTCTGGGCCTCACAGGGAATGGGCCGGAGGACAGATAGGAGTTGAAGAGGGGTGATGGGTCTCTGCAGGGATGTGAACTTCAGCACTTATGTTGCTGCTGGGGAAAAAGGAGATTGATGGGAAAGGTGATTGCCAAGAGTTTCAACTTGTTTTCTGGGAGAAAAAAAATGGCTGTGACTGTCAGCCCCCTCTTGTGTGAACACCAGGTGACATGAAGGTATAGTCTGGGTGAAAGGCTTAGTTTATCTCCCTACAGAATTTGTGAATCATCAGGAGCAGCAATGAGCAATTGTAGTCTGAGACCCGTGGAGGAGCAGAGCTCAAGTTCTGGATTCACTTGAATTGAATTCATTCTAATTCTAATTGAAATAGAGAATTTTGCAAGTAGAGAAAAGTAATTTCAAGAATCTCTTAGGAGGTTGCCTTTGGCTTACATGGTGCAAGATCCTAACATTACACATCAGCTCCCTGACATGTAAGACCAACATTTGTTCTAATTTTATTTGTTCTTAGGAAGCCCATGCAAGATTTAATCAATAAAGACCTATCTTGCTAGAAAGTAAAGACCAATGAGAGCAGATATGCTATAGGCAGAAAGAAAAAGAATGAGCATTTCCTCTTTGCCCAAGATTCACCCGTAAATTCTGTCCCAGGCGCAGTTTTCCATGTTTTCTGAGTCTGGTTGCTAGAGTAGCCTGTCAATAGACTAGTCTACAAGATGATCACTTAGCAATGAATTCTCTTCCCTCCTTTTCAGTACTTTCCTTGTTTTCTGCCTTTTTTTGGATTTAAGTGTTTGTGATTTTCACATCTTTATACATCATAGCACACCATTGACTGAATAATACACTTTTATTAAGCTGCCCTTTTTCTGTGAAATAAATGCCAGTAATAATCAGTCAATCATTCAATTCATATGAATGTGGAATTTAGATGTGGCTGCTTGAATTGGGTTTATAATATATCATTTCTTAGTACAGTATGTTCTTTGATAGTATTCTTTTAAATGACTGTTTCCAACTGCACTGGAAAGCACCTATGAAAGAAATTGTTTGCAATGCTTAGTTTAAATCTCTTTTCTTCAGGGTTTTTTGTCTGTGTTTCATTTCTATGCAAATTATATCTTTGTGAGTTAGTAAAATTTTACAAAACAGTTGAAATGCAGTTATGGAATGAATTATAAGAGAAAATTTGGAAAATATGCTCATGAAAGGAAAATTGAAGAAAACATTTAAATCTAATTGTGTATTATTCAAAGGGAGTTCTAGAGAAACTCTTGGGCAAATATTACATAAATGTATACCTATATTAAGTGATTAATTTACCACAGGTAATATACTTGAAGACTCAGGGACTATTTTCCCATTAGCCTGTGCATGTAGCTCTTCTCAGCTGAAATACAACCTAGGTACACAAAAGCACTTAACTTGTTCACGTGGAACAGCAGCCAAGGAATTGTGAATTTAATGCCTGTAAACAGCTACAGAGCAATGGCAGTTGCTACTCTGTCCCAGTGCTTTGTCTTCATTAGTGTGACAGTGACTGAGTTAAACCTTGCAAGGAGTCAATCCTTGATGACCAAGAATCATTCATCTCTTCCCAAGTATAAAGTATCCAGGCCCCCTGAATTCCTTAACAACAGCTGGCAGATCTACTGTGAATAGTTTGAATAACTACCAGGTTCTCAGCAATTGATCACCAAAATGTGAGACTTGATAGTCGCATATTTATCAGCCATGAATAATTTCCATGATTTGTGCCTCCATGAGATACATGCTTCCCCTCGTGAGACAAACTGTGTGAATAGTTTCATCCCTCATTTCACCATTTACCTGGGAAGAATGTGGGCTCAGCTGCAGAGACAAGGGGACTGAAGGGTCTTTACTACTCTCAGAGTGAAGGAGCAACTGAAGTCAAATCCAAAGGTTGCGATGGTGTCTCCAGAATCCAGAAGAAACCATAGCAAAGCTCAACACTACCATTTCAAAAGAACATATACTTTTAAACCAGCTAATTCTACTCATGCCTCCCTATTCACAAGTCCTGAGCTGCATGTCCACAGGGTCTGGCTAGAACAGGGGAGGAGGGGTGCCAGCATCCACTTCCTGGATCTTCTGGGTTCTTCATCATGTGGTTAAAAAATTAATATCAGTAAAATGTGCCTTTTAGGAACTGATAGTGAGTGTGGTCTTTTGAGACATCCTGGCCCACTTGTGCAAGCAGTTAATATTTGTTCCCTTATAGCTCCTTCTCTTTGTGTCTTAACACTCCTGTCCTTGACATTATTTTTCTGTCATCTCTTCATAGTCTCTCCTCTGTTAAGTCTAGGTGTTTCTTCCACCTAGGTGTTCTGGGAAGATGTGTGTCCAGGTGCTGGGAACTTGCATCTCTGGTTGATGTCATCCCCTGCCACTCTTACAGCCCTGCTTCTGGTTTTCCTTTCTTTTTCTTTCACACCCAGGCATCCCATTCGCTCTCCATTCATCTTAATACTTTTATTACAAATCCCTGCTTTCATGGAAGGGTTTAATTAGTTTGGGTTTCTGCACGCAGCTTCTGCTTCTTACACAGAGTTTGAGCAATTCCATTTGGAAGAACTTGGCATTTCAAAATCAGGTTGTGATTAGTTGTCGTACTCTGGTTACATACTTGCTGCCAGTGACTCTGTATTCATGTATAGCCAAGACTGAAGCATCTGTTCCTATTGTGTCTTATGCTTTCCATCCTTCATATGCTTCCACGTCACCTTCTTGCACAGAAATTCTTCCATTTGGTGTATATCAACCTAGGACCTCCCAAACCTGTGGGTTGTATGCTGTGATGCAATTTGTATTTCACTGCTTGGTCTGTCCTGTTTGAAGCCGTGTACTCCCTGGCAACGCAATAAAGTAGAAACACTTCTGCCTTGATGTTCTCCTGCCAGGAGAGACAAGGCAAGGCATGGAACTGGGCCAGAAGCTGTTTCAGCCATTGCTGTTGGTGTCAATGAATATATTACCCAGAAAGGGTCATTCTACAGGCCTTTGGGGAACAGAAAAGGAAGCTTTGGGGAGTGTTAACCAACATACAGAGCTCCAATATGGTGCTTTATGCTAAGTGACTTGGGGGGGTTCCGATTTTCTTACTTGGACAAAACCACTCATTTTCCCCTCCTGGCAATATGCATGACACTGTATCTACTGCTGATTTGGGAGACATAAGCTTTTTTTTGGCCTTCCTGGAGTTATGAAATGAGTATATGTGTGGTGAGTTTTGACCTTGGCTGGATGCCAGGTTCTCACCAAAGCTTCTTTATCACTCCTCTCGTCAACTGAGCAGGGAGAAGAAAGCAGAATGAAAGGCTCAGAGTCAAGATAAGGACAGCGAGAGATCATTCACCAGTTACTGTCATGGGCAAAACAGACTTGACCTGGGGTAAAAAAATTCATTTAATTTATTACCAATCAAATTAGAGTAAGATAATGAGAAGTAAACCTAAATTAAAAAAAAAAAAATCTTCAGCTTATCCCTCCCTCCTTTTTGGACTTAACTTTACTCCTGATTCTCTACCTCACACTGCTCCACCAGCACAGGTAGAGAGGAAATGGAGGCTGCCGTCAGTTCATTACATGGTGTCCTGCTTCACCATGGATGACCATGGGCTGCAGGAGGACAGCTGTCTCACCACAATCTTCACCATGGGCTGTAGGGGAATGCCTGCTCTGGTGCTTGGAGCACCTCCTCCCCCTTCTCCACTGACCTTGGTGTCTGCAGAGCCTCTGCTCTCACATATTCGCACTTCTCTCTCTGGCTGTGGTTGCTGTTGTGCAACAATATTTTACTTTCTTAAATCTGTTATCCCCAGCGTACTACCACTATTGCGGATGGGCTCAGCATCGTTCAGTGGCAGGTCTGCCTTGGAGATAATTGGCATTGGCTATATTGGACATGAGGAGAATTCTGGCAGCTTCTCACAGAAGCCATCCCTGTAGTCCTTCGTTCCCAAAAGCTGCTCATGCAAATCCAATACAGAGAAACATGTAATTCTACATTAGGCATCTGATTGTAATTTCAGTTTTCCTGACTGAGAGATGAAAATGTTCCCACTCAGAGTATTGATTCTTGAACAAGATATGTAGATGAGTTGGGAAAAGTGTCACAGAACTTACAAGAAGAGCCTTCAAGAGGGATATTTTTTGTTTATAGTCCTTGGTTTCTCGCCCTGGAACAGGCAGTGTCATAAAGGAATAAAGTCACCCATATCCTGTTCTGGTCAGTTCAAGGTTGAATGGAAGATTTTGGTTCCTTTTCTTTCTTGCTCCTGAATATTTGCACATAAAAGGATGGGATGGCAGAATAACAGGCTAAAAATCTGTTGAACTTTGGCTACTGCAGTTTGAGTAGTGATTGGCATCCTCTGGTCTAACCTGACAAACTTTCCTTCTATGACACCTGACTTTAGGGTGTAGTGCTACCCTGCTAGATACTTGACATTTGTATGAGGGAAAAATCCAGAAAGGTTTGATAATCTAGACTGTTAGAGGAAAATATGCCAGATCAAACAGATCAACAGAGGTGAGGCTGCTGTGGCTATGTGTCCCCAGGTCCACTCAGTAGCAAAGCTGTAAATGTCCTTCCTGTAGGCACAGACAGATGGAGCACACATATACACTACATATACATGGCTGGCAACATAATCACAAACAGACACACAGAGCACTCCCTAAACACAGGCAGCACCAACAGCCTCATCCTGCTCCTCTCCCTGGCTGAGCAGAACCAGCGGGTTCACTAGTGGGAGTATGTACAAGATGGATCTCTCCAGTGCCTGCGCTAGGACATTCTGCCCAGCTGGGGCCTGGATCGCAATTTCCCCAGCTGCTGCTACCTTGGATGTACAAACCCCCAAGAACGGACACCTGCTGTAGTTGCTGGTACAGACCACATCACCCATCTCCCACACACCCTCTGAGCTGGCTGGGACTCCTCTGGGCCCACAGTTGCCTCCACCCATGGTCTCACCCTTAGACACACACACTCAGTTCTCACTCCCAGAGACCTCAGACTGCCCCCACCAAGTCTCTGACAGCTGGTGGAACTCCCCTGATCCCACCAATAACCTGTTCCTCCTGTGGTCTCACCCTAAGAGACAGACAGATGTGCACCCGCCTGGCTCCCAAGACCTCTGTATTTTTTTCTCTTTCAGATAGAGAGAGAAAATGATCTTGGTCAGTAAGGACCAGCATCCACAACAAAATTCCCTCAGAGACCGAAACACAAAGATATGGAATTGAGTCACCCTAAGACAACTTATACAAGTGTGCTGAGGATGTTCGTATTACAGAAAAAAAGACTGGTAGAAGCACTGCTAGTTCAGATGAGTTTGTCTTCAGAGTAAGAACAAAATCAAGACACATTCTTGCTGCAGAGGCTTGAATAGTCTCTGCAGTGGCTGAAAGACAAATTCAACCAAAAAATAAGGGCATGATGATGGAAACTCTAACAGTATAGAAAATTAACCATTGTTATAATTTATCAAGGACAGCAATGCCCTTCATTGCACAAATTTCATCTCAAGATTAATTCAGGCATACATGCCAGTACAAGAAAGGCCTTTGAGCTTGAAATAACACATACAGAGATAATCTTATAGTGCCATAATGTACAAGGTTGAACTAGAGGAGTATTTTTGTCCTTCGCAAGAAAGAGAAGCCTTGTTAGTATGTGCTATGCAAACGGGAAGACTGCTTTCCCATAATGGTTATAGGGTGGTAAAACAGCAGCTGGTGGTTTCTGTGCTAGGATATTAAGCCACATTAAAAATACACCTTTCTCTATCAGCTTAGCTAAATCTACAAAATTTGCATAAAGAGGAAGCAAATGTAATATTGCAATGAACAAATGCTGAGTGAAAGAGAGAAACACAATAGAAAAGAGGTCGTCATACAAGAAAGGAATTTAGGATAGTGAAAAGCAGTAGAAAGATGAGGTCATTGTGTTTGCAAAGATGAAGCTGCTGTGATACAGTGGGACCTGTTTGTGCAGGGTCACACTCACGGAGAAGAACTGGAATTTCTTTTCCTTCCTTCCTTCCTGCCTGCCTTCCCACCTCCCTTCCTCCCTTCCTTCCTTCCTCCCTTCCTCCCTTCCTCCCTTCCTTCCTTCCTTCCTGCCCTCCTGCCTTCCTGCTTGCCTTCCTTCCTACCTTCCTTCCTTCCTTCCTACCTGCCTTGCTTCCTGCCTGCCTTCCCTCCTTCCTTCCTTCCTGCCTGCCTTCCTTCCTGCCTTCCTGCTTGCCTTCCTTCCTTCCTTCCTGCTTGCCTTCCTGCCTGCCCTCCTTCCTTCCTGCCTTCCTGCCTGCCTGCTCTCCTTCACACAGAATCACACAGAATATTAAGAGTTGGAAGGGACCCACTTCCTGCCTTCCTTCCTGCCTTCCTGCCTTCCTGCCTGCCTTCCTTCCTGCCTGCTTGCCTTACTTCCTGCCTGCCTTCCTGCCTTCCTTCCTGCCTTCCTGCCTCCCTCCCTCCCAATTCACATGCCTGGTACATCACACATATGTACTTGAATGCCTTTCTCCATGAGAAAAATTGTGTCTTTCATCAAGGTAATGTATTTTTTTTTGAACTGTCAGAATCATTCCAATGAAATGCATGGAGAAATCAATAGCAGAATTGTATTAAAGAAAAGCCACAGCTTCGCTCACAGTTAAAAGTTTCAAGTTCAATAACATTGGACTTTAAAGAGAAGGAAAGAATTTTCCTTCATTTTTACTATAATGCACTTAATGCACCATACAGAGAAGAATAGAAACACTGTCCAATAGACCCTTTGTATTTTCCTCAACCTTTGCCATCAGTTTCCTTTTACATTTCTTTTTAATTCTCATTGTTCATTTCCAAAAAAGACCCCTCCACTGCAAACACAGCTAATTCCTTCCAGTGGTACTGCGCCAGATACCACTGAATCCTGTCACAACCCATATCTGTGATGTTTAGAGAACTATCTTTTATTTTGAAATATTGGTAGAAAAGGTATTCCTGTTGTGCTCTTTCTGAGGTAAGAGAGATAAATGAAAGATAAAAGGCTGAGCTACTGCCATAATGAGTATATTTTTTTCAAACAAACCTGTTTTCAGTATGTTAATACACAGTGAAGAGAAAAACCAGATAAGCAAGATGTAATTTCCTTCTATCACAAATGAGACTAGTTATTAAGGTTTATTTTCTTTGGTGATCCTTTTCTGTGAGCAATGCAGGACTGGCCTAAACCAGCTTCTGTTTTCTGAAACTATTCTTAACTACCTAACTGCAATTCTTGGCTATACCTTAGGTATGCCGTCCTCTGTAAGTCTCTTTAGTGTCTCTAGGTTGTCTTCTTCCTGTTAAATCCCCTTCAAGCTGTCATTTATCACAACCTCCCTTTGTCTGCCAGCTAATTCTCACGAGAGAGTTTTGCTTTCTGATTTTAAATAGAGTTTCTAATAAATACTATTTACTTTTCTAAAGTAAATACTTATTTTTTTCTGGTGAGGGAGAAAGGATTTATGCTAAGGAGCAGACGATTGCCTATATCCTTACAAATACTTAAACTGGGATTTAGGTTTACATAATCTGACTATCTCTGTGCTAACAAATTCCACAGTAAGTTAATACTTCTCTGTTAATGCTCCTCTCTTCCACTCTACTGGTTATCTTCCACCAGTGACAAACTCTGATCTGCAAATCAGAGTCTCTGGGGATACTTCTGAAAACATGAATGTGATTAAGGACCTGATGCTCAGGGCCAGTAACACCAACTGCCAGTATACCCTTATCACAACTTGTTCCCACATCCATGGGGAGCATATTGTTTTGGGCCATTCACTCCCCACACCAGAAAGCAGTTTCTGTTTCACATAAAGGGCTCTGAGTCCATCAGCAGTTTTCCCCCCTCCTTCAGTAGTGTGGACAGGTACTTCCTGGCTTTTTTAATCAAAGACCCCATTAAAATGCCCCTCTTCTGGGCAGAGGGGAAAAAATCATGCTGATGAACTCTTATTTGCCTCTTCACATCCACAATAGCAATGCTTTTAGCCAGTGTGTACCAACTGCTGCTTCTCTCTTCTTCACAAATTCAGTCTGAATAGAGGCATGGTCTCTGCCTGCAATTTCCAAACTGGTGAGAAAGGGAGCAGCCACAAAGCTGCTGGAAGGCTTGGCTATGGCAGGGATAAAAAGAATTGAGAGGATGTTTATTTTCAGTTTAGGAGTAGGTCTAAGGCTTTTCCTAGAGAGAAGACAAAAAAAAGGTGGGAATAACAAAAATTCAATTAATTAATCAGATTACTTTTATCTGATCCTAGTTGAAGTGGAAGATAATACCAAAAGAGTAACTTACTTTGTAGTTTGAAGTTGTGGAGTGCCTGTCCCTCCCCCTTTACGTGTAGGAGGCCTTTGTAGTCTCCTATGAGTATCTTCCTGTTTTTTGCTGTTCAAGTGCTGAACTACAGGGTGATCCGGGATCTAGGAGAGAGGATGTGCTTTGACCCACACTCGTGAGGTAATGATAAAATAGCAAGCCTCTCTTTAAAATATCAGGTGTTGCCTGGTACTAACTGTTTCANTGAGGCCATGACTGAAGATGGAGAATCATGCCGCAACAGCTGCAGATGTTTTAAGAGCCCAGAAACACGGAGCCAGAGCTGAGCTCGGCAGAGATCCTTTGGACAGACATTTTGTGACAGAATTGCATTGTCGTAGGATCTGATCTATGTACTTCAGGATGGGCTCATAATGACACAGCAACAGCCAGTGCTTAAAAAACTGCATCCTGTGCTGTGACTCTCGGGCAACAGAGAATGGAAGAGCTGTCGTCCCTGGGTCGAGATCTCACTTGGGAAAGGGTCATGAAAGACTTTTCCTCTCATGAGAGAGCACTTTATGGAAGGACAGAGAGATGATTCCTACCCTGGATCTGGTCAGAAATACCAACTTGCCTGGTTTCACCCCTACCCCTGTTCCCCCTTTGTCTCCTGGTCGAAAAAGTGAATATGAGATCTGTTGTAAGAGAAGGAGGGGTGAGGGGGAAAAGGTTGCCTTTAAAATGATGCTTCTCACATTAAGCTCTGATCTTGTTAGTTAATAAATAAATCCTTTCTATTTCTCACCTGTAGCTTGCCTTATTTTGCCTGTGATAAGTTTTTTTCCAGTTTTGTCCTCCAGGAGATGTTGTGCGTGAATCTCTGGCATCCAGCCAGGGTCAAACCATGACAGGGGTTGAAACTACATGATCTTTAAGGTCCCTTCCAACCCAAAGCATTCTATGATTCTATGAAACATTGAAAGGGTCTAAGGCAAAGGCTTGTGGGAAGATGAAGTGAGTGCGGGAAAACACCTGGATCAGGGTAGTGTCTTGGAAACCCTGTGTTGGTATTGCTCTTCTGTGTGCCTAAGGGCAGCCTGATCATAGTTTGTCTATGGATGAAGGCGGGGAAAGGATAACTCTGTATCATCATTTTTGTGGAAATGTTAATGATGAAGGCCTGGTAAAGGTAAGTCAATTTTCTTTAAATAATCTCTTGTACTTAGCTGGCAGCTTGGCAGCTTCCCTTGTTTTCCCTCAGCATTGCTGTAATGAAACAGTGGGGACAAATCCCAGGGCTATTTCCCTAGTTACTGTTGTCCTGGCAGAGTGCTTAATGCACATTTATGACCATAGCGTTCAAAACTACCATGGGTTTCCACCTCCAATCTCGCTCATACACACATAAGCTGTCCACTGGTTTAGCACCATGTGAGACATGGCTACATTTCCTCAGTACAGGCTTTACAAGGTGCCAGCAGGCTGTTTGCTGCTGGTTTGCATGGTGCCTTGTGTGAAGGAGTGCTCACAACTACCCTGAGTGCTGTTTGTGCCAAATGAAGATGATGAGTGTTAGCGAGTGGGAAAAGGGGCAGGGTGCAGCCATTAATTATCGGGAAGGTCCAAACCTACTTTCAGCTCAGCTTTTCAGGAAGCAGTAATATATTAAAATACCATCTATTTGTAAGACTTCCCCAATCTGCCAGATCTTCTATGTTTATGTGTGGGATATGAGACAAAAGATATTTTCAGAAAGCATCTGCTGTAAACAAAAATGTGCACGTGCATGTAATAGATACACTGCCTATAAAAGATACACACAATTTATGAGAGTGCTGTAAAACCAGCTAGATTTAGTGTGTGGGTATATATGGGAGACCACTTTCACAGTCTGTGTGTGCACATATACATACATGTAAATACACAATGGTATGAGATCTCTTTTGATACTCAGTACTTTTCTCATCTCCAGTAGTCTTTTCACTCAGCAATGGTGTAAAGAATATCAGAATTTATGGTTAAAAATTGTGTCCCTGGGCAGTAGTATTGTACCAGGTGGTCTTATTGGCTTGATGTGCCAACAAGCCTCCTCAATGGCAACTGGAATTGCTGTAACTGGACAAATATTTTTCACTAGTTACAGTATACTTAATTAAAAAATACTATTTTTCAGAATCTAAGTAATTGTAGCCATCCTCTCTCTAGTCAGGCACACCCACACAAGCATAAAAGATTCTCAGTGTTTAATGGTTTTGGACCTAGCTATGTACTTCAGGAGTAGCATCTGCCTTTAGTGAAAGCTGAACTCTTTCAGATTTCCAGTGTGAACTGTGTCCATTCTGAAAGAAAACTGGAAAGGAAGTTCACATTATTCTGCAATTCCAGGTTTGGGCTCCCAAAACCTAGAGATAGCCTTTTTTATACTGAAATCTACATGAAATTGAGTGGAATTCCTGGAATGTAAATCTCAGGAGGGATAATTTTAGAACATGGACAATGAAGTAAAAGGTAGAAATACAGCATGAGTCAAGTCTTGTTAGTTTACTTTTAAAACTAATTCAGCTTTCAAAGTTTCTGTGTTAGTCAAAGAGCCCCAAATAAGACTTAGGGTAGCAGCTACAGTTTATTTTCTGCTTAAGCTTTTCAGAAGTTGGTGTTAAACCACTGAAAGATGAAAATTACTTCAAAAAATTTACAGTAAAGAGAGAGAAATTGTCTTGGAATTAGTAGCCCTCAATTTGCTGCATTTGAGTCATTCCAATATGCTGTATGTGAATTTTTGTGAAGACTTCTTAATTTAGTGACCAAGCCAATTCAAATCATAGTGGTACGCAGGGTGCTTTCATAAAGCAGCATCTAGGTGTATTTGGCAAAGTCCGTGCACTAACAGTTCAATTCCACTCCTCTGTCACACATGTTCTACAAACCATTTTAAAAAATCAATAATTTAAAAATCTTCTTATCTGATAAAGCAAAACCAATTTATACCCTTTATGGTTTGACAGCTTAATTTTTATTTCTTGAAGGAAAAAAACCACTCAAATCCTAAACAGAATCTTGAGTTATACAATTGTTAAAAAGCCTCAGAAATTAGCAACCAGCCTTTAGAAATGTTTAACTTAAAAACTGCCAAGAAGTTTCGGTTTGGTTTTTTTTTCCCTTTACATTTGTTTAAAAAATGTGAAAATAATATTCCGTCAAAATGAGACCTTTGTGCCAAGTTTTATTCTGGAGCACAGCTTTACAGCTGAGCTAAAACCCCCTATAATAGGAGAAAAGTGACAGACCCTTAACTATAGTAGTATGAACAGCACTGCTATAATTCCTGGGTGAACTTTGTCCCTGGATGTGTGTTTTTGGAGTGTGCCGGGGTGACATTCAGCCTCTACATTCATTTTTATGATAATTCAGAGTAAATTGTGGTGCAATAAACTCTTCAAGCCTGTCTTTCTTGTGAAAGCCATGAATCAATCAGCTGCAGGCTTTTTTGGGTCTTTTCAATGTATAGTGATCATTTAGATTTGACATGCATTGTGAGACCTTGGCTTAGCTCCTCTCTATGGTCTGTCATTAATTCCAGCCTTTACTGTTCTGAAGTACAGTGAAGGATGACTGAGAAATCATTGCCCCTCTTCAGCTCTGTTATTGCACAAAATAGCAGTGCAATAATTTTTTGTCAATGTTTTACTCTAAAAGCTTTCTACATCGGTTTTGAAAAGGAAGCAATAAAGCCCATTCAATGGTATGAATAAAAATCCTTTGAGGTTTAGGCGCAGGGCTGCTTTTCTTCAGCTGGTAATCAAATTGGAGCTAAAATGAAATTGAGTTTTCTTATGAAAATAGCCTTTGTTGCTGGGAAGGCTGGTAATTCATAAACAATAACCTGCTCTTTTGTGTGGATAATAATATATTCATGTTCTTTCAATAGGGTAAAAGCCAGACCTAGTGCATTATGGTACAGTAAAAATAGCAGAAGGAGCTTGCTGGAATAATCTTGAAGAAGAGATGTAGCATTCGGTGACTTAAGCTTTCAGCTCCCATCTGAAATTGTACTTTGCTTTTATTTGCAAGCCGGGTTTTAGTTGTTGATTTGTTGCCACTATACAATATTTGGTTAATTGTGGAAGATCTCAAGCTGTGCTCATCACTGCTCCTGCGAAAGCTGCTGCCAGCTGCTAGAAACAGAGCCTGCTGCTACAGGATGTACACTATTCACAGGAGCAGCCTCTCAGCGCTGATTATCACTGAAGAGTTCCCTGCTCTCCATCACTCTGCGCCCTGCACACAGCCGGACTGCGGAGCGTGGGGAGGTAGGCTGCCTGCCCTCTCCTCAGGGTAAGGTTAAAGGCGTGCAACGGGGCTGCGAAGGGCGCGGTGGGCAAACTTGTCTGGGGGTTTTCCAAGCGCTGGTGGGGAAACAGGCTCCCAGCCCCTGGCAGGACGGCGTGGGCTCAGTCTCTTTGGAGACAAGCAAGGGCTGGAGGAGGACGTGAGGGGCAAAGAGTGAAGGTTTCCAGGTGCACTGTGAGGTGCCCTTGGAAATGTTGCCTCAGGGTCCAGTGTTTTTTTTTCTAACTAGCTGAGCGAGAGTTTGGAAGTGTGATTCAGCACTGATTCTTGTTGTATTGGCATACCTCGATGTTACATCTGTGTTTTGTGGTTCGATGCGAAAGGTCTTGGTACGGGCGGAGGATGTTCCTCGGATACATTGTGTGAGCAAAGGCAAGAAGCTGGCAGAAAACTCTTGGAGCATGTCCTGTCTGTTGTGACTCTTTGCTCAGGGGGAGTGGAGGGTAAACTTCAGACTGAGTACCTGAAATTACCTCCCTCCTGCTCGTCTCCATCAGACTATGCTTTTAAATTGTTGATTGCTTTGGTAGTGTTGAGTTCTGAGTGTTCATAAAAAATTTGCATGCAGACACAGACTAAAATGCTGATGTGGAGTCTGTTTATGTGTAAGACACCGACTTGATCAGACTCACCAATGCTGAGGTGAGAGATTGCTTAAGGATTTAGTTGAATTTTGGCTGATTTTCCTGCCTGGGTTACAGAAGAGATAGTAAATTTACTCGTTAGAGTGCCCAGGGACATGCAGTGTGAGACGCCATAGCCAGTCAAAACTGTGCCATTACTTGTGGATTTCGGTGACAGGGAGGACAAGAGAACTGACCCTGTCTTGGTGGCAAGTTGGAAGCAGCTTTGCAAAGGGCTTTCTTAGACTGAAAGGGTTTGTAATCCAGACTGTGAAAACCATACTCTTTTAAACCAAAATAAGGAATGGGTGAATAGTAGGTGAACTGTTCTCCTTATAATTTTACCCAAGGTCCCAGGAAAGTTTAAAAAACCCCTAAACCAGAGCATACCCTAGGCAGATAGAAAGTACATGAGAATGTAAAGTGCAAAGTCTTGCAATGGGGATTCTTTTCAAAGTAACATTGATGTTAGGTCTGTACCATATGCAAGGCTGTCTTGAAGTAGTTGCAGAGGTTTTTATTCATTTTAAACAGTGAAATTACATGCTTAACAAAAGGAACTTTTAAAGGCACAGTTGTAACTGACAGTCAAAGCAATATATGTCATTATCCAATTAGTACACACAAGTGTGTTTTTATTATTCACTTAACATACCTCTGTGTTTGGCTCTCAGAAATACAGTGTTTTATTTCTCAAAGTGTTTTAAGGCTGATATGTATTTTACTAGTGCAACTGGAATAATATTTTTGCACATTACAAATATTTAATTTGTTGTTTGTTAACTCAGTTTAAAGGAAAACATCTAAAATCAAAAACTGTGAGTAAATGCTGGTTAGACAAAATGTAGCATGCACTCAATTCCAGTTTCTTTTACGAATGTAAAATCTGCTTTATGTTGCATCCAAAGTTGAATCGAGATAAATAACATTGTTTGTATTTGAAATAATGATAATATAACTAAATTTTCAAGTGCATTTGAATGAAATGTATGTTAGCATATAATAGAACATCTGTTGGTACTTGCTAATATGAGAACAGAGTCTATTCATTAGAAACAATATTTTTGTTTTGGTGAAAAATAAACTGTCTAGCAATGTATTTTTGGCATTTTTTTCATTGGGAGACCAGTGAACTGACAGATGTGGTGGTAATAGCAGTGTTTTAGTTACAAGCTTAGCAGAGTTCTGGCTCATTGCACTATGAGAGTTCTTTAGGAGGAAATGTTTCAGTTGTAATTGGACAATATTATTCTTCTAGAACCAAATAGGTCAAATAGTTATAGCCAAGTTTGCCAAAGAATCCATATTCTCTATAGCTTTAGAAAGAATTTTGCTTCTCTTGCTATATTTAAATAAGATTTAGTGAGTGTTTGAAGTGAAACACTTTCCTCATGTTTCTGGTGTTGGTTTCACCTTTGTCATTGAAATGGATGCTTTGTTCTGGGATTCATGTAGAAAGGATGCTTCATTTAGGTATGGTGTGCTCTGATGAAGTTCTGGTATGTGCATAAATGTCCATGAAAACAACCACAGTCTTTAAATTTCACTAACATTAGATATTTCCCATATTGATAGCAGTAGAGTGGGACACCTGTATACTAAAGAAAGTACAAGTCTTCCATGAGAGAACTGCTAATTTATTACATGCCCAAGTATTATTCTGTTATTCATAGCAGTGCTATGAACTATGAAGAATTGCCTAACAGTGAAACACTGTAAGACCTCCGAATTAATTTCTTGCTGCCTCTTTTACACTATAATATAAATAACTATGATGTTCATCCGTGTTAACTTTATGTACCACTGTAACTCACAAAAATAGGTATTTTCAACTGCAGTTAGCATTTCTAAGTTTACAAAGGAACACACTTGCAGTCTATGCAGCCATAATTACATGCTACTTATTACAACCCTGTTGACAAAGTTGGTTGGATAATGCATTCTATATTTACCTTGAAATTTTAAGTTTTTGCTGATGCTGGAGCATAAATTCTTTATTGGGTATGGATTCCCTTACAGATATAAGACAAACAAGTTAATACTTTTTATTAAGTTTTTACTAAGTTTCAACCGTTGCATAAAATATAGTACTTGAAGGTTATAAAATCCTTTAGCAAAATAAAAATCAATATATTTGGGTTTGACATATTTTACTTAATGAAAGCATCCTACCACTGGGAAAAAGAATCAAACCAACTCTGCCCTTTGACATAAGAATGTAATCTAAATAAATTAAATTATAAATGTATTTTTACACATTTGCTTTCTCCATACTCTTTTAAATTTTTAAGCCATGTTTTTCAAGTTTTTTGTTGTCCCCTTGACTGGATTTACATGTAGATGTTTTTTAAAAAAGGGTACTCAGTAAAGGCATGTATGGGCATATAATTTATTCATATTGAAGTTCTGGTGTTGGAATAGCTCTGACACCAGGCTTTAGCATGTGTAAAAATAATACTTGAGAAAATTATATTAAAGGATTTTATCAATAATAATGATAATGAAGGTCACAAAGTGCAAACCATGTCATGCTGATGAATATCTGTGGAGTGCTTTATCACAGACCTTCTTGTTTTCACTCTTGTGATTGTTCTGTTTGCTTAAACTTTGTAGGTTTTAGTAAAATTCTGTACTTTAGTTAAATTGCAGAGATAAAAGTTCAGAACAGCAGAAAGTTTCACTACCTTCATGTCTGTCTACTTCAATCCTTGAAAACTGAGAACTTGTTGATGAGTGACCTTGCATTTTCAAGTTAAATAAAAGGTTAGCAGACTTCAATTTTTATTGTGTTCTCAGCTTTCAATGCACTCTGCCTTATCAGTGTACTTGAATGCACGTGGTGCATATGAAATGAAAAACTTCAAGTATTTTTATTAAGACATCCAGGAGCAGGTCTGTAAACAAGGCTTTGCCTTCTAGTGCTCAAGCTTTGCATTGTCACCTGTTGTAAACACTCTTATTTCCTTGTTCTGAAATGTAGCCAGAAAAATGGGAAGATCTCTCTGTGTGGTGCCTTCTTAATGTAGCTTATAAATGCCAATGTTCTGCTTTGAAGTGGAAATTTTCTGTTTTATGAGGAGATCTGGTCCCTCAACGTTTTTGTGTGTGATGGCAAAAACGTGTGTGATGGCCTGAAGGTAATGTTATTTTACAGTGTAATTCATCTCATTTTACCCAAACTGTTCTGAAGGACAGTTGAAGGAGCATCTTTCTGCTTTAAGGCTGTAAGCACTGTACAAATAAGTCAGTAAAACTACAATATTTTGCTGGCAGGTGGGTTACTTAAGGGGCTTCAAGAGTTGAAAGAGGTATGGATCCAACTTTAGTAGCCTATAGGGGGTCAAAATGGGCTGGAAATGGGCAGGGGAAAATCAACTAAACAGTGACTTGAAACAAAATTCCTCCAATTTCCTGGTACAAATGGGAAACCAGGATCCTAACTCTCTACCATCTAGTATTTTGCTGTTTGCCTGGAAATTTCAGAAAGTAGGTGAAAAATGGAGGCTAGCATGGCAGCTGTGCTGCAGTTCAAAGGCCAGGGCATCCTTCAGGTTAGATTATAAAATTGTGGGAGAAAGAAATGGTGGCTGGGCATGACAAGTTTCTGAGACCAGAGGCAACCTCAAAACACTAGTGCTGTAAATGTTAAAAAAGTGCTCACTGCAACTGTAGGGAATTTTATGTCATTCAGCACAGTTCTGAAGAATCAGATGTTTAAGGAAGTAAATTCTTGATCAAATAATCTCTCAAAATATTTCTAGCATCATCTCTGATGCCACTGACCAGAGAGAATAGATGTTGTAAAACCAGACCAACACTTATTTAGTATATTGAGTATGTTCATATAGAAGGAAATAGAAATTGGTAGTTCTTGGGAGTCTGGAGAAGACTCCCATGAAGCATGAATCAGTAAATTTATTTGCTAAATTTACTTATGCCTTTGTGATGGACAGTATTATTTCTTTTTCTTTATTCATCTGTGGAATTTTTTTCTTACTAGTTTTGTTACCTCTTTGAAAAACAATTTAATCTCTTAATTTTAGCTCATCATTGCTCCAAGTACTGTTCCTGATTTCTCCAGAGGATTCCATCACTTACAAATATCTGTAACTGATTTTGAAATCTGATGTAAAAGTGATGAGAAACTGGGAAATCAAGTGTGTATTCAGAGTAAAATGCTAGCTTTGCAAAAATTTTTCAGATTTTTTTGGTCAAATGTAAAAACATTGAAGTTGAACAGCTTGTCTGTTTTGCTCCTAAAGCCATCCATGTTTCCTAGCATTAATGTAGTCTATAAAAAATTATGTTCCCACTGCCATACTGGGCCAAAGAGACAACAGCCATCTCAGAATAACGAGCTGGAAGTGACTGGTGCATTCAGTATATAGTACAACAGCAAAAGGAAAAAATTAAGGGTAATCATTATTCTAAGTGTTATGGGTACTCATTTTCATGGTCTAGGCTTGTAGCACATCTGAAGTATTAAACAGCCATCGTCAGACACTTATACAGCCTTTTTCCATACACTGCTTACACTGAAGAAAGAGCACAGCTTATATTTCTACCAATCAGCAAAGATACAAAACTTAGAGAGTTATAAAAATGTCGTTTCAGTCTCCCTAGGAAATGGAACATCCAGCTGCAAAGCATTTGTGAAGTACATCAAATACTTCATATCTCATAGCAGCTAGTAGAATATGTCTTGATTTGTCTGAGAGCTCATCTCCAGTGTCTTTTCGTAGCTGGTCTTAATCTTTCATCAAGGTCTTTCATACAAATTTTTAACCATATTGGAATTGTGAAAATGTTGCTTTTGAACTATATTGGAAATGTGATGTTATGTTGCTTTAACTGAAATTTGTTAACAAAATCAATGCAAACATGCCAATAAATGTTAAAAGACATTGGACTCTAGAGTTACTTTGTTAGGTTGAGCTACAAATATGTAAGATGAATAACACACTGTCTTGGTTTAAGACCAGTAAAGGGTTATTTACCACTCCTTGGACGAGAGATCGTTAGAGATGTAACAGGATTTATTTACAAGAGAAAAAAAAAGAACAGGGGAATATAAGATGTGAAAGTAATTTGTGTACNACACACTACTGATTAACAATTGACTTCACAGGCTGACATAATTGTACTGAAACCATTAACATAATTTGTAAGTTTGTAAGAGGACTTACTCTGATGAGCTTTTAAAGTGAATTGAATAGCTTCAACAGGTCTTCAAACCAGAATAGTAATTTGAACTAGGCTCTACTGCCTGTTAACTCAATAAAACATTGCAGCACTTACAGCCGCGTGATACTCTATTTAATCTAATAGAATAAGGGTGTGGGACTTGAGTTTCCAAAATTTGAGATATATATCAGAGATATTGATGGCCAACATCCTTGTCAGTCTTGAAGTTTGAGTACAAAACTCCTGGCTTGAATGGACATAGAAAAAGGTCCAGTTGATACAGATCGATAATCTAGTGAGAACCTTGCCATTTGAGGTTCAGTTCTGGGAGATTAATTATTGTCTTCTATTGACTGTGAAAGCATATTGTACTGAAGATGCTTCCTCAATATCTTAACACTAATATAATCCAGAACAGACCAGCACTGTTGTGGTACTAAGTAGATAAAACATCCAACTTCTTATGTGTCTGACTTTTTATCATCCTGAAAAACTGCTTTGGAGTGAACTTTTTGTTGTCAACCCACTCCAGAATAACACCAGTACATCATCTTAGAGAAATTCAGTCCTGCGTGAGTAGGGGAAAGAGGACGTTGATCCTCTTTCAGTTTGCTTCTCAACATTGAATACAGAAAAATGAACATCTGGTTAATTTAAAAAATGTACCCAAAGTTTTTAACACAGTAAGGGAGCTCACTATTTGGAACACTGAAATCACATTATCCCTAGAATCAAACTTTTTTATGTCTAAAGGCTACCTTGAGTGTCAGCACAGGAAAAGGAAAAAAATCCTATTGGTAGAAGCAGAGTCTTTAAACTGCAAAACTCTGTGGTTTCAAAATAATAGGCTGTCTGAAAGCAGAGGTGTAGCTGTTTACAGAGAGCCTGAAACGAAGGAACACATTGTGATGAAAGGCTGCTGACAGTTCCATCCAGAAGCCACTGTAGAAATTGGCAAAGCTATACGCTCTGTGAACTTTTCAAACTTTCTGTCACATTTTTTGGAGAACATGTCTTTTCATGGGCATTACAGATCACTCTGTGGACGTGCTGTGTGTTTTTAAAGACTTTCTCTACCTAGTCAGACATACTGAAGCAGAGTACTTTTACTCTTTGTTACGTTATTCCTCCTGTGAAGAAGACATGGTAGGTAGTGCAGACTTGAGCAGGTAGTCAATGACAACTTATCACTACAAAATTTATGGCTTGGATCCAGCACTGGAAGGGATAAGGACATTTCAAAATACCACTGAATAGAGCATGAAAGACACAGGAAGGGGATGTATCAACTATGTGATTGATTAGTTGTATTTATTTTCCATGTAACTGCGAGAGGGTGGTTGTTGCTGCACAAAACTAACACAGTGTGAAATCCTTTCATTAGTGGATTCTCTAAAGAGGACATTAGGGTTGTTGTTTGGAAGCATGGATCCAGTTGTATCTTTTATGTTGTAAAAATACGTGTGAATCTGAAGCCTCTTTTCCTTTTTCAGCTTAAGAAAGTCACTGGTGACTATTTTCCTGGATAATGTTGACAAATATAAATGCTTTGAGTCTAACTGTTCATAAGGGATGTCCCATGGTACAATTGTAGGGGGCAATAATTTACAGCTGCTCTCATTCCAGACTGGATATGACATAGAAACCTAAAGATAGAAAGATATTTGTTCAGTTACTAAGCTCTAGCAGCAGTTATGTGCTATAGTGTTTCTGTTATCTGAAAACTACATTTCTGTTCTGAATGTCCAGGGGACATTCTGCTTCTCATGATTTTCATTCTGCAAGAGTGAAATATCTACTGGCTTTATACATTAACGCTTCTCTCAGTAGAGAACAGGCTAATGTATTATGCACCATTGAAGCTTATTGTCAAAAACAGCAATGAAGGCTTGCCATTTCTTTTTGTTACCGTGTCACATGGATGGTGACCTTGCATGGCAGTGGTGTTTCACCATCTTTTATTTTAGAACTGGATACAGCACACTGGCTGACTGCACAGGAGTTAGCATTCCCTCGGAGGCCGATGCATGCAGAACACCATGGTGGGCTCCCTTAGTCATTGGCACCCTCCTCACACTGGGCCTTCCTTGTCTGAGTTTGTGCTGGATCCTTAAATGAAGAAAAGAAAATGCTGTCAGGCCTTACTTTATTTTAATATTGAGGAAGAAGAGGGGAAAGTACTGATTCTCTCTGCTTTCTTGCCTGACTTTCACTCTGGGCAAAGGGAGAGCCAGCAAGCAGAACTTGGTCAAAAAAGAAGCAATCACCTCTAAATCAGGACAATCTTCTCTTTTTCCCTTGTTCTCTCTTCTGTTGCAGGCTTTACTCTTCTTGCTGACAAGGAAGTTTTGGGATCCTTTAAGCTCCACAGAGATTAGCGCCTTTTGATCTACCTTCTCTGCTTTTAACGAAGGAAGACGCAAATCTCTGCATTGTTTTCTTTTCCTTTAAATCCTGTGAAGCTTTTCTAGGACCTTAGGCTGTTGACCATCGAGTGCTAACCTGAATTCATGCTGTGTCATCTGGAACAGGCTTCCCGGGGAAGTGGTCACACATGCACCAAGTCTGACAGAATTCAAGAAGTGTTTGGATCATAATCTAAGGCACATGGTGTGGCTCTTGGGGATGGTCCGGAGCAGAGCAAAGGTTTAGATGCAATGATCCTTGTGGGTTCCTTCTAACTCAGCATATTCTGTGATTTTATGATCTCTAGCTTGCCAGGAAGATGCTGCCCTTTGGGGCTCTGCAGTCACACTGGCAGAGCATCTCGAGTTTCTTTGATGCATTTGTGGGCATGAACTTCTGGAGTGTCTTCAGCTGTTCATTGATAGCAAGAAGAGAGCTCTTCCAAGCTATTGACTCATACTCGGATTAAGGATGGAGCTCTGCAAAAGCCAGTTTTTGACTTGTACAGAGCCATGAGTGTGAGGTACCAGGTGCAGGATGTTTAGCTTGCTGACCTGATACAAAGGCCCTAGTTTCAATCCAGTCACATTACTTTGTGTTCATATTAAGACACTATCAAGGCTGAAGGGCAATTTGTTACTAAATTTTAGTAGAGAAGTAAACTCTAAGCATGTTTCAGAAGATGCATCTGCTAGATCTGCTGGCACACAGAAGTGAATTCAGATCAGGAATATGATCCATGAAATCAGCTTTGAGTGAACAGAGCAACTGAATGAGTTATGTGCAGAGAGCTTGTCAGGTGATGTCTATCAGAAAGTGGCCATTTGGGGAAAATCTGTAAATCACTAGTCTTCAATACTTTCTTTAAGCATGTTTTTCAAAAAAGATGTGTCTAAGCATCAGAAGCATCTTTGGATTTCTGTCAAGCTGTCCAGCAGGTACATTACACAGCTATTAGAAGCAGTGGGAGTGTTATGTTTTCCCCATAGGCTTATTTTCACTTTTTAGTAGCAGATCCATCTTATTCCCTAAACACTCTGAAGCATTAAATACAGATGAGGATGAACTTGGTGTCAAAGGGATGATTTGCTGATAATGCCAGTAAAATGTTGTGCTCATTTGAAACTCAGTAGCATAGAAGAGAATATGAATATGTGAATATTACTGGATTCCAGCACCTGTACACACACAAGTGGTATGATCAAGGTAGAGGCATGATCTCCAAAACATTTTTGCCTGCCAGAGAATCTTCTTGCTCTTTAACTAGTTGGCAGACACTTTGTCTCCTCACCTTGGGATACCATGTTATCACATGGGTTGTGGAGCCTCTGGTTTTCTTTATTCTGTAACTAATATGAAGTAGATGTTGAGAACAGAGAAATTTATTGAAGATGCCTATCTAAGAAGGATTAGATTAAAATTCTTCTTCAGGTATCAGTTTTGCCATTTGTCTTCACTGAAGTATCCTATTGCGTCTTTGGAGAGGTTTCATGTTATGCCAGTAACTTCTTTTTGCCTGAGGAGTAAAATCTGCTCCTCTCTCTTAATTGATTAGTGTGCATTTGTCAATAAAATTGTTTTTGCCAATGAAACTATATCCTTCTGTAATCAAAAATACCTGTTGCAAACAGCTAAAGCACATAAATATATGTATCTCCTTTCTTCTTCTTGATTGAGGCTGGATGTTCTGGTGACCCTCTACATAGAAGAAAATGAGATTTGGGCCAATGACTTCCGTTGTCCTTATTCTGAGGATATTTTTGCAGGGAGTAGCTGCCTATTGCTTTTGTTTGTACATTGAAGCTAAGTACTATTGCCATGTTTTCACATATATTAGTCTGATGGGGCTAGCTTTTCAAGCATTTCTTGAGGAGATATATATATGAGGAAACCCAGCAGCACTTAGAAATAAATACCTGTGGCTTGTGAATGGGGGTATGCTACAAGTGACAGAAGGAATATTCCAGAAATATTTTTCTATTCATCAAGTCAGTGTAAGATTAAATAACAAAAGCTACATGATCCAACAATTGCAGTTTAATAAATGTTCTAATTCATGATAGCCAATTTATTAAAATAATTAGAAATTGTAATACATTATTTGCAAAAACACTGCTTTAGGAAGTAATGGTATCCCATATTCTTTTGTAATTATTGGAAAAAGATAATATCCACACTATCTGAAGGATAACACTATAAAAAAATTGAGAAATGTATGAAACTATGTTAAATTCTTTTAGTCTATCTTTATAAACTCCTCTATTTGATTATAGCAGGAGCTGTAATTTCAAAATAAAAACTGATGTGCAATTTTATTTCTTATGTCTGCATGTTCCAGGAGATATTTTCATGCATATTTAAAAATACAATGTGAACATGTTCTGGAAATGGATATTGGGCAGTATTATCTCAAAAATTTGAAATCTTGAAAATCGGGACTAAAATTGATGAATGTAAATTATCATAAATATTTCAGTGAAATATTGTAGATGTTAACTGAAATATTTAAAATTAATATAATAAAAATCATAATCATATTCAAGACTTCTCATTTTATGGACTATGAGCATATTCTTATGTTATTCATTTTGTGTTTAATAGATCAAATTTAAAAGTTGATGCATAGCAACTTGTGGATCCAGTTCAGAACTTTAGTGCAACATTATGAATAGAAGTTTTGATAGCATTTACATAAGAATTTGCTAAAACCAATACCATTGTGCTGCCGAGACTATCCAGTCAGGTGCTGATGTGTGTGAGCTGTCTCCAACTGCTTGTACCAAGGCAGGTACTGTATTTGTCAGTAGTTAGATAACTGATTTTAGGGCTCATGAAGGGTCATAGAATGGTTTTAGTAAGAAAAGAAGCTTGGAAACCCTGTGCAGTGTTGATAAAGGAGGTTTGATGGAGAGTACTTTATTGTAAAGCTGTTCCTCTGGTGTTAATCTCCATTAACTAGTGTTCTTTTTAGCTTTTCACAACTTTTTATAGTGTTGGAGGAATGTTTCATCTGCTTTTAGGTTCAAATAAGGCTCTACACTATTGTCTGCTCTCTTCTCTCATGAAGTGTGAAAAGTTCTCTGCACTGCTGAGTTCTCAAGCTTAACTTTTTAGATACACCTATGACCTCACTTCTTATTTTCGCTTTTATTCGCTGCTTCCCTGGTAGATTTGTCAGACATACAGTGCTTGACTAGGATTCAGTCTTGGAGGTTATTGATTGCACGAGTGGAATGTATGGAAAACTAGGAAAAAATACCACACAAGTGGTGTTACCCTGTTTCTGAGATGTCAAAGATGAAATTGAAGATGGGGGGTTATGCTGTGATGCCATTCTTGTTTGCTGAATTGGAAGAGCTTAAATAATTTTGTTATGTAACACACTAAACTTTATATATTTTGAAGCCTTGACAGAATGAGTCCCTCTTTGTGTACTTCAGTAATGTTTGCTATTGAAGACGGTCTGAAAGTCAGTTTGGTTTTCAAGTAACTGTGTAGGGTCCTCAGACAGATGGCATACAAGAGGTACAATGGGTATTCAAGACATGAGAAAGCAAGCAGAGTAACTAAGTATGTAGCTATATAAAAGTTTGCATATGAGAGAACGTTGGACTGATCNTCATAATATTCTGTGATTCTGTGTATGAGCATGAGGCCAACGGATTTAGTGTTGAGGTGGACTAGGAGAGCCTACCAACTAGGAATAAAGTCCAACATGATGGAAGGTGAAAACCAGTAGAAAGGCAACTTGACATTGTAACACTTAAACCTGCATGGCTTGTTTCTGTCCTATGCCAAATTTCACAGTGGAAAGTGAAGTTTTGCAAGGACTATTTAGACTGTTAGGAGTGGCTGATTCTTTTCTCATTTGTGGTGTTGGCTGTGTTTTTTTGAAAGTTTTTTTGCAGTGAGTGCTAAGGTTGGTCTGAGATAACAAAACTTAGAAATCTTTCTGTAGCTGAAATGCTGTGGTTTGTAGGGGAAATGCCTGGTACGGTGCTGTGTTCAGCCTCTCCTCCTATAGCAGATGATTCAAGCTCTTCATCATAGTTGTGGCCATTTTCTGTACTCCAGTGAGTCCATATTCTTCCTGCACCAGGGAGTCCAGCACTGGAGCCAGCACACCAGGTGTGTCTCAGCAGTGTGAGTTAGTGGCAAAGGATCACCTTCCATTCTGTACTGACAACACTTTCCCTAATGTCGTACAGGATATCAATAGTTTCTTACTTCTAGAAAAAGCAGCTGTCCTTAACCACTGGTCCACTACCTGCCAATGGCTGAAATATTTTCATAAAGTAGTGCTCTAAAAGCTCTTGTGCTCTACTGATGCTCCAGGTGCATACAGCTAGGCAAGCCTGTATAAGAGCCCTTATTAATGTTAGATGGAAGTATCATAATGAAGTGAATGTAGTAAGCTTGTACTGGAAAGCGTGAGAAAAGTAGAATGGTAGCTATCTTTCCATATTTATACACAATAGACATGCATACAGGCCATGTCAGTGTGTAGCAGCTGCATCTTCTGTGTTATTTCAGACTCCACTATGAGATAGAGAAGCCAATGATTTTGATTTTTCTTTCCTGTGATGATTTTATATTAGTGAAACTTCCAGGAAATTGATGGAGTTACATGGATACAATTCACACTATAGCAGAATGCTCAGGTGGCCCCTTAGTTCCCACTGAAGGCATCCTCCAAGACCTAGTGCTCTCAGCATTGTAGGACATAGGGGCTTTAACCTGTCTACCTTAATTTCTTAAATTAAATCTAAACACTTGTAATTAAATGGACATTAAAGCCAGTTTTGGATTCACCAGAACATAGACAGCAGTCTAGCTGCAATGATGAGGCCAGATGTCTGGAAGAAAATGACCTCCAAGTAAATGTATGCTAAGACTGTCCTGCTGGGAAACAGAGAAAGAAGTCCAGTATTTTTATGGGAAACAGGTTTTGACTCTATTGACAGTGTTTTGGCACTTCTAGAGCAAAACTGGAATATGCAGCTACATAATTTGCAGCCATATGATTAAAGGCAGTAGTTAAAAAACAGGATTGCAGTGCTTTGAGCTCTAAAAGCCTACAGAAAAAAACAACTTTTAAAAAACTCTGGCAGGACTCTTCTGTTGTTGTTGCCATCATTAGGATGTGTTTGAATCAGTTTCAGCCTTACCTCTCAAATATTATAGGCTTTTACATCTTGTGATAGATCTGAAGGTTTTTAGAAGGTTTGGTGTTTTATCAAAAAAAAATGTACATAGTAGCATGGGCACAAAACAATTCCAAAAGACATAATTGAAGAACTTGCTGATGCTTCTCAGTGTGTATAAAATATTTAACCATGAGATCATGGGACAGTAGCAAGATCTCAAAGCACAACATGGATAACTGCTGGCTTCCTGGGAACATCCAATTGAGGGTGTCTGCTTGGGAAAAAACAGAAGGGATGAGCATGTGATTTGGACTAAAAAAATTGCATTTGACTTTTCATAGACCTTTAAGAAGGTTAATTGCTGTTTGGAGATATGTTGTGGATGTTGCTATAGTCATGAGCAAGCAAGAGCACAGACCTTTCCACAACAAACAAGTGAACTGCACATAAGGGAAAGACATGACGGAACAGGAAAATTAAAGTGGAGTGAATGAGAGCACAGGATAACAGTGAATGTTACAGGAAAGTAAAATGTTCAGCTCATATTTTGCCTTGATGTCAGAAGGGAGAGGACGATTTTTCAGAGGATGTCACAAGTAGTAAGAGATTAAAAGACAATANCAGTGGTAGTGTCCCCACCTGGTGTGTGGGAGACCCGGGTTCGATTCCTGCCAGGGAGACAGTGTTAAGAGTTGGACTCGATGACCCTTGTGGGTCCCTTCCAACTCAGAATATTCTGTGATCTATGTTCTGTGACAAGTAGTAAGAGATTAAAAGACAATGAGCACAATTACAACAGCTTGGAAAAGTGGGGAAATACTTCAGAAGAAAGAAAGAAAACTATATTGACTCTGGGATAACTAGCACGAGTAAGGCAAGGATCATGTCTCCTGGGGTACTTCATGTGGTGCTGGCCTAAGAATAAGAAGCTGTTACTAAAGTGTTCCATCACTCCAGTGAGGGAGCTGGTGGAGTGGATAAGAGAAATTAGGATGGCGAATTTGAAGGTTGGTCCTATTAACATGGATGTGAAAAAAATGTAAAGAGGCCTGAGGTGACTGATATCAAGAGAGGGAAGGAAGAAACTCCTGGAACCTGGACAAGAGCTAGTACAAAGCATGAGGTAGAGACTTGACCATACAGACAGTCACCAGATGCAAAGCTGTAGAGACACAATGAGGACAGGCTTGGTCCAAATTTGAAATGATACTCTGCCTTCATAGACAGGCAACCCCTCGTGAAGAGAACAGGAACAGTGTGTACAAAGCAGTAGAAGGACTATAACAGAGATCAGGTGAGTTCACCAAAGACTGGTAGTTTGCAAGGGGAATTAACTTGTACTCTTGCAGTAATAAAGATTGAGGTGCTCAGCATTGCTTAAAATCAGGAGGCAGTAAAACAAATTTTATGCTTAAAAAAGGGACATATTAAACACCACAAAACATTGTTTTTCCATTGTATTAAGGCTACATCAATTCATCAGGAATACAGATGAGGAACATCAGAGCAACACTGTGCCATAGTTAAGTATTTCTCCCATTATGTATGAAAAAAATGACAGAAAGGAGCTTAGTACCTCAGTTGAGTACTTGGAAAATATATGAATTGTGAAATAGACCTATTGACTGCAACGACACTGCTTTTTCTCAAAGTTACATAGGGACATAAGTGCCTTGCTGAATTGTGAGCCTGAGGGTAAGGATTAGAACTTGTGTTTTTTTGGCTCTCCGCCTGAGCAAAATTGGTTATGCCACAGTGATTCTGAAACACAACTTCTGTTTATATTATTAGCAGAATGCTGTGGGGAAATGAAAGCTGGTAAGGCATAATTTTATTTGTGTGCTTTGAAATGTTATATTATCATGTATTTCTTGCTGCACTGTAATGAAGCTCTGATTTCCATATTAAAATTAATAAAAATAAAATAACATGAATGCAATATTCCTGCTGAATGCACATTGACTGGAGAAGGTTTTCTTATTATTATACAGGTATATTTATGGCAGCCTATTTCTTGAGAAGGTTACAAGTCTAGAGGAATTCAGTCATTCACATTTTGCTTACCCGGTTACAACAGAATTCACACATGGTCTATATTTTAATACCACTTTTAAACTAAGCAGTAAGAAAATAAATTCCATTGTAATAATATATAAGCAATTTTTAATGTTGCTAACCTATAATGGTGTGTTTATGAAAGCAACAGTACTTACTGGAGAGAAATAATCTGCTAAAGTAGAGTTTATATTTCATAGTGAACAGTCCTTTGTTTTATCATGGATATTGGGTAGAGAACAAGAGCATCACAGCTTTGATTTGGGTTTAGTAAGTATATCAAATTCATTCAGCTATGACTGTTATTTGGACCTTCCAACTTAAGAAAGACTGAATAGTTTCCAATAAATAATATCAGTGCTCTGTAGGACTTGGCAACTAGAAGCAGTGATGGGTATGAAAGTTATGGTTGTCTATCATCACGTTATGTGGTGACGTTTCTTGCCCAGCTGTTATCAAATACAATCTCTTCCCTTTTCTTCAGCCTGTGTATAGTCTTTAGTCTGGTCTTTCATGTCAGAAAAGTAAATTTTCTAGCAGATTTGCTGGAAAGGAAGTTTTATTGTGAAGCATATTACCTAATATAAGGCACCATATAATTTTATGTAACTACATGTATATAATTTATAAGGCAAAACCAATATCATACTGTAATACTGCAATATAATATCATTTCAAGATTTTCGGCATTTTAGTAGGAGGACAACTTTCTGATGAAGTTACTTCTGTACTTGATCCAAAATTCTTCCAAAAGTATAACAATAAATACACTTCAGACTCTCTACCACTGGCAAGCTTACTGATCAGACAAACAGTGCCTCTGTTTGTGTTCCTTCCCCTTTTGGTTGTGCATGCTTTGTGGTCAAGAATATTTACAGTAATGGAGTCTCTATGGGTCTTATTGAATCCAAAATGAATTTCAGTTTTGATTGTATGAACTCAAGAAGGACTCAGTTATTTGTTCAGAATAACTAAGTACATTAGATAATCTGAGCTTTTAATCTTATTTTCAGAAGTGGTTTAATGATAACTGGGAAGGCAGCATTACAAAACAGAATTTAACTAATTAGCTATACTAAGCTGTACATTGCTCTGGTTACTTTGGTTTATGTTAGTAAAGTACTTTGAAAATCATATAAAATAACTGAAACCTGAAATGATTGCTTTTCTGAACTGCCTGTCTGTGTAAGAAAAATACTATACCTTTCCAGTATAACACTGTGTAATTTACTACTGCTTTATGGTAGAGTGAAAAAGATTCATCCTAAAAGCATTGCCAGGAATTATGTCATTTTACTTTGGAGTCAAACTGCCTTTCAGTGGAGTGTCAGTAAAAAGGCATGTATCTGAACTGATCTCTTGTTCACATCACAGAATAAAATTGTTTTCACTTGCATGTGAAAGATCTATTTTGGTATTGCAGCACTAATAAGTATTTGGAGGTGCACTGAGGCCTTTGACACCACTGCCCCTTTTCTGTGAAGAGTGTTCTGGGTACAGATGATCTTTTTCTTTTGTTTTCTGCATACAGAAAATGAGGCAGGATAGGTTTCCTTTTGTTACCTGGTATTTGGAAGGGGAAATTAGTTCAAGTGCACTGTACGCTCTATTTGATAGTTGCTTGAAAGGGAAAACACATTAACACAGCACTAACACTGAGGTGACGCAGGACTAGAAATGTTCCTCTTGCTTCTCCGTGCAGTTCCCAAAGGCAGTGTCAGTCGCTATGGGGAATTATAAAAGGCCATAGCAACACCACACGAAAATGGGTTTTGCTGCAGCTTTGTTGGGAACTTTTTGCTCCTCTTCCTTGGGTGAAGACGGGTGGAGTCAGAAGTTTCTGATGGTGCTACATGGCACAGATTCATATTTTCCTCTTTCTCTGAATTTGTTTTGTGGTAAATAGAGCATTAGAGAAATGTGTGAACATCATAGGCTGAATTAAATACCTGTTTTGAAAAAGACCTGCTGATTTAAATGTTGTCTAGTTGTCTTTTGGGCTTTAGAATAAATCCACTTTATTTCTATTTGGAGGGGGTGGGGGAAAGTGGTAAACAATTATGGTTTTTAATGAAGAATTATTGGTAATTATAGGCAGGGTTGCTTTTGTAAATTACCACATGTTCATCTCACCCCACTTTAGAAATCTACCTCTGAGCTAATTGCCCAGAACTTTTTAGAATTATTGTACAGAAATGGGCATGGTAAGAAAGTACTTCACATATTAGTCTTAGGATGAAAGGAATTGTTTTCTACAGATGCCTACTTCTCTCCATCTGTTGTAGAAGGAGCTAAGGGGATCACCTGCAGATTGCTCATCTTCTGAATATCTAAATTAGGGCATACAAACTCCATGACGTAGTGGTGCTCTCCAAATTGAGTATCCTGAGAACAGGAAATCATCCTTCATGCAGCTACCTGGCTTTTTAGTGATAGATGTGTTTAAGACTGGATGAGGAACTGATTGACATAATGGGACAATGAGATACGGAATTAGGTTATACATATAATTAAAAAAAAAAAAGAAAAGATGATGACACGACCCTGAGATTGGCTCAGGTAGACAGACTGTGGTGTCCATGGCCCCAGAGTTGTGTGTTTGATCCCTGTATGGGCATTTGCTTGGGAGTTGGACTCGATGATCCTTGTGAGTCCTTTCCAACTCAGAATATTCTGTGATTCTGTGTTCTCTTGTGTTCATCCAGTTTGGTCCTTAGCAACCAAGGCAGAACAGTACATCTACCTTTGTACCCTGATGTAGACCCTTTCTCTCTCAGGGAGCCACGCATCTTTCCTGGTATTACCAGGGTACCCTTCATCACCAAGTTTCTGTCATTGGCCTTTCACAAACTGAGTCCTCCTTTCCCTGACCTGTCTCATGGTGCCCTTGCCAACTGGCTACAAATCGTGTTGGTTTTCAGTCTCGCCTTCTCCTCACCTATGTATTGTGAGTGCTTTTTTATAAATGGACCAACTTCCAGACAGGCCCTCTGGCAGCAGCCCACCTGCCATCATCATGGCACCTTCAGGAGGCTGAAGTGAATGACAGGCAGGTACCTACCTCAGGGTGGAGGGCTTTGGAGCAGAAAACCATTATACAAAAGGTGGACAGGTTTGTCATGGGGGCTGATGATGTGAAAGGACTGCCCATGAGACACATGTTTTCGTCTGGAGGGGGAGTTTTAAACAGCTGTGAAACATCCTGTTTGAGAGATGAACCATCTTCAGAGACCAGACCAGACATTCACAAAATAAGGAAGCAGGCTTTTGGTGGACATATCTGTAGATCTATTTAACTCCAACTTTATGCGCTTGGCCTCCTTTTTGCACATGCTTTTTGCTGAGTGTTTTTCTTCATTTGCAAATACAGTGGGGTCAAATAGATGCCAAAACATAGGGTAAGCTACTTGGTGTTCAAAACATTGTCTTTAAAATCCCTAAGTACAGGTGGTCTTTTAAATATTGCAGAAACTGGTAGACATAAAGGAAACCAGGTGACTGTGTGTCAATGCTTAAATACCTACTTGCTTGAAATTCAAGTGCAAAATATCTTGCACTGAATTTTGGGGAGAATAATTTAGTGATCATACCAGCTTTGTTTTCGGAATTATGCTTGTCTGCTCTTTCAAACTCTTTAAGAGTTAAATCTTTCCCATTGCTGTAAAATGTTACAAGTATAGCCGTAAGGAGGAAGAATGCAGTGAAGTTTAATTAGTATTGGTTTCTATGAATACACTGAATCAGGTCATTAAACACTATTATGCATTATGGTTATTTCACCAGTCAGTGGAAAGTGCCTCACTGCTAACCTGAAAAAAAAAAATAAATCTTGATCCACATGTAACCTTTACAGATATTCTTAAGTTATTCTATAATCAAAGCCTCATTTGCTATTATTCTAAGTCTTGAGGTATTCAAAATTTGGCACTGTTGCTGCCTGCTTTTCTCCATGAACAGCATTGTCAGAAAAGGCCTCGAATGCCTCTCTACTCCCATCTCTACTTCTAGGTCATTGTGGAACTTGCCATCACTACATTTTCATGGTGTTTGTTTTCTGTATTTCCATATTACAACTATACTGACTTGGATTACCTTAAGTAGGCTGTGTAGTAACCTCAAATCTTGCTAAGACAAAATTTTTTCCTTTGAAACTAGTGAGACGTGCAAAGTTTCCTCACTGATATACAACTTGTATGAATTTATGCTTTTGCTCAAAATGGAAGAATTCTTTATTTAATGATACTCTGCTAGAAAAGCACTAAGACAATATTCTTTCAGGGAGCTAGGTAAAACCATGTGCAGTGTTAAATCTAAAATGTATCTGTTTCAAAACTATGTTTCTTTATAGCAAACTGCCCAGGTGCAAATCAGTCATGTTTTAGCAACTGTTCAGGCTTAGGTTTGACACTTTCATTCACAACTCCATTACAGAGTGTAGGTGTTTCTCTTATCTCATGGATTGAATAAAAATCTATAGGAAAAAGTACAATTTTGCATTTAAGGGCCTCATCCTTTGCTAGTTTTCCTGATAAGGGAGATACATGTGGCAATAGCTGCAACAGTGTTTCAAAGTCCTTNATCCAGCCAGGGTCAAACCACGACAATAGGAAAAAGTACAATTTTGCATTTAAGGGCCTCATCCTTTGCTAGTTTTCCTGATAAGGGAGATACATGTGGCAATAGCTGCAACAGTGTTTCAAAGTCCTTGTTATTGCTCGGATTTTTTTGGATGACTTTATTTAGACTTTCATTGAAATTATATTGCCTGACTCATACAGGATTTTTTTTGGGGGGAGCATGTATTAAAATGAACTGGGGGGGAAAAAAACGTAAAACAGTGCAAGTAAGCAGCTGGAAAATCTTGAAATTATGAAATTTTTCACTGAAATTTTGTGACCATAACTAATAATTGAAACATTGGACTTCCAAATACAGTCGACCCCCGTTACTCGCAGGCTGTTGGGTCTGGTCAGACTCCCGCGAGTTCTGAAATCCGCAAAGATAGCGAACCCACTATGTAGTCCAGTACGCCACACCGGTAGCCACACCTCCTCCCTATATGAGGTCTGGAGGATGGTCCTGAGAGCAGGGCTTGTCTCAGTTGTCTGACTGTGTTACGCCGAGGTGGGGCAGCGTGGGGTGGCATGGTGGGGGGCATGCTGGCTTCACGGCAGCACGGGGGCGGCGCAGCAGCGGCACGATGGGGGCATGGGGCCGTGGGGCGGCTTGACGCAGGCTGAGCCAGGGGCCGGCGGCGAGCACGGCCCCTGGCACACACACAATGGCAGCCCCATCACCCCATCTTGCAGCCCGGCGGAGGACAACTCCAGCCGTGCAAAAACACACATTTACACTAAACGCACCCCGGGCGCACCGTGCTGGCTCTCGGCTGGGACCAATTGACATATTCGTGAGCAGACGGGGCCCGCTGTGCTCACCCTGTGAGCAGCGGGGAGGGGAGCGGGACCAGCTGTGCTTGCAGCGCAAGCAGAGAGACCGACTGCGGTCCTGGTACGTTCTGAGCATGTTCCGAGGTGGCACAGNGTCCCTGGAGGTGTTTAAGAGAAGACTGGATGAGGAGCTTAGTGACATGGTCTAGCTGGGGGGTGTAGGGCTGGATGATCCTGGGTCCCTTCTGGCTCAGAGTGGCCTGTTAGACTGTGAGGGAACTAGGTTTGTGTTACCGCTCTGAGATGTGCTTTCGGTCTCTGTACGGGTGTTAGATGGTGAGTTGGACTAGATGATCCTTGTGGGTCCCTTCCAACTCATAATATTCTGTGATTCTGTGATTATGGAATAATAATTTAAACATCAGATTTCCATTGGATTTCCAATTCCGATACCTTACGTTCCTTTCTGAAAATCTATCCCTTTCTAGACTGTCCTTCAAAAGTTGAGCCGTATGTTTTTATTTTTTTATTAGTTTTCTGTAGTTTCTGTAGTTTCTGAGGACTTCTACTGGCTTTGTATAAAAGTATAACCTTCCTGGGGAGGAAGTTCTTATTTAAACTGTTCCCTGGACCATATCATAACATCCCTCCATTTCTATCACTGTGCCCCATAATGATGCTGGAATATTGTGAATGGCGAATACAGTTATAATGGCTCCCAGGAATAAATCTCAAACAGCAGAGAGACACATCAATCAAATGTCACAAAACAGTAAATCTATTAGGAAAAGCAAGATATCTCATCTCTCTGTATGTGTGGGGGTATAATGTTAAAAATTATTATTATTTTATGTTGAAATAAATCACTTTCAGAATTAAAACCATACAGGACTTCTGTGCAAAAGAAGCTGCCATATAATGGATATTTTTGACATGAACTAGTGTGTTGTTTATGCTATTGGTAGCATTTAAATCAACTTGAACAATCTGTATTAGAAAGAACTTGGACTGAAGTATGCGTTTCTGTGCTGGAGTAGATAATAATGGTAATATGAATTCTTGGTACAGGAACAGTTAAGAACCAAGAAGAGACTTTACTTGTGGAAATAAGTCCTAGTAGCAGTGGCATTTTCTGTGTACTCTCAGCTTTTGTTGTGCTTTACGACAAGATGGTTGGTAAGCAATGATAGAGTTGAACAGGCAGATTCAGAAGTTGTTAGCTCTGCTTGACATTGGAAGTTCACAATTTAGGAAGCATGTCCACTCTGAATAAAGGATAAGCATATGAATGAATAGAGCAGTGAACTACTCAGTGCTATATCTGGTAAACACCTGAAGAAGTCTTCGAAGGTCTGAGTTCCCTGAGTGGCACCTCCTTTCCAGGTAATGACAATGTGCTCCAGAAACCTGATTGCACTTAGTTGCTCAAGGTGTGGTATGGAGCAGGTCTTTGTTGGACCACATTAGCATTTCTCTCTATCAGTTCTCAGTATTCTGTCTGCAGACACAAACTCCTCTAAGGATCACTTCTTCCAAATGAAAGGTTGTATGAGGGTCATGAAAGAACTAGCAGATGAACTCGCCAAGCCACTCTCCATAATTTACCAACAGTCCTGGCTTACTGGTGTTGTGCCACAAGACTGAAAATTGGCCAATGTGACACCCATCCACAAGAAGGGTAGGAAAGATGATCCTAACAACTACAGACCAGTCAGCCTGACCTCAGTCCCATGCAAAGTCATGGAACAGATGGTCTTGTATGCCATTACACAGCAACTGCAGAACAACCATGACATTAGATCTAGTCAGCATGGATTTCGGAAAGGCAGGTCCTGCCTGACTAACTTGATCTCCTTTTATGATCCAGTGACTCGACTGGTTGATGACAAAAAGGCTGTGGATGTTGTGTACTTGGACCTTAGCAAAGCCTTTGACACGGTTTCCCACAATAAGCTTCAGGAGAAACTTGTAAAGCACGGGC
>WEKX01006437.1:673-10824 GCA_013390025.1 Pitta sordida | reverse complement strand
CTTTGCGCTTCAAGTTTCACTCCCTCATCTCTTCACAGTTTGGGGTTTTTTTCAGCAATGACACCATGATCTTCCCTCGAATCATCACAGCATTTTTCCCTGTGCTCATGTGCAGAGACCCTCTGCCGCCCTGTGAGATGGGACTGGCCCGCCCCTCAGGACTGGGGGAGGCAACGTCTCTTGCTAGCTTGGAGACCACCCAGAGTAAATTACAAGTCCACTCTTAGTAAATTAGCAGAGCAGAGCAGAGCTTTCCCGAGTCATTTTGGCTCCAAGCAGCTGCCTGGGTTGGACCTGCATGCACCTGGGTGTGCGAATGCGTGTCTCCACAGCTGCCGGGGGCCTGTGGCACACGCATGTGCTCCTGTGCATGGAAAGAACCATGAACATGGAGGTTGCCAGTGAAATCTCCACTGCCCAGCAGCCACCTGGAAAGTGATGTGGGTGAGGGAGTGGAGTAGCCCGTGCTGACAGCTGACGGGGCTGTCCCAGCTGCAGGTTGTCCCATCATGCCTGCACCCCTCGCTGGGCAGGAGTGGACCCTCTGCAGCAGCCCTGGCTCAGTTATGCCACAAATTAATGAAAATTAATTAAAGAGAAACTGAAAGAGGAAAAAGTCTTCACGGGTCCTGCATGCAGCCGGGGGCTGTGTCCTTCCTTCCCTGTGGTGGCAAAAGCCAGGGACTCCCCGCAGCAGCAACTCAGCTGCAGAGAACCCCATGGACTTCCAGGAGACTCCTCGGGCAGGGAGGGGCAGAATATATACCATTCACTCCCCTGTCCAGTCACAGGGTACAGGATGGTGCCAGGAATGCCCCCAGGTGCTCCGGGGCTAAGAGGGGCAGGGGCCATGCGTGCAACTTATTTGCATATTCATGAGCCACCTATCTTTGCAGATTTCAGGTTTCGTGGACATCACACAGTCCCTATCCCCCGCGAAATTTGAGGGTTTGCTTTATTTAGTTAGGACTCTTCAGAAACATCTATATTATGAGCCTTATTTTAAAAGTGAGCATGACGGAATCTGTTGGTCAGCACACTTCAGAGAAAAGATGTTGTCCATGTTTACCCTTTTCGATTATGGAAGAAGAAAACAAAACAAGTGATTAAAAAAAATGCAAACAGAAAAACAATTTAACAGCAGATTTTAACAAAGATTAAGAAATCCTTCCAAGAAATGTGGAGGATTAAATGTGAGTCAAGTTCAGGAAAATCACCCATGGCTCCCTCACTTATTTAAAATGCACATTATTTATAAGCTCAGTGTGTCTGAAACACCTATTTACAGTTTAAAAGAAAACCAAACAAACCCCTCAAAATAAACAAACAAAAAATCTGTATCAAAATGTTCATTTCAGGTGTCTTGTAAGGAAGCCCTGGTTCCAGACAATACCCTGGTGCATCATGACTCAGTGACCGCAAAGACTTCAAAATGTCTCTTCCTCAAGGATCAGTATTTGCAACAAAATATTTTAGCTCAGTCAAAAAGTAAACAAAATTATTTTAATTATATTGAATTCAAGGTAGCATTCAACATCTAGTCCTTCTGATTATATTCTTGAAGCTGTTTTCCTCCTGTTGAGTCACAAATAATAATTTGGCAGATTTCGAGGATTTCTTTTCCAGATGATTAAATTGGTTTGCCAGTCCACAGGGACTACTGGGATTGTGATATTTTTTTCTGTTTGGGTTCCTATAAAGGTGCCAAAGAAGAAAGGAAATGAATCAGCAAGTGGGTGAAGAATAATCATAGTTGGGGGAAAAAAAGCCATGTTATTTTTCTCTGGCTTTAGGATTGTAGAGCTTTTACCCTATCATATAGATTATATTCCATATAAATAATAACCTATTTATTTTGCCTAGGAGCAATACAAAAGCAGGGGCTCTTGGATCCATGAAGAGGAGCATAAATATTGCCATAAATAGAATGTTTCTCCTTCAGGGACATAAGTGTCTGGGCTGTATAAAGTAAAAATGCTTTGTTGTCCCTTATTCTTACCAAACAAGACATAAAAAATAGTGTAACTGAGGAGGAATAACCTTTTCCCAGAGCATTAGAAGAGTCCTCTCTAGTACAGCTGGGCCCCACGATTTCAACACCACTTCAAATATAAAATCCTTGTGTCATGGAAAATCAGCACTACTCATTTCTATCCCCATGCTAAGGCCACAAAGAATCTGGGGTCATGAAGTGAAACTTGCTGAGAGGTCATCCCCCAAGAGCCACATGGTTTGTCCCAGCTTTTGAGGCGGATCTTCTGTCCAGGGAGTTGGTCTGGGAGGTTTCTGCATTCCTCCCTTTGATATGAAGGAGACGGGCACAGATGTGAAGGCAGAGATGTCTCTGGTTCTTGCCTGTTTGCTGTTTTTCGTGGTGGGCTGCTTGGGATGCCAGCACCATGCCTGTCGCTGCATGGGTAGGGTCTTCATTTGTCAGGAAAGCAAGGTGGTCCAGGTTCCCCGGGACATCCCTGGCAACACCACTGAACTGTAAGTAGGGAAAGGGAATGGTTGTGATCAGCAGCCTTGTTGCTGACTCTCAAAACAAGCTGCTGTTTGGCAAGGCAAAGGTCAGGCTTGTGGGGAGTACCTTGGGACACTTAATGCCACCTGTTTGCAAAGCACAGACCTTCCGCTAATGGTCTCCTAATTATATCTCGAAGCACCTCTCCATTTCTCTGATCGTGCTCATTTTAAGATCTCTGTTAAGAAAAGAGATCATGTTACAATGCAAAGTGCAGACTAAATTTTGAACAAGCCCTCTTTGTGCTGTGACAGTAATTTGAAGCATAAAGTCTAAGCTTTCTTTACAGTCTACTTTAGCTTTGTCGGAAGGTGTAGTGCTATAAACAACTTGATGATGAGCATTTGTGTTTGTACTGCAGGATCTTTCCAAAGGTTTGTGCTTGTTTGCCAGGAAACTTAATGTTTTCCTTTTGAAATCACAAAGGCATTGCAGAAAGGACTCTGATAAACAGAGAGGAATCCTCCTCCATCAGGAACAGCACAACTGCCGTTGGAGCGAGTGAACAATGTGAAGTTACCGTACTGAGTTACTCAAAAAGGGATTTTATCTATCTTAAAACTGCACTTTGTTTTCTATAACTGTTTAGTATAAAGTAATGTGAGCAATAGTGTACAGCAGCTGTTTTTTGTGTCAGTAGCACAGGCGAGCCAATGAGTTTATGCAATGGCAAGTATGTAACTGTGCAAGCAATAGTTTTCATTTTAATTTATTTTAAGCAAATTATATCACCCTTTGCCTACACCCACAGCTCTCTGACATCATAACAACCTAGAGCAAAAAGAAAAGGAGTAGTCCTGGATAAAGTCTTTGTTTAATGTTGAGCAGCAAGTTTGGAGGGAGGACACAATGAAGAATATGTCACTAATCGGAAAAATCACAGAATCACAGAATATTCTAAGTTGGAAGGGACCCACAAGGATCATCGAGTTCAGCTCCTAAGTGAATGCCCCTATCCCAGTTTTACACACAGTGATATATCCATGGTTACTACTCCACAGTCTTCCTAGGGCAGAAGTTTTATTTTTTACAGAAGGAGGAGATGTTATGCTCACTGAGTAAGCAGACTGCTGTGAAAACTTGAGAGAAATCTCTGAATTGACCACAAAAGGTCAGTAAAAGTTTAAATCATTCTCACAGCTAGTGGGAAAAACAATCCATCTGTGATTTAGGTCATCTAAATCCTGAGTGAACTGTGCTCCAGGCGTGTATTGTTAATTTTGTTTAATTTTGCTTTGATTGTTTCTTTAGATTATACACCTAAGGTCTGCCTTCTAGGGATTAAGCAAAAGCATTTTTTAATTGTTTCTGCAAAGAAGTAGAGCGTCATTGAAAAGCACCTGTTAGTAAAATGGAATTTGTTCTCTCCTTGTTAACTTCTTGAGGGTTTTTTTGAGGGTGCTAATTTGTGGGTTCTCCAGCATGAGAACGTATTTTCGGAAACAGGCAGACTACAACATTAGTGTGACTGAAAACAGTGAACAAATCCTTTCTTCTGGCATTGCTGTATAAATATTGGAGTTGGAAGCTCTTGATTTAACTCTCCTCTCTCCTTCTGTCTCACAAAATAAACTAGCCTTTGGTTTGTCAGGAAGAAATTCTGGTCCCATTCAATCAATACAGCCCTAGGACTGATTTCAGCATGGCTTAAAAATTTGAAAACTACATGGAATTTCTTTGAATATACCAAACCTTAGCATTGCTAAAGCCAAATATGTTAGCTGAAGAGCTATTAACTGGCAGATAATCTTCTTTGGTTTTTTCCTTCAGGATCAAACGGGCACTCTAGGAAAATGCTTTCCTCTGTATCTCTCCACTGAGTGCCCAGTGGGGTGATTCAGGCAACTAAAATAGGTTTTACTGTTTCAGATGACATTGCAGGTTGACTCTTGGTAACAGAAAAATCTTGCTTTATGTTTCTTTAAAAAGTCTAAATGAGTGAAAAGGGGTTTAAAATCAATATAGCAAATTAAGCACAGAAGGCCATGGTCTCTAAGAGCCCTGTATAGGATACAAGCAGAGATTTCTAAGTACAGAACCTGTAAGGTACTTTTTTTATTTAGGAGCTCGTTCTGGGAGTACTGGATGCAGTCTGTTTCCATTTGGTGTTCCTCAAATGAAGGGCTCGTCACATTCCCTTACATAGGCTTGATAGCTTTCCTAAGTTATCCTAGAGTCCTTCCCTAGAGCATTTAAAATGCTGAATAACATGCTGGTGAATACTTTGGCGTGAGAACACTAGCCTGATAAGTCTCAAGCACTTCTGTTGCGGTGTGTTTCTGTTTCACTACAGTTGTTTCTGAAGTTAGGACAGAAGAGAGTTTGCATGAGACAGCAAGCTCTGTGACTTAATAGGAAAACTCAGGACAAAGGAAAAAATATGGCCCTCACTAATTATTATCTCTTTGCCCTTGCTGGTTTTTATAATTATTATTATTTTTTAGTGTTTGGGGGTCGGTCACTGATACGTGCTGCCATGATGGGTTTCTTTGTTGGTGGTTTCCTGACAGTCAGAGTTTATATTCCAAAGTGAACATGAGCTCTGCAGCATGGTACATGTAAGACAGGGTTTTCATCCTGGTTGAATAAGCATCTGTCTTAGCAAGGGTATTGTAAAGGGGAAGACCGGTACCTCTTTGAGTGCATGATTTTGTTCTGTACTTAGCATGTGGAAACAGACCTGCAGGGATCAGCATTCATAGGTTTTTATTACTCTTCTTGCTGCCACTTTTTCACTTACAGGCCAAAATCTCATGAGAGGATAGTTACAGTTTGGTTTGTACATGCTTTTTTTAAGATTTGCAAGCACTCTGCAGCTGGCATGTTCTGACTGTTTGCAGGGGAGTTCGTGGTTATTAGCTGTTTTTCTTTTTGGAGGTTTTTTTAATAAATATCAAAATGCCTAAGAGAATTGTAGATGGCTCTGATTTACATCTTTGGAGTCAATCCATTAGAAACCAGAGGCCAAAAGTTCAGATGAGAAACATAGTTTAATCTGTGTCAAAGTATTAACTACGAATTGCCTTGGGAGAAGAGAGGAGGGAGTGACTCAGTCGTAACTGAGGGCAATTTGCTCCTTGAAAATTTATTCCAGTTTTTAAATCTAGTGTCAAGCTTTGTAATCCATTGTCAGTATTCACTAAGATTTCATTTAGTCATTAGAAATCTTGCTTTGAGTTAATAATGCAAACAAAAATAACATTCTCAGAAGCCATCCTTCTTAAAATCTGGCAAACTATTTTAAGCAGAAATAATTAAATATCCGTAAAGTAACTGGATAACAGGAAATGGCCTCAAATTGTGCCAGGGGCAGTTTAGATTGAATATTAGGAAAAATTTCTTCGCTGAAAGTATGGTTAGGCAGAGGAATAGGCTGCCCAGGATTGTGATGGAATCCTCAACCCTGAAAGTGTTCGAAAGACATGTGTACGTGGCACCTGGGGACATAATTTAGCCGTGAACATGGTGGTGCTGGGTTAACAGTTGGACTTAATGATCTCAGAGTTCTTTTCCAACTTTAATGATTCCATGATTCTATGAGGCAGTTTAGCCATTGTCAGAGCAGTTTAGAGGTATGTTATATAGCATGTTTTCTCCCAAGCATCTGCAAACTATAAACAGCAGGGTTTTTTACTTGCTTGCTGCATAGGTGTTTTTGTACAATTGCTCAAGGATATTTATTTTAGACTATCAAGTCAAGGCTGAGTAGATGTCTGAGCACTAAAACACCAAGTGTCTTGAAATAGCAAGTTCTGTGTTGTGTACTGGGAGAGTCAGATGTGCTTGCCAGCAACAGAATCTGCAAACAATGTGAACAGTACCTGCAACACTGTTATTGACAGCTGCAATTAGGATTTTTTTTTTATTCTTTCACACTTGGAGTTGAAATTAAACTGAAACCTGTAAATAATTACAGCTCTTTCTCAGGTGTTGATCCTGGTGGACTGCCCTCAACCTAAGAAAGACAAGGTGAAAAGAGGATAAAGTAAGATAAGGAAATACAGACACATAAAAATTTGAACTCCCTGTGTTATGGTGATTAATCATATAGTTAACCAATAAACCCACATATTTTCAGGATGGGATGGAAATATTTTTCACAGTAGAGCATACTGAGAACATACAGCATGCTAGCTAAAGCTTTTTAAATTATTATTAGTTTTTAATTCAAACCAGCTTTTCATCTGTTAGGGTTACAATCTTCTCTTCCTGAATTAATGAACAATTCATACTTTGAAGCAGAAAGCTATAGAGTTGCTGTACAACTGCGGTCTGTATGTTGATGCAGTGGTCTTATACTGGACTCTATTTGATATTTTAATTGGGATGATAAAAAGAAATAGGGAGATCATAAAAGAGAGAAAGAGGAAAAGGAAGAAAATTACAAAAAAAGGGTCACAAACCCTGCAAGACAGATCCTCAGGCAGTCTAAATGACCAAATATATATGTCTACAGAAATATTCAGTTTCTAAAGCTTCAGGAACTTTTGAACATGAGGAGGTATGCTGCACATAACAGGAGCTGCTTTCCAGTGTAGTACTCTAGTGGCTTACTCATGGTGCTATAAATAAATACATGCACATGACTGTCACCTTACTTGTATGGTCTGCAGCTTGATCCATAAATGAGAGATGTGTTTTCAAGACTGAAGATGTATAGATGTCTGCAAATATGTATAATGTATCTTTGAAATAAAAATGCTTTCACTTAAAATTTTATGGCAGGTCTATGACTTGTTAAATCACCGTTTCCATGCAGCATTGGGAGGGTACCAAGTTGATGGATACTGTTCACTGTGGTCAGCTACAGAGGGATTCTCCCGATGAGTAAAGTGGCTCTTCCAGCAGTCTCTGTCTCACACACATACGTACAAACCAGCCTGTATAACATCCCCACACCTAACATCAGGCAGAATGAGTTCCTGGGCTGGTCAACTCCATGCCCTGAAATAAAGCCTCTCTCTTTAGATATTTTAGATACGTTCTGCTTCAGTTCCTACAAAGAGTTAAAATGATGCTATTGAATGAGACAGTAATCAATGTTTTTATAAAGTGTTTGGAAGATTAAACTAGTAATTTGTAGGTGTTAGATTTTCTTGTCTCAAATATGGTATCTTCATTTTGGATGTCTCCCCATTCGAGACATGAACATAGTTAAACCTAGGAGACTTTGACAGTAATATTATTCATGAGAAACACAATGGTAAATACCAAGGTTTAGTGCAAAGTAGAAATAAGTATTTCTAGACTAAACTGTGGTCAAAATGGAGAGGCTAGTAAGCCTAGGGGACTAAGTAGGATGGAGTATGGATCTTTTATTTCTCCAACAACAACATGAATGAAAAAGCAGATTTGAGGACACATGAATTCACCAGTGTCATGCAGCAGTTAATTTCCTTTGGTCTGAATGGTATGTCAGGCTAAACACTTCAACAGTATGGATGATTTCCTAGCTTCATTTACTCCCCATAGGACACTTTCTCACAGCTTATCAGTTTTCACTCCACAGAACTAAAACACTGTGTTTCAGACTTTGTTGCCTTCTCTTGTCTAATATTAAAATGTATTAACTTATTCTCTCATCCCATGTAGGAACACTTTGGCACAGAGAGTCTTATTGATACTCAAAGATTATTGTCACTAGCTGGGAAAGCAGAGCAGAGATGGAGCACTAGGGAAAAGTTTTGAAGGGCGCTTTTACGAGTTTGAACAACATTAATGTGCTTATGTGTTTCTGTCTCAGCTTCACTGAGCTGTCTTTCCATCTCTTACACAGGAAGCTCAGGGTATTTATGGAGAGAGGGATGCAGAAAGCAAGATGTGTGTGCAGGGTCACAGAGNATCCTTTAGAGATGCTCGAGAGCCAGAGGAGCCTCATGCACCTCACATTCTCCATCACAAGGCAGAAGAAAGAAACCTGGAGGATGAGGGGGAATGGGAACAAGTCTCTTCCTGTGGGGGTAAGGAGTCTCTCTCCTGCCCATCACCACTTTTTCAGATGTCATTTTTTGCGTTGTCCCTGCAGAACAGGTTTGGGTCCTGGATTTTGGGGATTTTGGGGATCAGGAGGATGATATGGAAGGAGGCTCTACACCTAGTAAACCACTAGGAGCTACCACCAAGTAAATCATAATCTCTAGTATCAAAAAGAAAAGCAGGGTAGTGTTTGTTGGTGACTCCCTTCTGAGGGGAATAGAGGAACCTATCGGTCGACCAGACCCATCGCACAGTGAAGTCTGCTGTCTCCCTGGGGCCCAGGTATGGCATATTGCTGCGAAGTTGCCAGAACTTGCTGTTTACAACTACCTGAGGGAAGTTGCAGTCAGGTTGGTGTGAATCTCTTCTCTCAGGCTGATGACACCAGAATGAGAGGACATAGTCTCAAACTATGCCAGGGGAAGTTTAGGCTGGATGTTAGGAAGAGCTTTTTCACAGAGAGAGTGGTCCCTCATTGGAATGGTCCGCCCAGGGAGGTGGTGGAGTCGCCATCCTCCAGGGATGGCGACTCTTAAACACCGGGAGGTGTTTAAGAGAAGACTCAATGATGAGCTCAGTGACATGGTCTAGACGGTGGGAGGCTTGGATGGATGGAGAGCGGTACCCGTGGTTCCACACTTGTGGGCCTGATCCCTGGGTGGGTGTTCACTTGGGATGATCCTGTGGGTCCCTTCCAACTCAGAATAAACTGTGAACCTGTGAACTAATTCGACCTTCTGATTATTATCCCCTGCTGGTCGTCCAAGCCAGCAGTGATGAGATCAACAAGAAGAGGCCCAGAGAAATTAGGAAGGAATTTAGGGAGCTTGGTCAATTGATCAATGGGGCAGGAATGCAGGTAAATTTTTGCTCGGTCCCTGTAGTGGCAGATTTGGAACCTGAAAGGAATAGGAGCATTCTTTCTATTAACAAATGGCTTAGGGACTGGTGCCACCAGAAGAATATTGGGGTTTATTATCATGGGGCATCATTTGCCAAGACACATTTGCTAGACTCAAGAGGGCAGAATCTATCAAATAAGGGCAAAAGGGTTTGGGCCTGTGGGTTGGCAGAACTCATTGACAGGGCTTTAAACTAGGTTTGAAGGAATTCAGCAGTCACTTGGGGGGACACTGAAACTGGTAAAAATGGGTCAAATACAAATTCAGCAATGCAGGTGAAGTGCATATATACTAATACACGCAGCCTGGGTAATAAACAGGAAGAGTTGGAAGTCTTGGTGCATCAGGTGCAATATGACATAGTAGCCATCAGGGAAACATGGTGGGATGATGTGCACAATTGGAGAGCTACACTGGCAGGCTACACAATGTTCAGAAGAAATAGGAGAGGATGAAGGGGTGAGTGGCTCTATATATTAAAGCAGCTCTTGACACCATGGAGCATGACATCAAGGATGATCAGGTTGAGAGCCTCTGGGTTAAGGTAAGAGGGAGAGCCAATAAAACTGAAATCCTGGTAGGAGGATGTTATAGACCACCTGACCAAGATGGGAAGAGGCAGACTGATTGCTCTTGAAGCAGCTAGAAATAGCCTCAAGACTGGCTGCCCTTCTTCTTGCAGGAGACTTCAATCTGCCTGATATCTGCTGGGAACTTAACAGAGAGGAGACAGTCCAGAAGGTTCTTAG
>WEKX01006430.1:134195-157672 GCA_013390025.1 Pitta sordida | reverse complement strand
CCTTCTACCTTGCCTATCTTTCCTAAAGTAAAGCTCAGAAGTAGAAGAATTAAAAAAGAAACAACACCAAAAAACAAAAAAGGAGAGAGGGGAAATAAAAAAAAAAATATAGTAAAGGCAATCTTGAGTTACATTTAACTTTATAAATATTTAGACACAGAAAGTAAGAGTGGAAATATATGTATTTTTAGCAGTAGAATCTCAGACTTAAAGTTTTAATTTTAAAGGTCCAAGAATAGCAACTGTAATGAGGAGCATTCACAGCCCTCATAGTCCTTTAACCAGCTGTCCACAGGATTTCTTGCATGCCCTAAATGTGAAGAGGAGATTGATACTGCTCCTCAGAGGTAAGTGGCAGAAGGAAGGGGAACAGCTGGGCCAAAGATGTAAATGGCTGCACTATGAGAAGATTTTGCTACTTTGTGCAGATGCATCATAAAATAAGGGGTAGCTCTTCCCCTGCAAGCATTATACTTCTAGTTTCTCTGGTAGACTTTATTTTTACTGCAATAAACACAGTAAAGAGAAACAGCCCAAATTACACCACCTTGAACACTCTGAACTATGCCCAAGGCTTCCAGATGAAACACTCATAGGGTAGAACAGACCAGATTCACCTCAAGACTCTTTCAATTCCCGACGTAAAAATTTACCCTGACATTCTAGAATCTCTGGATTTGTAGCATGTTAGAAGCAATTCCTAACCTCTGGCGCCACGTTAAAAGAAATGTTGCACCTAATGATTCTAAAAGATACGCCCTGAGGACACACAGTTTGAAAAAAATCCTCCAAGAATATATATTTTGAAAAAAGAAAAGTAAAGAAAAGTTGGGTCTGCTGCACGCCGGGCACCACGGCCTGCACCGAGCCTCCTCCAGCCGAAGCTGCGCCTGTTGTCAGTGGATCACCTGCGTAGGGAACGGCACATCCTCGGGGGCTGCGCAGGAACCAGGCCTGTGCTTCAATCACAGCTGCGGCACACTTGGCGAGCTTCGCTCCTGAAAGTTCTCTGGTATTCAACACACAACCCCACCTCAAACAAACAAAAAAAACCCCCATCCCCCCCAAAAAAGCCAAAAACAAACAAAAAACCCCCAGACCACCACCAACAACAATAAAAACAAAAGAATGTTAAATACTGTAGGATCCCAGAACTTTGCCCTGTACCTCTCGCACAGGCTCATCCTGGAAATAACAAACCCCCACGTCGCTGCCTTAATACAGACGGCAATAATTAACCACCGGGACCGGCCCCCGGCCCCTGCTCCGCCGTCAGCCACGCGGGGGCACCAGAGCGCCGCGCTTTCCCCGCGCCGGAGCGGGGCGCTTCCCTTCGCGCCGGAGCACCCAGGGCTGGACCGAGGGACGGACCCAGCGATGGCCTGTCTTCCAGGAGCCAGCGCGTCTTTGAGCGACGGCGCTGTCTGAAGGATGTCGCGGGCGAGGCGTGTTCACTGCTTCTTCCATCAAGTGTGAATGGAGTGTTTACCAGCGCCCGGCTGCAGGCGTGGGTGTTGGCAAGGTTTCGGCGAGGTTTTTCTGTCACCTTTTTATAACTCTTACCTGCCCGGGTAATACGTACTTGCTGTTCCAGGCACATGGAAACAGGACAGCGAGTCATCTGCGTATACCAAAAGAGTAATGGGACCCCATCCTCCTCTGAGTGCTGCTCTATGGTGCTAGTGGCAGGAGAGGTCCTGTCACCAGACCTCGATGAAAATGCACATAGCTTTTAAGGGCAACTTTTAGCTGCCTTTTTACCTGCCCTGGGTTATTTACACTATATTACTGAATTATTATGGTGTCAAAGACCTCAAAACTCTGTCTTGCTCTACATGGATGCAACTTCATGGCTGCACAGAATCACAATGTCAGAACAAAACATTCAAGCAAAGCCATATCTCAGTGGCTGAATATTATATTTTGCTGCTACTACATCTATGACTTAAAAGCCTTGGTCAGGCCCTGACTTCCCTGAGCCAAACACTGGACAAACAAAGCCTTACTCAGTGCCCACTGAAAGCAGTAGAGGTTGGTCAGGCCCCATGGGGAGTGCTCCAGGACTGAAGAGGGTACAAATCTGGAAAGACAAGACAAACAATGACAGACATAACAGGCATGCAGGCAGCTGCCTTGGCCTTGACCCTGCCATTTTTTCTGGTCTAGTTTAACCCTGTCTGAGAGGGTGCATGATCTGGACTCTTATTTTAAATGCAAATCTTGCTTTTACTAATCCAGGGTAGCTGACTATACTTTCTTTAATATATTCTAAGTTGAGCCTTTGAAAGCATTATTAGTATTAAATATGTTTTCATATATTTAAACTATTAAAAGAAAATACTTTTTTCTGCATCTAATTAGCTTCTTTTAAAAAATAGGTTCTTCTTTCAAAAATCATGTTTGTCTTTTCTCCACTTCTGTTTTCCTCAGCCCTTCCTATTTTGTATCCATTATTCTCAGCTTTATGCACCATTTCCTATTTCAGGTTTCTCTCTTGTGTATTTCTCTTTACTTGTGTATAAATACACTAGGTATCAATGAAATTCTTCACATGCTTAATTTAACACAGAAAACATTGTAATATTTTGCTTTTTATGCAACTGTTAATACCTAGGTATTCTTTTCCTTGGTTCTTTCCATCTTACCTATCTTTTGATTTAGGCTATAAGGCAAGGGTTCCCAAATCACTTCAGTTCAGCCTTTATGCTTTTTGCGGGATTTTAGGTCTCCAACCTTCAGCCACACTGACCATTTCTGGAGTGCAAGAGTCTCTTTCTCTTCACTGAAACTTCATTTCAAGGCCCAGTTAATATGCCTCAGTCCAGCCTTCCAGCCATGCCCTGATCCTACCGCTTATGTTCCAACAGCAGGCCTCTGGATTCCTTCATTGCTTTGCCCACCAAGGCAGCCTTAGCTAACTCACCTTGCCCATGCCAGGTCCCTGTCTTCTACCTGCCATCACAGCATATCCAGAGGCAGATCTTGCCCCTGCACTACCAAACACCTTCCTCGTTGAAGAGATATCTACTGTCTGGACAGCTGCTTGCTGCAGAAGCTCCATGTCTCTTCTCACAGAATCACAGAATCACAGAATATTATGAGTCTTCTGTCACACTTCTGATTCACACTAATTGCTACAGGCTTACAGGAAAGAGAAATCATCTCAGATGAGAAGAGTGCAAAGCATGAAAGGGAGGGAAAAGAAATGGAGTTAACAGGAGGTGAAACAGACAGATTATTCCTGTGGGTTTTGAACTTCCCTCAGTCCCCCTTCATGTGGTAGCATCTCTGCTAGCTTGAAATCTAAACTGAACTGAGTTTCTTTGATTGTAAAGATAAAAGTGCCATGTATTCCCCCATTTTTATTTAGCCAAATCCTCAATGTCAGTAAGATTGCTGAGCCTGATTTCAGAAAATTGTTCAGGTGACCGTGGACACCTGTCCTCAGAACAAATCACAGGATCACAGAATACTAAATAGACTGTCAAAAGGCAGAAACCTTCAGGTTAGTCTTCGCATTTTGAGTGCCTGAGGGTTTCTTCTCTTTTTGATCACCCTGTTTCTGGAAGAACTTCCAAAATCTTTCCTAGGAAGGATATTTTCTTGGAAGTGGCATTTTGTGCATGATAACATACATCAGAGCTGAGCAAAGTGACTCCTTCTTATCTGTGTAATTTTAAGGGAGCATGAGGCAATGGATGAGACTCCTTTTATACTTACATATTTGCCTATTTTTGAGTATGTTGCTGTCTTGGTTTGTTTTTTTTTCCTCTGGCAATGAGGGGGTTAACAGCTTCTGCCTGGGCCTCCATCACTGCCATGGAGATCAAGGTCATGAGCAGATGGAGATAGAGACACCTCTGTGAATAACATATTTGAGAAAGGGAAAAAAAATAGTAACAGAAAGTAGATGGCTGGACCAGAGGCTGGGAGTAGCTGAGAGCTATGAAGGCACCACCAGGCCGACCAGAGAAGGGGTAGAAAGGGTTTCCAGGCGTCTCACTGCTGCTTGTAGAATGAACCATAGTGAAGCAGACTGTTTGCCTGAAAACATATGGAATATAGAGAAAGAAACCAGCGATGCAGAATACACTTGAAGCCACAGTGAAGATGGAGGATCAACCTGGAAAGCTGCAGATATTTTAAGAGCCCAGACACATGGAGCTGGAGCTGAGAGCTCGGCAGAGATCCTTTGGAGAGACGTTTTGTGACAGAATTGCACTGTGGTAGGATCTGATCTATGTACTTTGGGATGGGCTCATAACGAAGCAGTGAACCCAGTGCTTAAAAAACTGCATCCTGTGCTGTGACTCTCGGGCAACAGAGAATGGAAGAGCTGTTGTCCCTGGGTCGAGATCTCACTTGGGAAAGGGTCATGAAAGACTTTTCCTCTCATGAGAGAGAGAGAGATGGCTTCCTACCCTAATACTGGTCAGAAATACCAACTTGCCTGGTTTTATCCCTACCCCTGTTCCCCCTTTGTCTCCTGAAGGAAAAAAGGGAATATGAGATCTGTTGTAAGAGAAGGAGGGGTGGGGGGAAAAGGTTGCCTTTAAAATGATGCTTCTCACATTAAGCTCTGATCTTGTTAGTTAATAAATAAATCCTTTATATTCCTCACTTGTAGCTTGCCTTGTTTTCCCTTTGATAAACCTTTTTTCCCAGTTTTTTTTCTCCAGGAGAGGTTGTGGGTGAATCTCTGGTATCCAGCCAGGGTAAATCCACTACAGTTGCTGAATTGAAAATATCAACATGGTTTGGAGGGATGTTTGGTATACCTGTGTGTTTCCTAATAAAGATCTTCATACTAACCTGTTGCTGCTTAAATGACACTGCCTTTATCTGGAGATGGCATGGCAATGGGACTTAGTTACATTCTCAACCCCTTCTCCTCAAGCACATTCTTTACTTTATAGAGCACTGGCTTGTTTTTTTCAAATGTTTCTTGGGAGGTATTCAGGATCCTCACCTTCAAACTTGAACTTCAAAGTTCAGCAGTATGTCTAGTGCCCATGTTCTCAGCATATTTGTCAAGAACAAATTACAAACATTTCAAGCAAAGTGCACTTCTAAGTTTGTTTGCCAAGTACTGCTGCTTCCCTTCCAAGTTCCACCTATGTCAAAGCATTTGGTTTACAAACAGGTTCCTCCCCTCAGCTGGTACATGAATGCCAGGGCACAGAGGCTTATCACTAATGAAGGGATTTACCAGATGAAAGGAGAAAATGCTGTGGGAGTCACTTTACAGACTCTTGCTTGTCACAGAACGTGTAAGTACATTGCAGTAGTTGCAGTCGCTGAGTAGATGAATGAAATGATGTGCAGGAGGAGTTATTTCCGCAAATTCTTCCAGAGCCTGATATAAAATTCCCTGAAGTCAATAGATTTCTTTTGATTTCTATGGACTTTACATTGGCCTTTCAGGTGATTACTTACACTAATCATGAGGCACTGCCTACACTGGGGTTTATCTTACTTAGAGAAATCTGAGGTCATCTGACATTCTTGAATATTTGCAACTTAGTTTACAAAAAAAAATGTTTAATGTGGAGATAGATATATATGACTCCAAAGTATTTTGTTAAGAAAGCAGTGCTGCTATTAGTCTCATTTTCAGATAGACCAACTAGCTAGACTTGTAGCTAGACCAAATGCAACTTACATAGAGGATAAGTTATTTTAACTTGATGTTCAGGTCAACCTAAATTTCAAGAGAACATAGATCTGGTATGGAGCCATGTACTTGTACATCACACTCCACATTGAGATCTACCATTACACATACACAAATACAGACTGCCTACACATTTCTTTTTCTGATTTTTTTTTCTTATCATAGCATAGCAGAATAAACAACTTTCAAACTCCCCTCTGTAGATTTGTGGGAACTCCAAGAGAACTTGCACTGGTAAATATTTAATCAGATTTAATCTGATCAGAATATTTAATCCATGTGGCAGAACTGCTATTGGTACATTGTCCCATAACTCTACTCCTACATCCCATTTTTCTGTGCTTTGCAGCAGATTATAATATATCTGCTATTTTCAGGGGCTTTCACCCTAACTTATAGTGGCATGTCAAATGTGGACTTTGTTTTAAAGAGAGATGTCTTGTCTAGGTAATAGTGCTGGTAGAATTTTTCTTATCTATTTTTCCATTCCTTCTGGTTATAGTAAACTTTATAATACACCATAATTTGCATAGCTTGTCTTTATATAACTTAATTACATAATGAAATATATATATCCAACTATGTCATTTCCTTCATCATTTCATAGCTCTGCATGAGATTGAGACTTGATCCTATGCCATACTGTACACTGTCTTTCCCTTTCTTTGTTATGAGGATGGAACACAGTCATGAAATAGTGATGATGATCTCAGTGTCAGAATTATCTGCCTTAATCAATGGAACTAAGCTTTTACTATCTCAGAAAATCTCCTAACTTTTTGCTGTCTCAGTTATCAAAATGGTGAACTGTGCTGGTTCACTTGTGTGGGCCTTAATTGGCACACTAGCCAATTTACAGATGTATTATTCACAGTCAATGCCCTGTAGCCTGGATGTTTTGTGAACTGGATAGGTGTGTCCCTATATTTTGTGCATGCAGAACAAAAGGACAATAGAGGCCTTCCTCAGATCTTAACAGTCTCTTGCAAATGCTTAGGCAGTGATGTATTTGCAGAAAAGAAAAGGGTTGTTTCAGTGTGGCCCCGACTGCACAGCGCCTCAGCTTCTGGGTACACCTGTGCTGCTGCATTAACTCAAGACTAGAGTCTATGTGGGAGCTCACTCTGCACAATTTACATGCAGGCTTGAGCTCTGGGTCTAGTCTGTACCATCCAGCTGGACACAAGGCCATGGAGCTAATTGTGTTCATCATGGGAGTATCTAGAACAATATCTGTGTATAAAATTCTGGCTAAGTGCTCAGAAATTTTAACAGTTATCTGTATTGTTGTAAATCTAAAATTTAAAAAGCAGAGAAATAATAATACTGCACCATTAGGGCATAGTGATAAGTAGAACAAAAACTGGAGAGGAGCAAAGAGGCAGTTGGCCACATTTGATAATACATAACAGTGGTTAACTCTAATATTAAGACACTGATTAGAGTGAAAGGGGCATGCTACTAGAAGAAATTCCTTATTCCTAAATTTGTGTTTATTGTTAGCTTTTCATTTCAGTGGTGGGGAAACGAGTACAAGGGCTGCCTGAAAGCAGAGCCTGCCTGAAAACAGGGCCTGCCATATGCTTGGGCAGCAGTCATACATAACTGTTTTTCAAACACAGGCCATTCTATGTGCTACCTAATTCTGTGAGGATGTGCCTCATCTCCCTTTGAGCTGCCTTTCAGCTCCAAGAGTGTTGCCAGAGAAAGAATATTCTCTGTTTATTCTGCTATGTTTTTCATTATAAAGCTTATGTATTGTCTTCTTTTCTTTTTCTTGTACTCGAAATGCTGAATTATTGGTCATGGTTCTGTGTGACCTGGTTCTGATGTTCTTAGTCTAGCTGCTGTATTTTTGTTACACAGTATTTCAGGTACATCTGTCTTGGAAAAGTACATGTCTTTTGTGAAAGAACTTCTATTGTGTGCCTGTTTTTCACAATATATATGTATGGTGCCTGCTGTAAATGATTGTCTGCTGTATACATAAAAATAAAGTGTTTTAATCATGATGTGCCCATCATTCCTACCAGGCAATTTACAGTAAAAACTTCTAAAATGTTAAAAAGAAAAAAAAAGGAGGCGCTGGTATTACTGGAAATTTTCTATTCAAGGAGGTAAAAAAACAAAGCCTAGTCTTGTTCAATACTGCCTATTGAGGAAAGAAAGTGCAAGTGTATAGTTTTCTGTGTTTCCTAAAGCTCATCAAATGTGGGCTGTTTCATATCAATGTCAGAAATGAAATGTCAGAATTAAGGACCTTCCAAATTTTCCTGCATCTCAGCAGCCAAAACGTAGAGGCATCTTGAACTGACCTCCACTGATGAGGAGGTGAAAAATGATGGAAGAAGTCTACAATTAAAATAGCCAGAACCCAAGTGATGATTTACAAGTTGTTACCACAGCTTCCAGAAACAAACAGGAAATGTCTGTGTTCTGATGAATTTCAGTATGATGTTTTCCACCTCTGAACCACTGAAAGCTTTTCAAAAGTCCAGATTAAACTGAGAGGAAAGAGATTTGTTTCCCTCAGTAAGGTTACATCTTCCATACAAGCAGATTTTGACTTGTAATGAAGGCTCTCACTGCCTTAGGAATGTAAGAGGTTAGTTCAAGCTGTCTTGATATCAGATAATAAATATGTGATTTATCATCTCTGTCATGAAGCATCCAAGAGATGAAAGGCCAAAATAATGTTGGTTCATTTTGTGTTGATATTGTTCAATGCTAGTAATAGATGGGACCTGGAGTTTTTTCTTGCTAGATGTCCACTTTTTGTTTCTCTAAGTGCAATAAGCTGATTGTTTTTTGGTATGTGTAATTTTTATAAATTATTTTTGAATTTGTCTTCCATTCATAATATACCTACAAGAATGGAGGTTTTGTATCATGAAGGCAATTCCTAAATTTTTTAAAACTAGCATAAAAACATATTTTAGATTGGGATCAGAGATCATTCTTGAATTAAAATACATATAATTTTAGAATTTATGTACTTTTATTTGTAACCCTTCAAAAAAAGTAATGCACCATTAATTGATTTCCTGCAGAGTCCTTTGCAAAAATTTTGTGAAGTGGGAGATATAATAAATTTCTCCACAATTGGGTTCATTTAATACTACAAAAAATCCACTTTAGTACAGTGGTGAGTGTCCCCACCTGCCATGCAGGAGACCAGGGTTCGATTCCCACCGGGTAGGCAGTGGTGTGGCTTAAGAGTTGGACTCGATGATCCTTGTGGGTCCCTTCCAACTCACAATAATCTGTGAATCAGCATACAAACTTTTCCATTGTAATAGTACAGATGTTCTTTTCTGCATGGAGGTGTACAAAAAGTATCATCAATATGGAAATTCAAGGAGTTTAGGTAAGAAAAAACTAATTCACCAAGCTGGAATTTTGATTAAACACCAAAATCAATATCACCTTTTCCTTATATAAGTGCAGTGAGACTAAGTTACAGGGTAAATGCTCAGTACTTCACTTTCTATGTGTTACTGGAAAGAGATGGCAATTTTAGCATCAGAGTGTCTTCTGGCACTGGACACATTGAATCAATAATGACACAAGGACAGGAATGGGTCCCTTCCAACTCATAGTATTCTCTGTGTCTGTCTGTGTGTGTGTGTGTGAATGTCACCTGCCAGGATCTTTACAGCTTGCCTAGTAAAAACAAACAGATACAAATGGTTGGTTAAAGCCCAGGAACAGGTCTCAGAAAGTTTTTGTTTCTTTTCCAGTCAAGTCCCAGAATTCCTCTCTAATCATGGGCACTCTCTGTGCCTCAATTTGTTGTCAATAAAACACAAATAATAATAGTTACTAACTTCACAGGATTTCCGACTGACACAACTCATTAATCGTTATCTATGAGGGTTTTTTGCTGGCAAGTAATATGAAAGTCCAAAGTTTTGCTTATAGAGTAATTAGTACTTTATACGTTAGCATACACTTAACAAACTCATCTAATGTTTGTGATACATCATCCAGTGCCACCTATAGTTTCTCTGGAGTTTCTCTTTCTTCTTGGTAGGGTTTTTCCTTTTGGTTTGGTGTTGGTTGTTGGGGTTTTTTTGGGGGTGGGGTGGGGCTTTTTTCTTTTTTTCCAATAGACTAATAACTCCTTGTTCTAATAAAACCTTGTTCTGAGAATGATACGCTATGTTTTGTACAGATAAATTTGGAGGCCTCTGTTTTTATGGCTGCAAGGTCCCAAAGCTCAGTATTTTAGCCTGGTCTTTTCAAAGTTTTGCAGATGATAAAACTAGAAGCACTATTGCACAGAGCAAGTTAGAGCTCCGTACATTCATTCTTGTTTAAGCTACAAAATGTCTTCAAAAAGAAACATTTAAAGATTGCTATTGAGAAAGCATCTGCCACAGACCTTAGGAAGTTACTCACTCCAGTTGGCAAAAATATGCATCTTTATTTCTAGCATGAATTTGTCTAGATTTTCCTAATATTTTAGCTCCTTATATTATTGCAAATTTTGTGTATTTGATAGATTTAAGAATCCATAATCCAACCTGTATAATTCCCCATGGTAACAGCTTAGAGGTTAGGTCCAAATCAATCTTTAGTATTCTCAAATGATAAACTAAGTAGATTGACCTCTTAGAATCTTTTGCCCTGAAGCATGATTAACAGTCCCCAAGTCATGCTTGTGACTCCTCTCTGAACTTCTTCAACAATATTCCTGAACCATGGACCCCAGTACTGGACAAAAATATTACAGTAATGATTTCATCAGTGCTAAATACAACAGTAGCATAATAACTCTTGACACCTATCTTCATTCATTATTCCTCTGATGCCTATTTATTAAGCTCATATTAGACATTTTGTTCACTTTGTCACATTTGGAAATTATACCCAAATGACTATGAACTCTGATCCCCAACTCTTTTTCAGAAGTATTCCTTCCCAAAACTGAGGTTTCACTCTCTTAATTACTGACTGAAATGCTAGTTCTTAGATTTTTAGTTCTGTTAAAAATATTTGCCATAGTTAGCTTAGTACTGTTTGCAAGTGTTGGTAAAGACCATTCCTCTGGTTGCTGTTTTGTTTTCAAATGTGGGCACTGATAGTCCAGCTCTGGTGATTCACCTGGGCCTTAATTTTCTTTCAAAACTTTCCCGTGAGAACGATATCATTCTCAGGCACAACTCGGTAAGATGTGTTTCTGAATCCCACAGACCTTCCTTCCACCAGCTATAAATTTGGATGTTGCTGTTGATAGGAAAGACTTTCAATACCATCTTTTGCTATTGAACACTAGAGTTCAATAACTTGTTGTTTGAAGATGAATTGTCTTTCATATATTCTACAGTAACCTGTCACTGATGATGAGGAACTAATTGACATAGTCTAGATAATGGGATCATGGGATAGGGAGTTAGGTTATATAATAAAAAAAAATGATGACATGACCCTGAGATTAGCTCAGATAGATAAAACATGGTGTTCATGGCACCGGAGTTGTGGGTTTGATCCCTGTATGGGCATTCACTTGAGAGTGGGACTCGATGATCCTTGTGGGTGCCTTCCAACTCAGAATATTCTGTGATTCCGTGATTCTGTGATACTGTATTAATACATGTATTATGGGAGGATACAAAAAAACCCCGGGTAAAATAGCCTTAAACTTGCTTTGCAATTCTAAAAATTCCAATTAAATCTCCTCAAAGTATATTTTCTGCAAAGTAGGTTATATAATATCAGTGTCAGAGCAAACACTAGTCCTCCTGGATCCCAGCTATTGGTTAGAACATCCTTTCTGACCTCTTAGCCAAAGAAATTCATAATATGATTAGTTTTAACTGAAAAGTAGCTGTAAAATTTACAGTTCTGTTAAAAAACATCATAAGCTGTACAATTTGGTTGGAAAAAAGTATTTAGTCAAAGATGATATTTGAGCAAGATGTGCACAAAATTACAGATTTTACAGGTATTGTGAGTAGGAGTACTCAGTCCCATCTTTAAAGTTAGCAGACTGTAGTAATCTCAAGATTTCACTGATTTGCTGTCCCTCCAGCATGTCTCAAATAAAGCATTAAGTAATGAGAAAAGAAAGAAATCTTCAGTGGGCAGAAAAGGGTAATTTAATTGTACTTCTTACTAGAAGTGCTACCTACATAATATGTGCTTCTTTATTTCTATAAAGTAATCCCTATTTTCTTCACTGATGCTCAGATTTATTTATTACATGTGTATTATTGTGTATATTTACATTTTTATATATGGACATTGCATATATACATATTGTATGCATGTAAATACTATATTTATTATTGTAGGGGTTTGGGGACAAACAATGCAGAGTTTGCAAAAAGCTTCATAGAAGTGCATATTTGCTCTGCTTTAAAAATGCGCTCAGAGGAAATGTTGGAGGGTTTTTCAGAACTAGTTACAGTTTCTTTTTTCTCAGTCTGCTTTGTCCTGTCTTGCTTTGCTTCTCAGCTGAAGTTACAATATAAGGTAAGTTTGTTAACTCTGTGATTGTAATTTATGTTGCTGGCTTTGGCCCTTAAGGGACCATATTCCGGCCAGAAATCATCAGAATAAAGATACAGTTCATCTTCCCTCTGAATTTCCCAACCTTTCTTTTGCTTAATGTCCTTTTTTGGACATGACAGAAAGTAGTGGGAACCAGCTTCTCTGGGTTTACATCCTTTGGCAGTTCCCTTCAGCTGGGGAATTTTTACACTGGCATCTCTGAGCAGATTCCAAGTTTCTTTACTGTTCAAAGACTACAAAATAACTGGGTCAAGGGGCAGAGACTCTATCCGAATTTATTTTTCTTAAGCTCGAGGTCTGGTCTTGCTTAGTTAACAAGCTCTCATTACATCATAGCCCATGCAGCTATGTCTTTCAAAGTCTTCCTTGGACAAGACAGTGAAAAGTGGTTAAGAAAACCACGAACACAGTGATTACTCAGGCTACTTCAAATAAACCTTTTTGCACCCAGCACTCAAGTCTTCACTCTCAATAGATAAGAAAATGGGAGGAGGAAGGAAATAAATGTCAATTTTTTAATAGTAGCAATTTTGTTTGTGAGGAACACTCCTTTATTTTACCTAGAAGGCTAGATCCTTCGTTTCATTGTAGAATTTTCCTCTAGTGTAATGTTACAGAGAAGTCAAATACAAAAACAGCAGTACTGCTAGTATACAGTTATTTTGTGGACTACCAAACACTGTAAATTTTATGTCTTAGACTATTGTTTAACAAAACAAACCACTTAATGTTTGCAAATGCGCTGTCACATTTTATACCTGTGTTTTTCAACTCACTTTGGCACATTAATAAAATATCAAGATAATTACAAATCAGAATCCAGCTAAGCTTTAAATCCAGAATTTTTCCATGCTGTAGTAAAGGGATGTGTACCTCATGAATTAGTGGAAGAGTATTTCCAAGTAACAGGGTGCATACCTTCAACAGCTTTGACTATGACTGTTCCTGGCTACTGTCCTAGGGTGATTCCATGTGTAANGATTCTGTGATTCTGTGAAGGCTGGACAAGGGCTCCTCTGGAGGGTGTGCCACAGCTTTGGGAGAGCCTTTTTTTGTGGTTTTTTTTTGGTTGTTTTTTTTCCTCCTTGGACATTTCCTTGCTGCACTCCAGCCTCAAGAGAGAGGGCCTACAATTCCCTGCCCCCTGGGGATTCTTCCTGCCTATCTCCTGCTTTTTCCTTGAGTGCCTCTAGTCATCAGCACCCTAAGCTCCAGCTACTCTCTGGGTACCTGAGAAGTTTCTTCTGGGACTGTCTGCTGGAATTTGGCCAAGTTTCTGCAGGACTCTTCACATCACAGGACTATAGGATATCTAGAATTTCCTGTAAGGATTGTTTACATCACAGGACTTGTGGGATATCTCAGGTTTTCTCTCACAACAATAGGTCTTGCTGTTTAATACTATTGTATCTTGACTTGTGTGTTTACTAAAGTGAATAGTTTATATTTTCCACACTTTCCTTTGCTTTTTCCGAACCTGATGAAGAGGAGGGGTGGGGGTTTGTTGGTTTTGTTGTGTTTTTTTTCTTGGCTCAGCCCCCAATTTGCCTCAAACCCTGACACTACAAATTACAGTTGTCTTCAAGTTGTGCTTCAAGATCCATTATAAACTAACTGAAACAGATGTTTTGCAGTGCATGATACAACAGAATTTTCAACTTGTGTTAACTGCTTTTGACACAGAAATTTTAAATATTCATACTAAGAAGAACACATTTCTTTTAGAAATATTTTTATGAATACATTTTTCCACGTGATATACAATACAGCAGTGTTCCTGAATTTTTAAACTGCCTGAAAGAGCAGCCATAAGAAATAGTATGTATGGTCCTATTTATCTTTGTGGGATGTGAGGTACCCAGTGATGAAAATTCTAGTCTATGAGCAGTGTTGAGTAAGAAAGTCAGACCTGCCTTTTGCGATCCTGGAGCCTTAACACCTACATCACAGCGGCTATGCAATTTTCCTGAATGAATTTTTATTTTATGGTAGAATATTCCTAGGAAAATCCCTACACTCATTTTAAAAATTGGTTGTGATGGTGAACTGCTAGTAGCATTTAAGAAATAATTTGAGCATAGTTTAACTGTCCAGAATGGTCTTACAGTTAAAAATGTCCCTCTGTGCTCTAGTCTGAATTTCTCCCACTGCAGATGCTATCCTTTGGAATCTCTAATACATTGCCTGCTACAGCGAAGACCCCACTATTATCAAAACATATTGCAGACATTGTGGTACATGTTTTTTAAAGATATTTGAATTCTTAGTACTCTTCCTTTAGCCTTCTCCAAGTTTTTACCATTTCTCTATAACTGCAGACGCACATTCCTTCTGATCACAGCCTTGCATTGAGGATTTTGTTCAGTTGATTATCTGTCCTGATTCCCGTTGGCTTTTAAACGTGCTGGTTTTTTTCCTACACAGGCTTTTTGTCTTGCCCTCAGGCCCTCCCAACAAACAGCCTTTGCACATTTTGCATTCCTATTTCCAATGTATCATTTTCCTGTATTTCATTCATTGTTTGGGACTGATACCATATTGACAAGCCTGTCCATGCAGTCCTGTTTACCGCTTAGAAATACAGTTAGGGCTTTTACGTTCTTCCATTCTTTTGGAATGTTATTTGTTTTCCCAGATTTATTGGAAATCTATATTTAATGTGAAAGCAAAACCTTATCCCCTTCTTTTAAGGCTCTTGAGTATCAATTATCTATGTCTATTTATTTTAAAATCTCCATCCTTTGTAACTTCTGCTCATTGTCCTCTTTTGTTGCTTGAAAGCTGAAAACTGTTCATTTATCTTGTGCTATGATCAAATAATTTTCCTTTATTTTTTGAAGTTTTTTATGTTGTGATCACATTTCCCATTATGACACTGTCTCTTAATTCTATATTACAATGGATGCAACTCCCTAAGTTAGGAAGATATTGCTGGTAAGAGTAACCCTCCCTTTAAATTCTATTGCATTTTTTTAGCAATGGCAGTATTGAATGTTGTTTTCTTAAGCTTGTGTTGATCTTCCTAGTTTTAAGACAATCTTTTTCCCTCCATTGTTACAGATAGGTACTTAAAGTATGCCAAACAGTATGATTTCATATTCTACACTGGGCAGCCCATATTCCTCCATTAGGACATTCCTGTATTAGTGTTTGCAGCTTGTCACAAATTGAAAATGATGATGCCACTCTTCTACTCAGTAGGTGGTTATAACACATATTAGCCAAACTAAGTTTTCAATTTTGAATGCTAGTTTGTCTCATTCCTCATACTCAAATGAAAGACACTACAGGGATTCAGAGGATCAACGTGAATCTCCTGTCTCGTATAACAATTTAAGAAACCTAAAGACATTATACCATTCATAAAATAAGTTGCTAATGAAGTGCCTAAAATTCCACTATTTGATTAACTTTGTACTTCTGCCTACCTGCTCTACATTTTTTCTAAGGAGGTTACAACATTCATTTCAGTAATCCAATCATAAATACAGTAGGTTCTCATTGGCTTTTGGGGCAACTAAGACAATCTCATTTTATAAATGAGTAGTATCAACTCCACTTGTTTTAGCATTCAGGCTTCTGACACTGATGTACAGGACTGAATTAGGTCTCTTATTTTGCTATCAGGACCTGAATTTTATTAAAAATGAGTGTTTATGTTTTGGTTTGAGGGTTAATTCAATACCGAAATACCACAGGATAGTTGGTATCAGTGTGGATAGAATGAGTTACGCACTAAGGACAGTGCAGAAACTGTCCTTAGTGCATAGGGTTGTTTTGACAGCTAACTACTATTTTAAATTTCTCCACAGTATTTAAAGTCCTTTCAAATAGGCCTGCTCAAAAATAAGTTAAAGCTTAATTTTGAAGAAAAAACCCCACCTTTCTTTTTTTTGAAATGCCAAACTATTTTCTCATTTCTAGACTACAGTTACACATTTTACATAGTCTGTGATACACAGACTACAATAACATTAATTGAATTTCATATCATTATAAAAAACACAAGAAGTACCTTACTGATTTGTTGTTACCATTTATGGAGCACTTTTTTTATTTTAATTTTTTTTGTCTCCATATGCTTTGGAGTTAACATGTCAGTCTCAATGAAATCAGCGACCTTTCTGTAGATTTTTAGTAATGCTTGCATTGGGTAAACTTTCATGTAATACTTGTATTAGGCCCAGACCAGCCACCATTCAGATCCATGAATAAACTAGCAGTTATCTCCTAGAATAATCCCTCTTAAACCTTTATTACAGCAAGTAGCACCAGTTCACCTGTTACATTAAATTCAATAAATTACTGTAAGAAGTATGCAGACATATCTGCTGTACAGGTAAGTCTTCAAATAGGCACTTAGTACTTTTCCCTTCTTCCACATGGATTTACAGTAGGTCCAAAATAAAGGTTTTCTGTGTGTCCATAGTGCAATTTTCAATAAAAAATGCCAGAATTTTATGTGTGTAGCTGGAAGAAATTTTTAAGAAGTTGGCATCTATTTGGTTTTCAAGACCAAATTTTCAACATTCAGCTGCACCCTTGGATAGTCTGGTTTATTTAGAATGTGCTGAGTTCTTTTCTAAGATGCGGAACTCTGAAAGTCTGACACATAAAGGATGTTCATGGATGGAAGAATCATTCCTTTGATGGGAAGATGTTGACCTCTCTCCTATGTCTACAATGCTTGCTGCCAAGTTCTTTGGACAAAGCACTCCGGTAAAGGTACACAAAATTACTAGATGGTTGGACTGAGGTATGAAGGTGCATATGGTTCAAGCAACTGCCTCAACACGCTTTCCAAATATTAGATTAAGCTTCAGCTGAGCCTTATCCTTAAGAATATGAACCACAGGAGCTAGCACACTTCCATCCTTCAACCATAATCAGGAATCATGAACCTATAAAAGGATTTGAGTGTAGTTGCTGTTTACTGTCATTAAAAAAAATACGTTTACCACCAAAATACTAGATTCTGCAAACAAAAATAATGTCTTTTAGATTTTTAATTTTTAATGAGTGGGTATAAAATTGTTAAACTTCTAGTACTTTCTCTCCTTGCAAGTAATTTGTCCTAAAAATGCTGGTCTTAGTTGCTTATCTTTGCCTGCTGCTTTGCTTCTTATACAATGAGTAAAATAACAGACAATCTGAAGTGCAGCACTATGATATCCACTTGTGTAGATGGTGCCTGATCACAGATTTCCCTGATTCTCATCCTAGCTAGATTCGCTGTGTAGCTGTAGAGTTTAAAAAAATAAAAAGTTGGAGGAAAGTGAAAAGTGGAATGCTGAGGAAAAATGTGTCATTTATTTGATTATAGTTTTATACAATTTTGGAAGACAGAGTTACTTTGCTGGTCCTGAATCACAGAACTCTGTAATTCACATCTACAAGGCAGTATCTCTATTGCCTTAAAAATACATATTCTGAGGTTGTGTCCTGAAGGCTACTTTAATAAAATGAGAAAAAGGGCTTGTTCATTTAGTGTTTGATTACCTTAAAACTCCTGTATCTAAGCATTGTTAACATCCAGTCTGCTTTCAATTTACTTCCCAAACCCATGAATTCTATACAAGTGCTTGTGGTCAGAAACATGCCTACTTGATATATGCTAATTTGTGTGTATGAAATATAAGTGGTTTCTGAAAAGACAGCTCTGTCCCTTAATGATAAAAACTGACAAATTTTCCAGAATTCCCAGAATGTTGCTGCAGATGTGTAAACATCATGAAACTGAAAGGAATTTTGCATGGTGTTAGATGGTGAGTTGGACTAGATGATCCTTGTGGGTCCCTTCCAACTCATAATATTCTGTGATCTTTAATTTTGCAGAGTCCATGTGTCTGTCATACTGAAGGAAAACATTGTCCAGATACAGCTGTAACTGTTGTTTGGTTACTAAATATATTTCCCTAAAGGTAAGTATTTTTTGCTTAAGAAGAAAGAGCTAGAAAATAAATGTATGCTCTTTTTGGTATTACAAAGTTAGAGTTTAACATCAGTGTTGAAAACTAGGTGTGGAGTGGAACAGAACAGAATCTATCCTGTTTTCTTCTGTGAAGTAGAACACTGCCTGTTCCTGACACAGAATTCAGGTTCTGGCAGATGAATTTCTGCTCTGGGAGAGCAAACCATAACCCATGGGCAACTCATGTGTACCCTGTAAAGATTTAATGGCACAAGTTTATCAGAGACCTTTTGCTGCTTTACCACAAGAAACCCACTCATTTAGTACTCCTCTGCCAACCCCCACACCTTGTTTTTTCTGAGTGAGGTGGGAGCAGTTCATCTGAAGGTGATGTACCCCATCAGAGCACAGCTTGCGGCAGAGGCACTTCTACGCGATTTTCTCCTGAGGGGTGAGAAAGTTCTATAGCTGGAAGAGGAGAGTAGAAGAAACAGAACAAATAAAATAGAAGTATCTGCCTGTCAGGAAGATTTCTGTCAGCCTTAATGAAAAATTTCAGCAAGCCCTGTTATAAGTTTTGCTCCGGAGAAATCATGAAGGAGGAAAATGCAAATTAAATGAGCACAGGACAGAAACGGAAAACTTGGACTTCAGATCTGGGTGGTACTTATGAAGACTCATAGTTTTATAGTAGGACTACATTTTCACTGTTGAGCTTGCTTTTTGACTTACTTGGCCTCTACATGCAATCCCATGTACTCCATTACCTCGAGGCTGGCATCTGTGTTGCCTCTGCATCAGGCTGAGAACTTTGGAGTGAAATTCATAGTGGTCACTGCTCTGAGTTGCTCAAGGCAGTTTCAGAAAAGACAACTTTGCCTTTACTTCTGCCCTCCTAAGTGGTGCCATGCCCGGCGATTTTGCCATTTAGACCCCTGAACACTCTTTTGGAGATGATGCTTGTGTGGCCTGTTTCATAAAAGTTGCAGGTGTTCTCACCAATGTTTTGAAACATGGCAGAAAAGGGGAGTCTCTGCAATGTCTTTATATATATATATATATGTACAATAACTAAATTATGATGCTATTCTAATTGACTTTTAGACCCTTCCTGCTTTTAGGCCATCAGTCATGTCCTGGAACCATGACCCAAGCACTTAATTTTGGCTGGTCTGGAGTAGGGCTGTAGAGCTTCTTTGCAGAAGGGGGGCTGAAGACCAGCAGGAGAAGTGTGGGTGTGCAGCCTAGCAGGTGGACACTTACTGAGGAAATGGGAGCCTTGAGTCAGTGGCTTCTCTAAGGACTGACTGGGCATTTGACCTGATTACAATTTCACAGTATTCACAGCGTCATGGGGAGAGCTCTTTTGTTCTATTGTAAAACTTTTCTCCTTTTTCCTGGAACAGACAATAGGTATCTCTTCTTATCTCCCCTTCCCTCCTCTGAAAGGAATGAGGCCAGGGGAGGGGTTTTCTCCTTTTTACCTGACAAACAATGAAGGATCCTGTGTCTTATCTTCCCTTCCCGGCAAGGCATGTGGCCAGGGGAGGGGCTTGAGGGCCAGGGCAGGCTGAGTGACTGCCAATGGCATGTGAAGACATGCCCACAAGGCATGTGACATGGGAGGGGCCCGAGGCCCTATAACTACAGCTCCTGGGCCTGGGAGGGGCCCTGGGAGGGGAGGTTCGTGGACCTTCTGGACTGAGGATGCCTCGTTTTCACCTCTGATCTCTACCACTGCCATTTTGCCCAGGACCATGTGGACCTTTGGCTCCTTATCAGCACAGCTTTTCCCCTGCCAACCGCTGGATCTCTCTGCAGCCCTTTGGACATTTCAGGAAAGGATCACTGGCTGTTATTCCACTGGTTTACCTACCCTGAATCCTATTCTGATGCCCCTGGAATCCTGGAGGTGCCCTGGTTTTTCCCTTGAACTAGGCACACCTTCCCTTCTCCCCTGCCTCGTGCTTGTTTATTTTCCCACTTGTCTACAGTTGTCATTGTTCCGTTGTCGTTTTTTTTGATACTGTTATTGTTGTTGTTCAAACATATATATATTTGTTATATTAATTTTTTCCCCTTTCTCCTAGTTAAGTTCTTATTTCTCTCCATATATATATTATTCAAGTATTTCTAAATTTAATTCATACTTCATCTAAATTGACCCAGGACACACAGTATAGATAACGCTGGAAAGGACCTCAAAGATCATCTAGTCATTTAACGTTCAGAGGCGCAGATGATGCCTAGTTTTAGGAAGTTGGTTAAGTTGAGGAAACTCACGAAGCTCTTCAGTCTAAATCTGAGTATTTACAGAGGTGGTATCTTAGGAGCTTAAGCAGGTTTTTTTGCACCTTTTCAATGTTAACTCGCTGGAAGCTAAACAAAGATTTGAAAGACTACAATCTTGGATTTACATGCCAAAATTTTAGTATCTCCTTACAGGTCACATGCCAAACTTTTCAGACATTATGAGCTGTTCATGAGACTCACAGCTACTTGTTTATTTATGTTTGTGGTGCTGCTCCCAGGGTTATACCTTGGAAACTCACCAAAATGTTTAGCCATCTTAAAACCCCCTCCCCTTTGTCTAAGTAGGACTTTCATATATACAACTAATGGTTGGGGACCAGGACCTGTAAAGTGAGCATAGCCTATAAGCATAACCTGGCCACAAAACAGGAAAACAATTCAAAAAGTGTATAGGTCATCTTTAGATACAGATGACAAGTATAATGCCAAAAATTTGGACGTGTTTTTCCAACACAGAAATCAACTTTGAAGATTTGCACGATTTCTTTTTTTTTTTTTTTACCCTGTATCAAAGTAAGACTGACACAGTGTAATCCCTTTGTTCCAGTCAGTGCTGTTCAGGGCAGCATTTGTTCCAACTCAAGCAAGACAACTTTGAGAGGCACGCTTTGTTTTTCTTTTCCCCAGCAACTATCAATTATTTGATTTTTTTTCCGGTTTGGTTGCAGTTGTAATTTCTCTTGATTAACTTAAAATTTAAATTATATTTTATTACAAAGACATAAAACTGTAGGCAGTGCAAACACTGAAATCATCAGCAAATTTTTGGACACAAGTTTTTTACCAAATGTTCCTAAATCAGTAGTTGGTTGTAATGGCCTAGTTATTTCTCAAAGCTGAGAAAATGTCACAAAATTTATTTAAATTAGATGAATGTTAAACGCCTGTTTCACTCATTCACAAACCTTATCTTTTAAAGTTGATTCAAAGAGCTTAGCTGGTTATGAGAACTTAGCTGACTGTGGAGAAGATACAAAATGTATACTTTTTTTTAATAACATGAAAAGAACATGACAGACAAATGAATCATGAAAGTGTTTATTGCCTGCAGCATAATTCTGCATTTTATGAGATACCATGGAAAATGGACGTAGAGTTTCAGAGGAAACAAGCTTCTCTTTTTCAACATGTCCACATAATAAAAGTGAAAATTTCCTCCTAAGTGTCAACAACTACTGGTAAGATATAGGAAACTGACTAGGAATCAGATTGGGAAACAGGATTTATATGAGTATGTTTAACTGACATTTTCAACTCAGATAGTACTGGGAGCTGCCTATTGCTAATTACAGTGTGAGGACTGTGAGCACTTACGAATTGCCAGGCTGAAGACAGTCAAAGTTCCATGAATTTCCACAGTGAAACAACCTGAAACCTCAATTATAAGCATTCCATGCAACATCACATTTGGATCAATATTCACTAAACCACATCTGTCTTAAAATAGGAACTGTGATAAAATAATGATAGATTCAATGGCTTTCGTGGTAGAGTTCCATGAGGATCCCTGCATGCATGAGTAACAATTGGCCTCTGAAACACAGGCAACACCAATATTCAGAAAATCCCAAAGAAAACACTCCTTGTTTCTTCAGTAGCTAGTGGTCATTTGCAAGCCCTTTAACTGATGAATTTAGAAAGAGGTAAAGTCTGACAGGGAACTCTTACAAGGACATAGAAGGTGCCATGTTTACCCTGGGAAATATAAAATCATTTTATGCTTCTGCTAGGGATTTGTTTACAGCTCTCGAAGTTTTAAGAGTAATCAGATGTTGTATTAGAGTATCACAGCTTCTTCACAGATACTATTCCAAAGTGTGTTTTCTGTATATTCTCTTTTGCAATGCAGTATCGCAGAACAGGTATACAAAGTGGGCTGAGTTGAATCCTACAGCTGCAATATGAAGGATATGTTTTGGGGTTTTTTCAGTTTGTTTTGGGATTTTTTGTTTGTGGGGGTTTGTGTTTGGGTTTTCGTTTTGGTTTTGTATTGTTATAAGTATTGTGTATTTTCTTTAAATTTAGACTTTCTTTTTATAAATGCAACTTCTAAAGACCAAGACTATGAAGTGCAGGTGCCTGTGTGCTTTGATGATCAACTGTTTGGGGCCGTCAGGTGCGACAAGATACCCTTTGGCCTGGTAGTGAAGCAAGCAGTAGTGGACAGACACTTCAGAGGCTTAACAGCATGAGCAAACTGCTGTCTGTCACTCGGGAGTTTCTATCCATGCCAGGAAACCCACTCTGCCAAGGCAGCAGGAGTTCGAGGTGAAAGAGAAAAAAATACAGTTGCCAGCTCTAATTAAGATTTATTATACGTCTGAACTTTTGTAGTCCCGAAGCTTAACGACAGATGGTGGTGTAACTCCACCAATTTTGTAACGTCTCCTTTTCTTTGATGTTGTAATATAGATTCTCCTCGATTTGACTTCGGTTAAAACCAGCATTTTCTGCTCTTTCTCAAGTGTTTCGGAGCGGTACGCGGGGAGGAAAGGGGACAAACCCCTTTCAAAGAGGAGTCTGTGTAATTGCTTGCTTTCTAAACAATCCTAATGGAAAATGGCAATCTGATAGACACCTAACACTGCCAGCTGCACAGAGAAAACACATTAAATTAATTAAACGAAGATAGTTTCAAAGCGGTTTATTTCAAGCGAGAAATATAATTGTGCAGATGAAATCTCGAACCGTAAACAGGAACAAATAAAACGCACCAGCCTTTTTCATTAGAAAGTCGAGTTATATTTTATACCGTAATCGTCGTTGGAAAAAAAAAAAAGTGGGGAAAGTATGTGTTTGTTTAGCTTTCATTTTGCGTGGGACCGCCGAGCCGCGCAGACCCGAGCAGCGCCGTGTTGTTACCTGCGCGTTGTGCCCACTGGGGAGAGCGGCTGCCTGCGGTGCCGCTGAACGGGACGCGGGGTTCAGCTCCGTGGAACAAAGCGCAGCCCGTGCAGGGGCCGGGGCCGGGAGCGCTGCGGACACTCGCAGGAGCTGAGAGCTCCCGGCCCGACGGCGGCAGCCCCGGCAAGGCAGCCCAGGGCACGGCCGGCCGGGGCGGAC
>WEKX01006430.1:85383-132238 GCA_013390025.1 Pitta sordida | reverse complement strand
GCGCCCCCGCTGGCGTGGGAGGGGAAGCGCAGGGCCGCAGCGGTGCCCGTGGGGTCGGGGTGACCCCCGGCGCTCTTTGGGCTGCGTAGGGAATAGTGTCCTCCCGCAGCCCGAGACAAAAAAAATATGCCTAAACCCAAGAATTAATAAATACCGATGTTGCAGCTGCAGGGTTCCTAAGGCGGCCTCCGTGTCTGGTACGTGGGGGCCTTCCCTTAAAATTGGCTCTTGAAATTGAAAAGTGCTCCAGGAGTTGAAAAGTTTGGGAAGCGTGATTGATTTTGAGGAGACGGGAGCGGCAGCGGCCCGAGCTGTGGAGCAGGATAGGCTGTGCCGTGCCATCGGGAGTGCCAGGCCGGCCATGGGAGGGAGGGCGAGCGCCGGCGCCTCTGCTCCGCGTTCTGCTGCACCGAGCGCGGGCGCGCAGGCGGCAGCGCTCTTGGCCTCCCGTAACCTGCGGAAAGCCGTGTGCCGCCCGTCGAAGCCTGCACGGCCAAGGTAAAGGCAGCCCGTGAGGCAGTCTTGCTCTTTCCTGCAGTTCCCCTCCTGCCTGATTCGACAGGCATCGGGCCCGTGTCCCACAACAGTCCCCGGCCGAGAGCACTGGCGAGCGCTGGTAAGGTCCCGGGATGGAGCTCCTGGAGAGGGGAAAAGTCTGGGCTGTGGGCAGGCAGGAAAACATTCATCAGGTGATTGCGAGTGTAGTCCAGAGAGAAAGCAGGCTGCTGGTATATTCTCTAGGGGAAAACGATCTCAAGAATAACCACCGTAAATTTATGGTATCGTTCTGTTTTAGTAAAGAGTGCGGAGGGCAGATGGAAGAACAGACAGTACCCTCTACCTGGGAACTGGTTCTACTTTCAAGAAGTCTTGTTTGTGTATGTACTTACTTACCGAGAGAAATACAGAAGTTCCCCTTCCAGAGAGGATTTCCCCATGTCTTTGCCGTACATTAAAGCCCTTATCCAAACTCCTTCCAGCGAGTGAGAATCTTTCCGTTGACTTCAGTAGGAATCGCTACATTGACTCCACGGACTTGGATTAGGCCCTTAGAAATTTGTTACAAATGTGAGACTTGAAAGTTGTTAGTGTTGTCTACATCCCCATGTTAATTTGGGAGGGGGGAGAAGTCAAAATTTTAAGACATTTAGACAGGTTTAAATTTTTTCTTCCCTGTGCCAAGTAATTTAAAACCATTAGGGAAGAACGTTACTGCTAGTAATATTATTCTAAAGAAAATATGATTAATTATTAAATTGGTTTCTCTAATGCTACGCTAAACCCTTATGAGTGAGATATGGTTATAAGTGTTCGAATTAGTAGGTTTTTAATTTAAGATTTTTCCTGACTAACATAATTTGTCCATGTAAATGTAGATACTTTTAAAACCATTTTTAAAGTAATTTGCTGTTTTAATGTAGTTCTTAGAAAACAGTAGTGTTCTGTAGCATTTTTGTGTACTTAAATCATTCATTCAATTACTCAGAATAATAAATTACTAAATGTGTGAGGGAGAGTGTTTCAAATACAGCATTTCCAAAACACATGTAGTAACTTTCATGCCAATTGATAGGTAACTTAGTGGTATACAAAAGCCATGTAATTAGATGTCTTTATTTTGTTAATATGTAACACCTGAAATACAGTGCTTCATATGAGGCCTTGTTGGTGTGTAGGCTTTAAAGTTTAACAGCAACCTTACCAGGAAGCTGAAGCAGAATCAGTTGTAAAAATATTTGTGTATTTCTTTGTTTTTTAGTTTAACCTCAGCGATTCTTAGATTGTGTCACAAGATCTTTGCTACAGTGCAGTGTTTGTAACATCTGAGAGAGGAAAAAGCCTACAAGTTTTGTAGCATTCTGTTCAGTGAAGATTTGTTTAAGATGACCAAAAAGCCTATAGAGAACAACCAAATTACAGTTTTTTGAATGCGAGGAAGAGTNCCCCCACCCTCCCCCGCCTGGCACACCCGTCCCTCCTCCCCCCGCTCCCCGGTGTGACTTGCTACTTCCACCCGCGTCCCCCCGCCTCTCCTTTGCCGCTCACTGACTTGCCGCCGCCGCCTCGGGAAAGTTTGGCCGCGGCTGCAGCAGTGACATGTGTCAGATCTCTTGGCACCAAGTGGCACCTCTCCCAAACACGCACCGCCAGCGAGGGGCGGGCGGAGCGCTCGGAGGCAAGAGGCTGCTCGTGCCCCGGCCGGAGCTGGGGCCGTGCCCGCCTAACCCGGGCCAGCCACGGCAGCGGGGCGGAGGCTCGTCCCAAACCACCCGAGGTGGCCGCGGACCCTCCCGGGCCCCGCGTAATTAAAAACAAACAACCTGTAACCACCCCGTACGGGAACAGAAGTGCGAGGCGGGGAGGACTCGGGGCCAGGCTGCTGAGGCAGCGTGTGCGGGATGTTCGGATGGCCGCGGCTCCCTTCCCCGTTTGTGTGGTGTGGTTTTATGGACTTTTTTTTATTTTCCTTCATCCTATGTGGGTTTTTTCCCCTCTTTCCCCGAGACCTCCCCAGCAGACACCCCGGGTGAGGAAACGTGTCACGTTTCTCCTTTGTGTGCTGCCTGCCCGCCGGAGAGAGAGAGGCTGCACCCCANCTGATTCGACAGGCATCGGGCCCGTGTCCCACAACAGTCCCCGGCCGAGAGCACTGGCGAGCGCTGGTAAGGTCCCGGGATGGAGCTCCTGGAGAGGGGAAAAGTCTGGGCTGTGGGCAGGCAGGAAAACATTCATCAGGTGATTGCGAGTGTAGTCCAGAGAGAAAGCAGGCTGCTGGTATATTCTCTAGGGGAAAACGATCTCAAGAATAACCACCGTAAATTTATGGTATCGTTCTGTTTTAGTAAAGAGTGCGGAGGGCAGATGGAAGAACAGACAGTACCCTCTACCTGGGAACTGGTTCTACTTTCAAGAAGTCTTGTTTGTGTATGTACTTACTTACCGAGAGAAATACAGAAGTTCCCCTTCCAGAGAGGATTTCCCCATGTCTTTTCCGTACATTAAAGCCCTTATCCAAACTCCTTCCAGCGAGTGAGAATCTTTCCGTTGACTTCAGTAGGAATCGCTACATTGACTCCACGGACTTGGATTAGGCCCTTAGAAATTTGTTACAAATGTGAGACTTGAAAGTTGTTAGTGTTGTCTACATCCCCATGTTAATTTGGGAGGGGGGAGAAGTCAAAATTTTAAGACATTTAGACAGGTTTAAATTTTTTCTTCCCTGTGCCAAGTAATTTAAAACCATTAGGGAAGAACGTTACTGCTAGTAATATTATTCTAAAGAAAATATGATTAATTATTAAATTGGTTTCTCTAATGCTACGCTAAACCCTTATGAGTGAGATATGGTTATAAGTGTTCGAATTAGTAGGTTTTTAATTTAAGATTTTTCCTGACTAACATAATTTGTCCATGTAAATGTAGATACTTTTAAAACCATTTTTTAAGTAATTTGCTGTTTTAATGTAGTTCTTAGAAAACAGTAGTGTTCTGTAGCATTTTTGTGTACTTAAATCATTCATTCAATTACTCAGAATAGTAAATTACTAAATGTTTGAGGGAGAGTGTTTCAAATACAGCATTTCCAAAACACATGTAGTAACTTTCATGCCAATTGATAGGTAACTTAGTGGTATACAAAAGCCATGTAATTAGATGTCTTTATTTTGTTAATATGTAACACCTGAAATACAGTGCTTCATATGAGGCCTTGTTGGTGTGTAGGCTTTAAAGTTTAACAGCAACCTTACCAGGAAGCTGAAGCAGAATCAGTTGTAAAAATATTTGTGTATTTCTTTGTTTTTTAGTTTAACCTCAGCGATTCTTAGATTGTGTCACAAGATCTTTGCTACAGTGCAGTGTTTGTAACATCTGAGAGAGGAAAAAGCCTACAAGTTTTGTAGCATTCTGTTCAGTGAAGATTTGTTTAAGATGACCAAAAAGCCTATAGAGAACAACCAAATTACAGTTTTTTGAACACGAGGAAGAGTGAAAGAAGTACATATCAAGGTGAGGACAATTTAGTCACTGAATCCATGGTACTATTTTAAAGCTGCACTAGGGTTTGTACGGTAGTCAGGTGGATAGCTTTTTACATTTTTGAAGTGACAGGTTTTGGGTTTTGGTTTCTTTTTCAGTAATCACCTGTTGTTTATACATTTTAAAATGCTTTCTGTAATCTGGAACTAAAAATTAAAGACTAAAGGTGTATTTGCTTAGAAACATTCCTGTTCATTAGATTTTTGGAAAAAATTTTGTTGGATATGAATGTATTTAAAAAAATAAGTGTAGTATAAGAATTTTTTTTGACTGATTTATATGAGCTAGAATAAGCTTTTTGTATTCTGAGGAATATACCTGATTCAGCATTGCATGCACAGGAGTTATTCAAGGCTAGTGGGCCGAAAACAATAGAAAACTTCTGAGATGTGATCCATGTTGTGGCAGTGTTTTGCTGTATGTCATTGAAAATGTCACTTAACCTCTTTGTTTTTCATAATTGAAATGTGGGGGCTGGTATTTATCTTTCTGATAGAGTGATTAATTAATATTTCTTGAATATTGAATACTCTTTTGTTCCATTTCTATTTTTACCAAATTTATTTTGGAGAAATTAAATTCTGATGGTAGTTGAAAATGAATAGTTCATGGGAGTCATCATGTTTTTCCTTTGAGTCAGATGGTGAAGAGGTCACTTGCTCATAGGAATTGAAAATGTTTTAGGACATGGGTCACTGAGAAGTACCCATGGAATGATTTTGACTGGGGGCAATTGCAAATCGTGATCTAACTGAAAAATGTTATCAACTTTGTTAAAAAGAATATTTTTTTGTACACTGGAACTGATTATTTAAATTTTGTGACAGCTTGTAGGTCTAGAAGTAATGCAAATAATCTTTTTTTTTTTTCTTTCATGGCCACTGTAGCATACCTCTCAACTAATCCTTGTTAGAAATACGTAGAGTATTTGTCGTTTTGATTGCTGTTCCTTGCCCTGTTTTGACTTGAAATCTTTTTTGATTATGTGTGTAAAATAGTGGCACCAGAAAAACTGAATAAAGAAGACGAAAGTGTAGAAAAACTTAGCTGTAATAAACTAACCTCTTAAAGTTAATCTTCAAATTCCAATTGTATAGTTAATTGTTAGTTGTTGGAAGGTTTTCTTCCACATTTGTTCCTTCATGGAATGCGCATACTTATTGTAATAATTACCAAAGGTAGCTTTAAACTTAAATTTCAAAACTTCTAGATCAGTATAAAACCAAGGAGGAGTCCTGCATGTATTGTTTAACACTGATAATCTTTTTTTCCCTTTTCTGAGACTTTCAGTAGTTTAATAGAACTTAGTACTTTTAAAAATCTTTCCTAATGTTTGCTGCAAATTTTAAGAGACATCCAACATCTATCTTTTGTTGCAAGATTTGCATTTGTTTTGGCTCTTCTTATGTTTTTTTAATTCCCCTTTTCTGATAAGTTTGTGTTTTAAGGGCAAGACCATGTTTTATGTCAGAAAGCTGGATTTGAAAGTGCCAGCAATAGCTTGTTTATGCTGTCATTACTGAAGTAGCTGAAAATAATCTCTTTAATGAACAGTTGCTATGATGTTTATTGGTTCACAAAAAGTATATTTTGGGTTGGTGTTAGAAAGTAACACTTGGACTCCGTGGAGTGAGTTGTGTGGAATTGTGTTTAATATCACAATTTCATTTCCTATTCTAAGAAAAATAAAATTAAAATATTAAGAACATAGTTAATAGCGTAAGACAATCTTTAGTCCTTTTAGTAAATTGTAGAAGCTGTTGAGAGGGAATGAGATCATTATAGGTTTAACTGTTTCTGTTTAGTTATTTCTTTTCTCTGCAAATGGTAATCACACATCTGTAGCTGAAGTTTCTTATTTAACTACAGTGATCCTTCGCATAGTTGCGGTCCGTTATTTGCAGGATCTCATACTCGCTGTTGATTTTCCAGTGAGTTGCGGGACCTGGTGCGTGCGCAGAACCTACCGCGACCTCAGTCTGATCGGCCCCCAGCCCTGCCGCTCGTGGTGCCGACTCCCCCCCCCACNCGCCACTCGCGGCGTCGGCTCCCCCCCCTCCCCGCCCACACAGCCAGCCCCATCCCCGCTCCCCCCCACCCCGCTCGCAGGGCTCGCGGCACTGGCCCCAGCCCCGCTCCCCTCTGCCCCGCTCGTGGCGCTGGTCCTGGTCCCTCGCATGGCGAGCACACCCAGCCCTGGGCCCCCCCGCTGGTGCGGCAAGCACAGCCAGACATCTGAAACAAACCCTGCTCTCAGGACTGTACTCCAGACCTTATATGGGGAGGGGGCATGGCTATGGGTGTGGCATACTTGTCTACGTTGTGGGTTCGCTATCTTTGCATATTTTACGACTCGTGTGAGGCGGACCAGACCCAACAGCCCACGAGTGACGGGGGATCACTGTATATGTTAGTCAGGCTGGCTGCTGAGGGCAGAGCCGATTTCCTTGGACATGGTGGACTGTACCCTCTGCGTGCCCTAAGCGTGGTCTTTTCTACCTTCAACAGCTTTGCTGTAGCTAACACAGGTGACTTTCTAACTAATCAGGCTGGGAAACAACAAGCAGATGAGTATAAGGGACAGGCAGCACCTTCATTCAATGTTCAGAAGGGATATTTTCTGCCCTGCCCATACGCCCACATCTCCGCCCGTCTGCTGCTACCTGATGGCTGTTCTGGGGTGGAAGAAGTGACTACAGATCTCCATCATACAATCCAAGCCCTCTTTGAGGTTCAAAGACTGGCTTGCGCTTACCTGTAGAGCTTCAACCTTCTCCCCCCATTCCTATGGGTATCAGGTACTAAAAGCAAATTGTGAGGTGTCTCTGGTTTGAGGAATTTTCAGCCTATTGGTGGTTGCAGGTTCTACAAGGACAAACACTGCAAGTCCTTTACTCAGTGAGCTGGTCCTCTGGATCTCTGTGGTGCAACAGACCACAGCTGCAAATTGCATCATATTAAGTATTTCTGTAAGTTACTGACACCAGTCGTGTTTCAGCTAGTTTGCCTCCAGGATGCTGTGAGGATGACTGAGATTCCAGCAGGCCTGTGTGAACCTTGTCCTGGTGGGAAATACTCTTTACTCTTAGGCTCCAAACTGGAAATTAATTTAAAGAGTGTTGTTTTGAGGCTAGGGGATACATTGATATATATATAACTAGCGAGTTTTTGGTGTTTTCTAAGCACATTATTTCAATGAATAAGTATTTATGTTGTTACATTGCTACAAAAGAAATCCGGTATCTTTTAAGATTGTTCAGTTGACGATCTAATGAAATAATTATTTTTTTTGTTCCCACCCTGATGTGTGTTTTGTAACTTTGATCAGAATTTGTCCCCTAAGTAAATTCAAATGCTGATTTATTCCAATATTCAGCTTCTGTATTTCACCCTAAACAAACATGATACATATTATTGAAATAATAATTGCATATTTTATGTAATTTGACATTATGTAATTGACATAATTTGACAAATTAAATTTTTGATATATATGTATTTTAAATAGTCAGATCTTCATGGATATTGCCACTATGATTTTTGTGATCTGTCTTTTCAGAGAAGGAAGGAGAATGGCTTTGCAATATTAGCCTATTGGTCCAACAGGACCAAATTGGATAATTCAGTCTGAAAATCAAGGAACTTGTGTTTAGAGAAAGAATCTGAGTTGCCAACCAGTGTCAAATGTAATACCTTGTTAAGTGTCTGTTAGATACTGATTTTGAATTTGAATTTGCTCAGGAATGGTGAAAAAAAATTTAAACAAGTGGAAATCTCTGAACACCATTTAAACATTGCCATGGTGTCAGTGCTAAGCCTTGTAAAAAACTTATAATTACATTTTTGATTTTTCATTTTGTAAGTCTTACTATTGACGCTGAGGAGGCATATTGTTCTCTTGGAATTGTAGCCCACCTAGTAAAACAAGTGGTGGGTAGTATCTGTGTAATAAAACCGGTAGGTGACATTTAACTGCTTGGAAATTAGATCAGAAGCTGTCAAGTTTTACCATGTACAAATAATGTAGAGAAAATTTTAAGGGTTAGTGGTGGGAAGCCACAAAGGGCTTTGGGAAAGAGAGGAACAACACACAAACAATGGAGAGGTGGGGAGTGCTGTACAAAAAGGCCAGAGAAAACGTGGGGCTGGCCAGGAGCCAGCAAAGGCACCGGCAGTGCTGCAGGGAGGTGGGCAGCCACTCAGAAAAGAGGGGCTCACATTCTTGTAAGAACAATGTGATTTTCATTAGATGCCTACTATGGAGAATACATATTTTCACCTTCACTTCTTCTATGGGAAGAAATAATTAACTTTTTGCGTGTCAGCATTGCACATGTGGTCAGGCACAGGCATTACACCAGGTTACACTGGCCCTAAATGAGGCGGCTATTCTTTAAATATTAGATCTTGTTAATTCCAGTGTGTGTCTTTGGAAACTTATTTGTTAATTGTTTCATTGGAAGTTGGGTTTTATTTACTGAAAAAAAAGTATCACTTTCTTAGTGTGACACAGGACGAACAGAGGTCTTTTGAAGAGGAAGAGAAGTGTCTAGAAAACAGAGGTTAGTATCTTTTAGAGTCTAAAACACAGTAATTGAAATATTTATGATTCAAGGCACTTCTCTTTGAGAGAACACAAACAGGATTGTGGTTTCATTACAGTACTTACAGTATTCTCATGACCTAAAAATGATAACACGAAAGCCTAATGCATTCAGGTGTGCAGAGACTGCGGGGATGTGTGCATCTCCTGAACTGTTGTGCTTTTCTATTACGTCAACATTTTCCTCTTTGTAGAATAACCTTTTTAATTCCATAAGGAATAAATAATATTATTTACATAGCCTGGTGAATGTACGAGAAAGGGTGCTGAAGACTCTTTTGATATGTGGCAAAAATCATTCTTCATGGAGAGCAATTGGTAGAATATATTGGTGCTAAAACTGTAAAAATATTAGGATGGAACTTTGCTAAAGATCATGATGCTTTTGTGCAGAAATTTATTCAGACTCATTTGTTACCAGCCTTGAATGCATTTAAATTACTTTTAATGTTGTGATGATGCCTGTAAATTGTTCTCAGTACACAATAACTGTCAGCTGTACATTGAAGAATACGTATGGTCTACTGACCATAATTCAACAGATAGCTATATTGAATATAGTTTCACATGGTGTCAATAACTCCTTGTGCATTTTTTTTTGCTTAAGAAAAATAATTAATTCTATTGTGACAGAAACTTTAACGTATTTTGTATTTAATTCTTTTTTTAGGTGATTGACAACTTCTAAAAGAGTTAAAGGCGTGTTTAGCATTGGAAGTTCTGAACCTGTTCTGAGGCCTCTTTTTTCATTGATTAGGAAAGGGTGTGAAATATATCTGAGCAACCAGAAATGTGCATCATGGGAATTGTGATATGGCAACCTTTTAAAAATGTTGGTTGAGGTTTTTCTGTTGTTTTTATTTTTGGTTTTTTATCTCGGAGTACCAGATCATGCGTCCTAGGTGAGGAAGTCAATGATTATCAGTCCAATGTTTCTTCTGCAAAACTGTGCAACTCTGGAAGGAGTGCGCATTCATGCCTGTGCCTGCTCATGTGCTTGCACAATGTTGCAGGACTCCTTTCTCCATCTGCAGCTCTCTGGGAAAGAGACTGGCACCTTCAGAAAGAAAATGAATGTATCCACATGGGTTTACTGTATTTCAGGTTATGGGATAGAAAACACTAAGGAGTGCAGTCAATCCTTAGCTGAAACAGTTAATGCCTTGAAAGAGTGTTCGAGGAGTCTGGTTCTCCCAGGCAGGAACTGACCATGCTAATGAGGGTTTTACAAAGTAAAAAAGCTATTTAAAGGATTATGATGGGAAAACCTGGCCTTTTTTGAGTCTTCCCTCAAAAAAAAATGAGGGAAGAGTGCTTCCAGTTCAGGTTTGCATTTGACTGAGCATGGCTTGCAGCATTGATGTCTTGCTGTGCTCCAGCTTCAGGTTGTCTCCTGTGGTAGTCATGGAGTCTAGGGGGGCCTAGACTGGGAGGGGGGGTCTGGAGTGCTGAAGAATGTAGGGGTTCTATCTGCTGGTGACAGCTTGCCACCTGTCAGGACTCAGTATAGATGGAGCTTCCCAGCTCCTGTGGCATGCAGGTAACTTTATTGTGGCTTGACCTGTCAGCTTCAGGAGAGAATGTGCTTGAGAAGACAGCCACATATTTGTGTTGAAAAATCTAAGACCTTCAACCTTGATCCCAATTTTTCTGAAGCTGATGTGAAGACTCTCTTTTTTGTGTTAAGACACCAAGGTTGATGATTGCTTTGCATATGTTTGTATGTGCCTGCGCAAAACAGGTTTCTGAGTTTGAGGAGTTACCAGCCACTTAGCTGTTCTTCAGAGTCACCTAGACTGAGATTGGTAATGGACTGCTTGTGCATGTTTAAGCCAAATCCTTGTCTTTGCAGCTTTTCTTTCAATACAGGTTCTTATGTCAACTGTTTTGTAGGCTCTGAAGTAAGTCATCACTAAGATGGAAAATCTGTATTCCAAGTGACTTTTTCATGGCATTTAATTACTTTGATAAACATATTCATTTATCCACTAAATGGATCTTAAAAAGTACAACACTCAAATAGATAATCTGGGAGGATCCAAAGACATATGAGAAAGACATTCCTGGAAAGATGAACACAAATACTAGTTTTAAGTCAGTGGTATCTAGCCTAATCAGCCAGGCAAGGCAGCCAGGCATGACGTACTGTGTGCTGTGGCTGTAGAGTGTTGCGTGCTGCCCAACCACTGCTAATATGCATGTGCAGCAAATTTCCCAAGAGCACTGGTCTTGCTTTATAGGCAGTATATGAACACCAGTAATATAAGTGAACCCCCAGTTACTTGCGGTATGTANAAGGATTATGATGGGAAAACCTGGCCTTTTTTGAGTCTTCCCTCAAAAAAAAATGAGGGAAGAGTGCTTCCAGTTCAGGTTTGCATTTGACTGAGCATGGCTTGCAGCATTGATGTCTTGCTGTGCTCCAGCTTCAGGTTGTCTCCTGTGGTAGTCATGGAGTCTAGGGGGGCCTAGACTGGGAGGGGGGGTCTGGAGTGCTGAAGAATGTAGGGGTTCTATCTGCTGGTGACAGCTTGCCACCTGTCAGGACTCAGTATAGATGGAGCTTCCCAGCTCCTGTGGCATGCAGGTAACTTTATTGTGGCTTGACCTGTCAGCTTCAGGAGAGAATGTGCTTGAGAAGACAGCCACATATTTGTGTTGAAAAATCTAAGACCTTCAACCTTGATCCCAATTTTTCTGAAGCTGATGTGAAGACTCTCTTTTTTGTGTTAAGACACCAAGGTTGATGATTGCTTTGCATATGTTTGTATGTGCCTGCGCAAAACAGGTTTCTGAGTTTGAGGAGTTACCAGCCACTTAGCTGTTCTTCAGAGTCACCTAGACTGAGATTGGTAATGGACTGCTTGTGCATGTTTAAGCCAAATCCTTGTCTTTGCAGCTTTTCTTTCAATACAGGTTCTTATGTCAACTGTTTTGTAGGCTCTGAAGTAAGTCATCACTAAGATGGAAAATCTGTATTCCAAGTGACTTTTTCATGGCATTTAATTACTTTGATAAACATATTCATTTATCCACTAAATGGATCTTAAAAAGTACAGCACTCAAGTAGATAATCTGGGAGGATCCAAAGGCATATGAGAAAGACATTCCTAAAAAGATGAACACAAATGCTAGTTTTAAGTCAGTGGTACCTAGCCTAATCAGCCAGGCAAGGCAGCCAGGCATGACGTACTGTGTGCTGTGGCTGTAGAGTGTTGCGTGCTGCCCAACCACTGCTAATATGCATGTGCAGCAAATTTCCCAAGAGCACTGGTCTTGCTTTATAGGCAGTATATGAACACCAGTAATATAAGTGAACCCCCAGTTACTTGCGGTATGTATCTTTGCAATTTCAATTCTTCATGATTCATTTTTTCAGAAAAAAAGTGGGGTCCATGCATGTGCACTTCATACAGTAAGAAAGAGAGCCCATGAATATGTGAATGAGCTCATGAATATCACACCACCATCACACTGCCCCCCTCAGTCCTGGAGCGCTTGGTGTGTCGGCGCCATGCCACTCTATGGGCTCTGGTGGACATGCGCTCACCCACCACTGTCTCGGGCTGCCCACGGGAGGGTCCCAGCACCCGCTTCCACACCACAGTGGAGCCACAAACCCTTCAGTGCTTCCTGATGCACAGTGGTGGCGCGGCAAACATGACAGGGGCTGGGTCTGGGAGAGCGGCTGCAGCAGCAGTGCCTGCCTCATCAGGGGCAGGTCTTGGCAGAGGCACTGCCAGCTGCGGCCCTGAGCCACCGAAGCCCAACCTGACAAGACAAGAGGGGAAGCCAGGGCAGGGGAATGGCAAGTGCATTGGAGGCAGAGCAAGTGGCCAGGCCTCACTGTGGGAGGGGCAATCCGACTGCCTGCGCAGGCTAGGTGGCACTGCTGCCAAGTTTGCTCCCCAGGGCCTCATCCTCCCCTGCCAGAGTGCCAGTGGCACGAGCTGCTGCTGCTGCAGGCCACATGCCAGGTGGTGGCATGGGGCTGCCACCGGCTTCTCCTGCCTGTCCCCTCATGGTGAGGGTAGCTGTCACCCGACCCATCTCAGAGCACTATGATTTTCAAGTCAGTGTTAGGTACACAGTTTTGCTCCAAATTCACTTATCAACAAAATTTCCTTTAGCTGAATTTCTCTTCTTCTAAGACACAGATGAGTTGGAGCATAATATGATCAGAGACTATTCACNCCCTTCTCTGGACCCTCTCAAGCAGCTCAACATCCTTCTTAAACTGGGGAGCCCAGAACTGCACACAGTACTCAAGATGTGGTCTGACCAGCACTGAGTACAGGGGAAGGACAACCTCCCTGGTCCGACTGACCACACTGTTCCTGATACAGACCAGGATGCCATTGGCCTTCTTAGCCGCCTGGGCGCACTGCTGGCTCATATTAAGTTTCCTGTCAACCATTACTCCTAAATCCTTCTCCATTTCCCCACTCTCCAGCCACTCATCCCCCAGCTGATAGTGATGCATGGGGTTGTTATGTCCGAAGTGAAGAACCCAGCACTTAGTCTTGTTAAATCTCATATTATTGGAGTCTGACCATTTCTCTAGTCTGTCAAGGTCCCTCTGAAGGGCCCTCCCACCCTCCGGCAGCTTGACATTTGCCCCCAGCTTGGTATCATCCGCAAACTTGCTGATCCCTCATCCATATCGTCAATAAGGGTGTTGAACAGTGCCGGGCCTAACGCTGACCCATATTACCATACTGCCATATTACCATAATTGGAACTAAGGAGTCCACAGTTGCACGATAGTTATGTTGCAATCCAAACTGACACAACCTAGAATGCCGTGGTAGCAAAACAAGACAAAAATCCAAGCTTCACACTGTGTACTTGGAAGGGAATAAGCTGTTCTTTTTGTAGACCTCCTCGAGCAGAGATGGCTCAGGGCTTTCCCCCTGCTTTACTGTGGGCTGGCGCATCAAGGAGGCGAAGTAAATGCTGGCAGCCTGGCTGCAGAGAGCAGGGTCTGGTGTAGGTCATGCTTTGGGTCAAGCTGCCAGGATGGCTGCTTTACTGAACGTGAGGGCTGTGGTAAGAGATTGCTCCTTCTTTCAGACCTGCTAATTGGGATGGGCTCTTTTTTCTCCTGACACTTTGTGGGCCTCTTTGTTAAGAGGTGGTGTTTGGAAAAAACACTTTTAATGTGTTTACTTTTCCTTGATGCTTGGAAATATGAGTCATTTTCCAGTGTCACCTTTATTGTGTGGGTCTCTGTAGGCACAGTGAAACCGGTGTTTCTCTCTGCTGCACCTTTGGTATGCTCCACAACAGCTGATGAACTTAGTCTGTTACTCATGGCCTTCACTGGCAAGCATAATACAGTATATTTGCCTGTGACCAACACACTTAGATCTATGGCCACAAGGTATCTGCTCAACTCTTTAGACCTTTACCTTTAGCATCAGTTTTAACCCCTCAGGGCTCAACTGCTTGCAGCTCTTTTATGCAAGTGGTTTCATAGCAGAGATTTGACTCAGCATGACTTGTACTACCTCTTGCTGAAGACATGAAATACAATTTGTAGCTTATAATTGCTGCCTAATGTGATCTTGGACCCTTACTTAAAATCCATTTAACTGATACTGTACTTTCTTTATAAGGTTATTTTTAGGAGCTAACCTTTTCTTGTGTTGTGGTTAAATGTGCAATGTAATAAGGTATTTTTAATGTGTTTAAGAGTTGGAAGATGTGTTAGAGGTAACCTTTATGCAGAGAGTTTTATGTAGTTGTAGTAAGGACAGCAATATTAAAATTCTGAACATTAGTACCATCTGGGTGTAATTTTCTCTCATTCTGTTTTGTGTGTGCCTGCTGGTGGAAGATGGCACAGTATACTAAGAAAATCTGTGTTGTTCTCTAGTATCTTCTTTATGGATAATTATTAACCTAACCTTGATGCACCCAAAAATACAAAAATTGTATTGGATGTAGTAGGATAAGCCACAATTCTTGCTTTCTTTAGATTTCAAGGAGAGCAAAGTAAACCCAAGATTTTAGACACAAAACTGAAAACTTCCCAGAAATCTTTACTTTCTTATTTAACATCTGATAAACAGGCATGGGCCATATCTGTTGGATGTCTCCAGGGATCACTAGCTTTTAGTAGATTTAAATGGGTTTTTTTGTCAGTGGCACTTTTGCCCTGTGGTTATAGTTTGTCTGGTTTTGATTGCCATATAGGCATGCAGGTTTGCTTAGGATTGTAAGTTAAAATTAAGTATTTCTTGTTATTTTTTTCTTAGCCAGGCATGTAAGTGTAGAATTTAGTATATGTGGAAAGGATTTCAGAACATGTCTCCCGGCACCCTTCTTGAAACTGCTGTAAATAACGGTGAAGGCAATTGTTATTGCATACTGCAAAAAGGTTCAAGAAAAAAACCCTCAAAACCATAGAAAGATAAGTGTCATAAGTGTGAACAGCCTTTGTTTGGTTTTGTGTTTTCTTTTTTCCCCTTTGTTACTGTAGAAAGCTCTTTTCCCACTGTTCCCCCTACTTTTTCATTTCCCTTTCCTTTTGTCTCAAGAGGGCATTGTGGGTTGGAGAATAGGAGCAGGTTTTGCGTGTCAGACCTATAGATGAAAAATATACCTGTTTTTCTTACGTTCTTTAAATTGCTGTCAGGGGTGAGCACATCTGTAGGCGTGTGGTGGACAAGAATGGCCATAAGAGAAGCAAATACTGTTTATCTTAAGTAGGTGGGGAAGAGGGAGGCAGTCATGGCTCATGGGGTTGAAATTAACAGCTCTTAACATTGTGAAGAATGATGATGATGTAGACAAAGTGCCTTACTAACATTTATAAGTACAATTCTTGGCTCAGATGTAGACTTCTTGTGGAACTTTATGACAGAGTGGCTTAATCTCAGTGCAGTTAAGATAAATTCATTAATGGTTATGAGGTGTTGATACAATTAAATAGAGAATGCCAGTAAATTGCTTTCTGAAGCTCAATGACTGTAAACTCTGGTCTTCTAATTTGATCCATCTACTGCTTCCCATTCACTTGCTTGAGAGGCTTTGTAAACTGAAAAATTAGCCATACTTCAGGCATAGTAACTGTGAGAACTAAGTTCAGTTCTTTTAAGGGAGGGCCTTGTATGAGGACTAGAAGTGTTTCCTCAATACAAATTAATGAAAGGAGAAAGAGAAAGGAGAGCAGAAGCAGGTTTTTACAGTGACGATCATGTACAGAGATTATTGTGTTTCTCACCAACTGCCGAGAATCTATGCCAGTTTGTGGCAGTCCTGATACTTCCACAGAAGAAANGAGAGCAGGGTCTGGTGTAGGTCATGCTTTGGGTCAAGCTGCCAGGATGGCTGCTTTACTGAACGTGAGGGCTGTGGTAAGAGATTGCTCCTTCTTTCAGACCTGCTAATTGGGATGGGCTCTTTTTTCTCCTGACACTTTGTGGGCCTCTTTGTTAAGAGGTGGTGTTTGGAAAAAACACTTTTAATGTGTTTACTTTTCCTTGATGCTTGGAAATATGAGTCATTTTCCAGTGTCACCTTTATTGTGTGGGTCTCTGTAGGCACAGTGAAACCGGTGTTTCTCTCTGCTGCACCTTTGGTATGCTCCACAACAGCTGATGAACTTAGTCTGTTACTCATGGCCTTCACTGGCAAGCATAATACAGTATATTTGCCTGTGACCAACACACTTAGATCTATGGCCACAAGGTATCTGCTCAACTCTTTAGACCTTTACCTTTAGCATCAGTTTTAACCCCTCAGGGCTCAACTGCTTGCAGCTCTTTAAAGCAAGAGGTTTCATAGCAGAGATTTGACTCAGCATGACTTGTACTACCTCTTGCTGAAGACATGAAATACAATTTGTAGCTTATAATTGCTGCCTAATGTGATCTTGGACCCTTACTTAAAATCCATTTAACTGATACTGTACTTTCTTTATAAGGTTATTTTTAGGAGCTAACCTTTTCTTGTGTTGTGGTTAAATGTGCAATGTAATAAGGTATTTTTAATATGTTTAAGAGTTGGAAGATGTGTTAGAGGTAACCTTTATGCAGAGAGTTTTATGTAGTTGTAGTAAGGACAGCGATATTAAAATTCTGAACATTAGTACCATCTGGGTGTAATTTTCTCTCATTCTGTTTTGTGTGTGCCTGCTGGTGGAAGATGGCACAGTATACTAAGAAAATCTGTGTTGTTCTCTAGTATCTTCTTTATGGATAATTATTAACCTAACCTTGATGCACCCAAAAATACGAAAATTGTATTGGATGTAGTAGGATAAGCCACAATTCTTGCTTTCTTTAGATTTCAAGGAGAGCAAAGTAAACCCAAGATTTTAGACACAAAACTGAAAACTTCCCAGAAATCTTTACTTTCTTATTTAACATCTGATAAACAGGCATGGGCCATATCTGTTGGATGTCTCCAGGGATCACTAGCTTTTAGTAGATTTAAATGGGTTTTTTTGTCAGTGGCACTTTTGCCCTGTGGTTATAGTTTGTCTGGTTTTGATTGCCATATAGGCATGCAGGTTTGCTTAGGATTGTAAGTTAAAATTAAGTATTTCTTGTTATTTTTTTCTTAGCCAGGCATGTAAGTGTAGAATTTAGTATATGTGGAAAGGATTTCAGAACATGTCTCCCGGCACCCTTCTTGAAACTGCTGTAAATAATGGTGAAGGCAATTGTTATTGCATACTGCAAAAAGGGTCAAGAAAAAAACCCTCAAAACCATAGAAAGATAAGTGTCATAAGTGTGAACAGCCTTTGTTTGGTTTTGTGTTTTCTTTTTTCCCCTTTGTTACTGTAGAAAGCTCTTTTCCCACTGTTCCCCCTACTTTTTCATTTCCCTTTCCTTTTGTCTCAAGAGGGCATTGTGGGTTGGAGAATAGGAGCAGGTTTTGCGTGTCAGACCTATAGATGAAAAATATACTTGTTTTTCTTACGTTCTTTAAATTGCTGTCAGGGGTGAGCACATCTGTAGGCGTGTGGTGGACAAGAATGGCCATAAGAGAAGCAAATACTGTTTATCTTAAGTAGGTGGGGAAGAGGGAGGCAGTCATGGCTCATGGGGTTGAAATTAACAGCTCTTAACATTGTGAAGAATGATGATGATGTAGACAAAGTGCCTTACTAACATTTATAAGTACAATTCTTGGCTCAGATGTAGACTTCTTGTGGAACTTTATGACAGAGTGGCTTAATCTCAGTGCAGTTAAGATAAATTCATTAATGGTTATGAGGTGTTGATACAATTAAATAGAGAATGCCAGTAAATTGCTTTCTGAAGCTCAATGACTGTAAACTCTGGTCTTCTAATTTGATCCATCTACTGCTTCCCATTCACTTGCTTGAGAGGCTTTGTAAACTGAAAAATTAGTCATACTTCAGGCATAGTAACTGTGAGAACTAAGTTCAGTTCTTTTAAGGGAGGGCCTTGTATGAGGACTAGAAGTGTTTCCTCAATACAAATTAATGAAAGGAGAAAGAGAAAGGAGAGCAGAAGCAGGTTTTTACAGTGACGATCATGTACAGAGATTATTGTGTTTCTCACCAACTGCCGAGAATCTATGCCAGTTTGTGGCAGTCCTGATACTTCCACAGAAGAAAAATTAAAAAGCTAACAACCAGTGAAAGACAGTGTCAAAATGAGAAAAATTAGCTAAACTCATTTCTTTTGCTGGTGTTGCAGTATTGCTCACATCTGGCTTTTTGGTTGATCTAAACAAATATTATCATTCTCTGTAGACAGTGCATTTTCTCTGTGAATTATTTAAGTGTGTGCAGAAATTATTCCATAGGAAAATTAGATACCTCTGAAATTAGCCTTTCACACAAAGGGTAGTTTAACTGCATGAGGTAAGCGTTCACTTTACACTTTTAACCTGAGCTCTTAAGAATATAGAGATGTATGGGAAAATACATTCTTTAGAAAAGTGTCAGTGTTTTGTCCTGGTGGGTTGTTTCTTTCTGCAAGGTATTCCTGTTCTAACACACTTTTTTTTCTGTTGCTTGTATCAAGGTGTAACTGTAGCATAACCCTTTGAGCTCTAAAAGGGACTTAGAAGCATAAAATCATTTAGTTGGAAAAGGCCTCAGAGATCATGGAGTCCAACCTTTGACCAGCTAGATCATAGCACTAGGTGCCATGTTCAGTTGTTTCGTGTACACCTCCAGGGATGGTGACTCCACTGTCTCTCTAGGCAGTCTGTTCTAATGCTTAACGATGTTTTCTGTGAAAGAAATTCTTCCTGATGTCCAGCCTGAACCTCGCATGGTGCAGCTTGAGACCATTTGAAGGTGCAAGTGCCATGGATGTCCGGTAAAACACCCCTGAACAATTGAATTTAAAAAAATGATTATGTTGATTTGGAAAACAATTCTTCTTAACACCTAAATCTTCTGTTTGCTTCAATTATGGAGCAAATGGGAATGAGTTCATTAAAAACCTGCTGGAAGAGACCTGTCCTTTTGATATTTTCCACAGTGTATTTACAGGCTTAATATGGATGTGATATTTATAAGGTAGTCCTACTGTTGCTGTAGCCCAGCAACTACATTTCATTGTTCCAAAGCCTTCTGTGCATTTTGAGTACAGAGGTTGTGGTTGGTATTGCTTGGTTTGTCATAGAAGATTTGAGGAAAAGTGAATTAGCTGGTAGTCAAGTGTTCATAATTAATTCTGGTATTTTCTAATGCTTTAAATACACTCTTTAAAGTTATGTCAGATATGTGTGCATCTTGTAATAAGGACTGTGTAAAATATCTAATACTTGTTGTATCCAATCTGCTTCCAGCTCTACTATATATTTGCCATAAAACATGTTTTGGATAACTTAAAATTGTACTTCTCGATTTTACTTGGTGAATCTGCAGTACTTGCAGTAAATATTACAGCAAACCACAGCAAGGTAAACTGTCCAAAACAAATCCCAGCTTTTTGCTGTTCTGCAAATCAATGTAATGTACATTGTACTTGTGACTTCACTGGTCTGATTATTGTAATATAACATCAAAGGCATTGCTCCTTCTGTGACTATAGATTCTATGGAGGGCCTGCATTTTTGTTCTTGTTGGAAAGAAATTTTAAAAATTTCTATCAACAAGAATATATATACGTGAGTAGCTGCATAGGCTGTATTTTTTTTGTCTTTGGCTTGCAATTTTAACAGTTTGACATATCTTAAAATTCAGTATACTTGAAATAAGAAAACAATGATTTTGTGACCGTTTGCAAAGTTTTAATTTGTTTTAAGCCCTCTTGTTGATCTAGAGCTTTTGCTCATTTGAGGTTGATTAATTGCTTTTGCTACTTTTGTTTGCAGTTCAGTATAATCTCATGCAGGCTATTGTAATTTTTTTGAGTTTAATCTTCTGTTGATGGGTGCATGTTTGTATGCGATGTTAAATTTGACCACTAATAACTTAAGGATTTAAATAAACAAATAAATAAGATTGAAAACAATAACAAAAAACTGCAAAGTGGAACAAACGCTTAGCACTGCAGATTTATCTTATGAAGAATAATTTCTGCACCTGCTGTAGACCCTATTGTGGAAGCTCTTGTTTTTATATGATTTTTTTTTAATTTAGAAAGAGAAAGATATCACCCTGCTTTCGCTCAAATGTCTTTCATTAAGGCAGATTTGACAGAAACAAGACAAGAATAATAGGCCTATTTCTTACATTGAATATTTTTTAAATGTTCGCTGACAATTACTATTCACTAAGGCTCAGTACTCTTTCTTGAAAGGATAACTCTGTTTTCTTACCTGTGAAATAGATGGGTGAATGTCAACGCTGAAGTCACATCATACAAAATGTAGAGTACAATTCAGATATGTAGGCGGAGAGATCTGTGGCCTAGTGGCTTTGCTGCACTGCCCTTCAGAAAACACAGACCACACTGAGTGCTTAGGTTAGTCACATTGACACAGTGTGACCCACACAACAAAGGATTAGTCTCTTACTGGTAATTGACTTGGTTAATGTGGCCGAAGTGGGAGCCTGCGATTTTCATCTAGAGGGTAGAATCCGGTCATAGCTGATGTTGCAAAGAAAGAAGCTGTTGGAGTTCAACTTTGGAAGTGCCTATGTGTTCCTCTTAGAAGGTAGAAGCTAGAAATAGTGGTACGCTGCATTTCTCTTCTGTCTCACAAATAGATGTGTGGTTGACAAAAAAGCTGTGTTGTCACTGTGTAATGGATAACACATAATCTAACCCCAGCACTGGCAGTGTGCTATTTTTCACACACCTGCATAGATAATGGGCAAACAGAAGAGTTCTGAAACCTTAAGACGGGCCAGATTGAAAATATATTCAAATTAAAAGGAAAAGAAAAAGGAAGAAAAAATACAGTTCTGCTGATAATTTGGGAATGAAGAAGAGAGGGGAACTTCTGTTCTTCATTTTTTAAGGAGACTAGTTATGGGTTTTGAACTTCTGGAATTATGATGAGTTTTCCTTGCTATGGAACTGTCAAAAAAATAAAAGGGTTATATCTTTGCAGACAGCTTAACTTGATTCTAGCTCTCTGAGTACTTTTACTCATTTCATCTTCAGCTGCAAAAAGTCTATAGGTCTTGAGAAATTGGAGCATTATAGCTGTACTACTCCTGGACAGCCAGGACAGGGATTTTGGACAAGAGCTGTGGGCAAGGTATGTGATGCTCTGTACAGTAGCAGTGGCATGTCATGGTGAGGTGTTAAGCAAGTGTGACCTTGTAAACAGGCTGTGAGATACCTCTGGAAGCTAGAATATGGGTCAATGAAACCTTCCTTTGCCATAATCTTTTCTAATCTTTGCTTCTGGAAATTTTCCCCGGGGGAGAGAGCAGTGGGCTGTGGGCGTGGGGGGGGTGTGGCAGTAACCTGGCTGCTGCCACCATGCATGCTCGCCATTCCTCCCCTCCCAGCACACAACGCTTCCCCCCCCCCTCGCTTGCCTCACTTTCGTGGGGCAGTTTCCTGGGTCAGGGATGGGACACGGTGCCGCCATTGCGAGCCCCCTCCCCGCAGGGCGGGGTGAGTCCTGCCCCACAGGCACCTTGGTACCGCCCCTCGGCAGAGCAGAGTGACTGCACATGCGTCGGGCCAGGGACCTCTGCTTCGCAAATGGGCAGGGTCATAAGGCAGAGATTGCGATGTACCAGGCATTCACTGTATTTCATCAAAGACTGAGGGTCCTAAACATTCTACCTAACTAGAGATATACTGCAAAGTGAAGCTGCGTGAAGTACTGTGGTAGTGCAAGGAAGCATCCCTTTTTTACCAAAATCATTGTACAATGGAAAGTGCCTCATGTCAGCTGTAATGTCAGATGGCTCAGGAAAAAGTTAAAGTGGAACCTGATTTCTGTAAGGCTAACGATTCAAGTAACTTGCTTGGAGATGCAGTAGAAAATCAGTCTTAGGTTTGAAAGAGGAAATGGTAATCTTCAAGTCTCATCTCATGTTTTGTAGCTGATTGCCTATTTTTATTATCTCTCCTCGCTTTTCCACCAGTACTTACTAGTGCCCTTTGGTTAACTGTGTTATACCTTAAAAAAACTTCCTGCAGAGTTCAGCAGCTTTGGCATGCTTGCTGTGTAAGCTCCACTGATATAAGCTGGTCAGACCTCATCTTGAGTACTGTGTGCAGTTCTGGGCTCCCCAGTTTAAGAGGGATGTTGAGCTGCTTGAGAGGGTCCAGAGAAGGGCAACGAGGATGGTGAAGGGACTGGAGGGCAGGCCCTATGGGGAGCGACTACAGGAACTGGGACTGTTCAGTCTGGAAAAGAGGAGGCTCAGAGGAGACCTCATTGCTGTTTACAACTACCTGCGGGGAGGTTGCAGCCAGATGGGTGTAGACCTCTTCTTCCAGGCTGACGACACCAGAACGAGAGGGCACAGCCTCAAGCTACGCCAGGGGAGGTTCAATCTTAACGTTAGGAAGCGGTTTTTCACAGAGAGAGTAATTGCATATTGGAATGGGCTGCCCAGGGAGGTGGTGGAGTCGCCATCCCTGGAGGTGTTTAAGAGAAGACTGGACGAGGAGCTTAGTGACATGGTCTAGCTGGGGGGTGTAGGGCTGGATGACCCTGGGCCCCTTCCGGCTCGGAGTGGCCTGCTAGACTGTGAGGGATCTAGGTTGGTGTTACGCTCTGGGATGTGCTCTCGGTCTCTGTACGGGTGTTAGGTGGTGAGTTGTACTAGATGATCCTTGTGGGTCCCTTCCAACTCATAATATTCTGTGTGATTCTGTGTGAATTAATAGGATATGTAAAAACTTCTTGAACCCAGTGCTACAGAATCAGGCTATTAGAACTTGGTGCCCTGTATGTTCTGCAGTGTGCAGGATTTCCATCCTCTACAGCTGGGTCTCATAGGAGAAGAGGCTAGAACAGCATTGGTCTTGCATGCTGTGGGGGAAGTTGGTTTCATAGGAACACAACTCAGCTTGTGAAGAGCAAGAGGGATGGGAAATAAGGCAAGTTTACATTTTGGAGGTGTGTCTTTTTATTTTTATTTTAATGCCAAAGGGATAAAAATGTGAGAGAGGGATGGGCAGTATTTTTAGGCACTGAAGATCTGATTTGTGAAAATTGAAACTTCCTTGCAACTGGGTGTTATATAATAACAGTTTCTTTGCTTTGGCTCTTGTTTTTATTCCATGGTACTGCTTCATTTCTTCCAGCAACTTTGATTTTAGGAATTTAAAAAAAAATTATAAGAAAGTAATACAGAATGATAACAGGTGAAGATAACAGTCTAATATTTTTGAAGGGGTTTTTTATGACTTGGAGGAGTCATGAATATTTGTAACTTACTAGTTCTGTGATAGTAAATATGGAGCTGATCAAAAATTTTATGAAGTGGGGAGGAAATACACCAACTGATAAAACAAATACATGATTAAGAAGACCAGAAATGGTACTGAGCAATTGGAATAATATATAATTCCTGAGCGTAAAAAAAGTATTTAAGCATAAGAAAATACAAAGGCATACATCAAGAGATGTTATTGCTGAGTTTGTTTTCAGCAGCAGGATCCACATCAAGAATGGAAAGTTTTGCCTTTGAAAAAGCCATGTGTATTTAAAGATATGTAACTTAAATAGGAATAACAAAGCTAGATGTTTCTGCATGAATTCTGCCTGAATTCCTTTTTTTTTTTTATGTCGGTGTTTTATGATACATTCTTGAAAAGCTATATGGAAAAGAGACTCTGTGGAGAGGACAAACTTGATAATAGATTGATAATTGATCCATCTTATGAGGGCCTAACAAAGCCCATTGGGAGAAGAACTGATTTAACATTGAGTAGTTATTTGCAAGAGGACATTTTTAAGGTCTCCAAAGTAGATTTTAGTGGGAAACTTCAGATTGTGATTTAAGGATTTTTGTAACACACACTTAAATTTTTGAAGTGTTGTACTAGCAGTATCTTACAACCAGCAATATCAATGTTAGTTTGACTACTATTTTTTCTTTTGAAGGAAGCAGCGGAATGCTTGTATGCTTACTGGTGTATGAATATTCATTAATTCTGTGCCTGTCATTTGGCAGTGTTTTAGAGACCTGGATATGAACTGGAAGGCCACCACTGGGTGCTGCACAAACACAGAACCACTGTGAGCCCCAACCCAGAAGTAGGACAATTTAGATATGTGGGTAGAAGCAACAGCTAGAAACAGGTAAGGAAAGACAAAAAAAGGAGTTATCATAACATATCAGCAAATAATAAATTTTAAAATTTTTCGTAAGTTTCCTGCCAAAACAGTTTGAAAGAGGTTGATCAGTTAGTCATGTGGATGTTCACAGTCCTGTGAGGTGTCAGCTTGGATAAAAAGCTGAAAAAATAGCACATAGATGATGGAAGCTGCCGGTCTGGATGTAAAGAAGAAGGGAGTTTACTTCTAGATATGGAGTGAGAGATGAAAGGTAGGCTTTGACATGGAAGATAAGTGATTAATATATAATAGGATACTGGACTTACATCAGTGGTACAAGATTACATTTGTCAAGATTAGAACAAAATATAGGAATAAGATCTGAAATAAGAGCAAGGGAAGTATAATAGCTGTACGGTTTGACAGATGAGGTGTAATTTAAAGGTAGTATTTGTAAAGAACCTCCAATACAGTTGGCCCTCTTGCACTTTGTGCCCCACATATTGTGGCTTCAGATCTTAGCGGCATGATTTTTTAGCGATGTAGGAGACCCGTTTCGCAACTGCGCATGCGTGGCCTGCCATGGCGGCGGAATGGGCGGCGGCGGTGGTGCGGGCGGCAGTGCGGGTGGCACAGGCGGCGGCACGGCCGCCGTTCAATGCAGAAGTAGGGCTACGTGGATCCCGATTAAGACCGTGGATCCGTGTTATAGGAGACCTGACTGTATTTGCATGTAAAGGTTTTGGAAATACAGTCGGCCCTCTTGCACTTCACGCCCCCCATATTGAGGCTTCAGATCTTAGTGGCATGATTTTTTAGCAATGTAGGAGACCCGTGTCACAACTGCGCATGCGCAACCTGCTGCCACGGTGGCCGGGGCCGCGACCGTGACACTGGCCCGGGCGGTGGTGGGAGCATGGGCTGCAGTGGGGGTAACACAAGTGGCGGACGTGACGCGGGTGACGGGGGCAGGAGCAGCCGTAGTGGCCACAGCGGCGCGGCCGCCATTCGACGTGGAAGTCGGGCTGCACGGGTCCCAAATAAGACCGCGGGTGTGTGATATAGGAGACCTGACTGTATATGAATTTGTAGGGTTGTGCCCAGAGACTGAGATGATGTCATAATTATTGTCCTGTATGAATGGTAATATTGCCCAAGGAAGGAGACAAGAGGAGAGAGAGGCAATGGTTATTAGAGAGGAGTATACGCTGTCTTCTAACTGTACAAAATTGTGGTCCAGCTCAGAGCAACAGTGTGCTGTTAGTGATAAGGGAAAAATAACCCGCCTCAGATCAGTGGCAATTTAGTGGTATCCAGAATCTTTTTGAGGTCCTCCTTTACCAGCTCTTCTGTGAAAGAGTGTATTTCATAAACTTCTGTAAATATTATTGTTCTCTGCTGTTTCTGTATTGCTCTTTAGAGTCAGTATTTGCAGCCTAAGGCTATGCTAAAAGCGTATCATGCCATTGTTGATGAAATACCATGGAATTGTATTAATACACATTTTATGTATATGTTTGAATCCATAATATATATGTATGTTACACCTAGTAACATGCTGAAGTATTTAGCTTTCAAGAGCCAAGATTGACCTGATGGCATTGCTTACCAGGTTTTGAAGATCAGCCAAGTTGCTCTTCTTCCAGGCTGATGACACCAGAACGAGAGGGCACGGCCTCAAGCTGCGCCAGAGGAGGTTTAATCTTAATGTTAGGAAGCGGTTTTTCACAGAGAGAGTGATTGCATATTGGAATGGGCTGCCCAGGGAGGTGCTGGAGTCACCATCCCTGGAGGTGTTTAAGAGAAGACTGGACGAGGAGCTTAGTGACATGGTCTAGCTGGGGTGTGTAGGGCTGGATGATTCTGGGCCCCTTCCGGCTCGGAGTGGCCTGCTAGACTGTGAGGGATCTAGGTTGGTGTTATGCTCTGGGATGTGCTCTCGGTCTCTGTACGGGTGTTAGATGGTGAGCTGGACTAGATGATCCTTGTGGGTCCCTTCCAACTCATAATATTCTGTGATTCTGTGATTCTGTGAATGCCAGTAGAATTTCCCCTATAGACAGTTATTTAAAAAATGTTTTGAAAATTCTTAGGTAAGTAGTGTCTCTCCATATGTAGTGTCAGGGTAATTCATTTACTTGTTTATAGAGGCATAGAGGAGACAACATTGCTATGTAGTTCCTTTTTTTTACCTCTACACTCATGTCTCTATGGACATTCTGGAACAGCCAGTTCTAGGCCAGTTCTGATGTCTGGGTCTTTTGTGTTGCTGTGGCTATCTTTTATTTCAAATGCAAAATGGTAGTGTAGTGTAATGTGAAGTAGGTCCAACATACTGTGAGGCTTCTTACTTTTTTTTTTTTGTTGTTGAGACTTCATGCTAGAATTGAGCAAATATTTTACTGAAGCATGAAACTGATTTTGTATCTTTTTACTTTGGTCAGGTCTGTCTTACATTTGCTACAATTATTGTCAGTTTTGTTTTTATTTTAAGAATTTCCCTTTGGTGTGTATCTAGCTGAACTGTATTAGAGGAACCTGAAAAGCTGGACTTTTTTCTCTTGCAGTCTTTTGACTGCATCTACCCTCTGAGACCCCACTAGAGATTGCTAGGTACAGTGCTTTGGAATTCCTGGCAGAGGATTCCTGCTAACCCCAGTGAGAGTGTTGCTCTGCTGGTTCAGTCACTGAGGACTGCTTGGTTACCTCCTCCCTGCCCATGGTCGTTTTTTTCAAGTTCTGAAAATTGTTCATCAGATTTATCATTGCTTTTTAAGAAAGTCTTCATGATCCTGACCTGAGGTTTTACAGAAAATCTTGAAATAAAAGTAATAATATTGTTATGCATTCTCTCACATTCAGCTGCACATGCTATCACAAAAGTAGCCTTGAAGCTGTTTTAGTTTTGCAGCAAAGAGTATTTCTTTTCATATCAGGTAATCCGATCTGCTGGGGTTTTTTCCCCTTTGGCTTTGAAAACATACCTTTATATTAATACTCTTTGCTGAGAGTTGATTGCTCTAGTTGCTGATTGGTATTCAGTAACACTAAATAAAAGCTTAAATTTTTCTCTTTTTCCTTTTCCAATCTGAAATCTATCAATGTGTATTTTTAGAGTTCACCATTAGTGGATGTATAATCTTTGTGCCTGCTTTTATTCTTGGCCACTGGGAGTTTTGCTACCAGCAATAAAAGACAACCTCCATGTTGTACTGCACAGTATAGATATTGTAAATTTTGGTCTTGCTTTCCATTGATCTGCTTTGCCATATGGGAATCATATTCAGCTGATCTTTATTTCCTGAGTCAGAAATTCTGTTTTACCCATCTTTAGGGCTTTCAGCATTTATTCTCAGTGGGCTGTCAGGTATTGCACATGAAAGGAAAGGTTCAAAGGCATATGAAGAAGGTTCAGGTCTGAAATGTTTACTTAACACTGCCTTTTTTTTTTTCTGTCTTTTTACAAACATTTTCCAGGCTGAAAGATCAGCATGAAACCTTAATAAATTCTAGACTTTTTATTCTCTATATGCACATTTCACACATATATAATTGTAGTGTAGCCTGGAACATATCAACTGTAGGTAGGCTTGGGTAGGTTTGCCAGCAACACTTCTAACAACACTGTAATATTTTTTTAAAGTTTATGAATTAGTTTTCTTGGCTGTTTATTCCCTTTCATTTGTTTTTTTTTTTTTTTTCCTGGAGCTGCCTCTAACAGACTACCTTTGTGCTACAAAGAAATCTTAAATTAATTGACTATGCAGCTTTTAAATAATACCATGAGTAAAATTTTAAAAATAAAGATACCATCCTTTCTCTTTGCAATATCATTCCGCTGAGAGAAATGAATTTGAGGGAAAGTGAAAATGAGAGTGTTGCTTACTAATGAAGATGCTGCCACCAATGAAATAAACAGTCATAATTTGAACAGCTTTTGTGCCTTAAATATTTAATCCCTTGGGAAACAAATGCCCAGAATTTGAGGGGTTTTAATCACTTGGGGCAGTGATATAGACACTCTAGATCCTATTAGTGTAGTATGATTTTTTTTTCTTTCTCATTTGTACTGAAGTGTGTTTATTACTTAGCATACTACAGTGTGTCTGATGTTCCACTTCCATCTTCAGTATGTGTAATTTTCATTTTGTTTTATTAAGCAAGGAAATAATCAGGGATCTTGATATCTCTTACTGGAATTTGTTCTCTCTTCTTCTGGCCCCTTTCTTCTTCGTTGCCAAGGGGATATGGAGTACTAGGACTGATTGAAAGTGACCATTTTTGTATGGAAAAGGTGTGGTTTGGGTGTGCCTAGGGTCATATTTTGTTGTTGAGGAAATGGAAACAGATGAGAAAAAGTCAATTAAAGACTGAAAAGAAGGTGAGGGTTCCCCCACAGCTCCTTCACCTTTCACACAGCAGCAATCAAGAATAAAGCTGTCTGGGAACTGTGCTCTCTCGTGGAGTCCCAGACTCTCAGTTCTGTTCTCCCAGACTTGTATGGCCTCTTATTCAGAAAGTACAGCTGCAGGTTTAGATTACTTCTTAGTGTTCAGTCACATCTGCCTCCTTTTCTCACTATTTGCACTCTCCAGATGAAACAAGGAATGGCAGCTAGTGGAGTGTAGCCTCGTGGACAGTTTGTTTCAAGTTGACAGATTACCAAAGCCTGCAATGGGTCTTGTTTTCTCCTGTGTTCCTTTTTTGGTGCTTGTTTGTTATGTCCGAATTGAAACATGGTGCTCTCATTCTGCTAGTTCAACTTTCCTCACTTCAGCAAAGATGGTTATTTCCTCTCAGCTGTCATGTCTTTCTCCTTACCTTGCCTAAGTCTATGAGGCATTTCCCCTCCAGCCCTTCCCAGGCTTCTTCTGCTCCGCTACTTCTCTTATTTTGAATTGGGAAGAAGGGTAAACCATTATCTTGTTGGTATCATGCAGATGTGTGGAATAGTTTCTATGACTGTAGAGTTTGAATAAAAAGACAGGCAGAAGAGACAAGAAGGGGACATTGTCCTCTATGTCAATGACCAACTGGAGTCCCTGGAGCTGTGTCTGGGTATGGTGGAGGAGCTGACATACTGTTTATGGGTGAGAATTAAAGGAAGGGCAGGAGCAAGTGGCATTATAGCGATGGTCCGCTACCTGGCTGCCTGAGCAGGAAGACCAACTGATTGAGGCCCTGCATAGATATTTAGGAACAGCCTAGTCCTCATGGGAGATGTCGTCCTCCAAATATCTGTTGGAGGGACAACACAGCAGGGCATAAGCAATCCAGGCGGTTCCTAGAGTGCTTTGATGACAAAAGGAGCTCTGCTGGACCTTGTTCTCACTGACAGGGAGAGACTGGTGGGAAGTGTGGTGCTCAAAGGCAGCTTTAGCAGCAGTAACCAAGAAGCAGTGGAATTCAAGATCTTTGAGGCAGTGAGGAGAATGCACAGCAAACTTGCTACCCTGGACTTCAGGAGAGCAGACTTTGGCCTCTTCAGATCTGCTTGGTAGAGTATCATCAAATAAAGCCCTGGAGGAAAGAGGGGCCCAAGAAGGCTGTCTATTATTAAAGGATCACCTCCTCCAGGCATTATGATATTGTGATTTCCCACCGTGTCTTCCTGGTGGGCCATCCTTCCTAGGTCCAGATGGAGCTAAAAACGTGGCATTTTTTTAATCTGTTCTCAGTGGGCTTCTGCCAAGAGAACTGTGTGAGAAGGTATCTCGAGTATCTCACTGCTGAATCTGGGGTCGAACAATTCTAGATTTTATAACTTTCAGTCAAGTACTCCATAGACAGCACCAGAGAGTTCACTGAAGTATTGCCTGGAATAATGATAAATTGTCATAAAACTCATTGTAAAGTACTGTGAACAATTGTGATATGCCCGTTCAACAAGCGCATAAAACTCCTAAATATGTCTTTTTATGGGGAATTATGTGAGTTTAAGATTTTCTGTAACCTAGAACACTGCATCATCTTGTTAACTGATGATGTAATTTTCAGTGTTCATACCTTTTGCAAACTGTGTATATGTTCAGTACCACTGATGTGGCACACCTGTATGTGAGGATGTAACAGTTGCAAGTGTTGAAGTAGGTAGAATATGCCATCTTTATCTCCGTCATCTCTGTGCAAGACTTTGGAAGGAGTTTGGTGTTTTAGTACTTATTTTCAGAATTTGTAGCCTAGTTCCCCCTGAGCTTGGGAGTAGAGCCTCTGTTGGATTTCTGGGCTTCTCCAGGAAAATGGAGCTCCCTTTGATGGAAGGGTAAAGATGCTCTGTGCAAAATTGATGTTGTTCAGAAGGCTGTATATATCTTGACGAAAGAAAAAATTAAGTCCACCATGATTTTCATCATATTTGGCTTCTAATACAAAGAATTTTAAATTTATTTTTTTTTCCCCTTGAATACATGAGAGTTTATTTGTATGCATGTTCTCAGAACAAACCAACTTTCCAGTAGCCCCTAGGGCAAAATAACTCATGGAAGTAGAAGAGAAAAGGGCTTTAAGAAAACAGGACACTCATTTACATATTTCTCCCTTGTGGGAAGAAGACCAAAAGACAAATGGTGACAGAACTGGCTACATTCAAATTTCTGCAGTAATGACCGTGATAACACTGCAGAATAGTTTATAAGGGTTAAAGAAACTGTTGTCTTCTAGTAATTATCACAGAAATAATGTTTCTATAGATCAGAAACATTAATTAGCAGGAAATAGCATCTTAAAAACTAAATTATATAGTAGGAGATGAAGTATAACTAGCTAATGAAAGCACTATGAAATAAATTATTCTCTAGATTGTGGATAAGAGCCTACTTGCCAAAAATATTTGTGGTATTTTTGAGATTGCTCCAGATCTAAATTTTCACTTCAATTCCATATATTCATGTTGGGGTAATAATTATAATTTGAGAATGTAAACTTGCTACTGTGCTATTTTCCTGATTGTGCTAGTAATCTGAAACACCAGCTCTGTCTTTGTTCTTTTCTTTAATAATCCTTTTTTAGGTATTTGTTCTAAACTTAATAACTGTTTTTAAAATTCAGCATCAACAATTTCCTAAGTGATAACTTTTCTGGCTGGGAAAGGTAGTGTGATGAGTGTCAGGAACATCGGCAAGAAAAGTAGAGACTGGATAAATGAAAGATGGGAAAATGGGAAAAGAAAAAAAGCAGAGTTAAGATGCATAAATATGCATCAAACCTAAAAAGCAGGTAGTGGAAACTTATTAAAAATACAGTTATTTTATTATGGCAAAGAATTTTAAATTTATCTTGATTCAAAACATCACTTCTGTGAATGAAAAAAATTGATGGCAGGTTATGGGCAATTGATTGCGTTCCTATACTTGTATGTCAGAGTCACCCGCCAGGAGTTTGACACTGTCTGTAAAATAAGTGTAATGCATTCTACTTGATTTCATCTTTCTGCTGCCCATATATGTTTAGTTTATGGTCACACCACCACAACTGAATCCTCATTCTGTACTTATCCCTTATGCACTTCAGTGCACTGACTGGTTCCAGTCAGTATTCCACAGCCCTGACCTCTGTTCAGCTTCTCAGTGTTGCAGGCAGTCAGATGAGTTGAGTAAACTTCTTCTAATGAAAACAGATAAAAAGTCACTGGAATTTATTAAAGCTTTTGCATTAACTTAAATCATGCACCAAGAATGAATGTAGTATTAAAAAATAAAATCGGATTATAATGAAAGGAGCATGCATATTTTAGTTAGTAACTTTCATGCATCTCTTTAAATTTTGTTTAATTCTAATAAAATAAAAGTGAATCCCCATTAACTGTAATGAAATAAAATTAAGATCTCCTTGACTCACATTTATGTAGTCAGTCAGCACTGTTATTTGAAGTTTCATTGCGCTCAATATGTCTGCAGGGACGACAGAGTTGTCATTTGTGGTGGGGGAGCTCTGTTGGTATAGCAGGACTAGATCTACTTTATCTGGAAAAAAGGGGTTTCCTGTACATGGGATTCCTGTGATGCGTGCTACAGAAATTAACATGATGCTGCAATTTTTAAAAGAATCTGTTTTGAATCTGTATATTAAATACTTACACTGCTTTGTTCGAAGATTTTTTTTCCTTAAGTATCTTCACGTATCAGTATGCTAATAAAGTTGTATTAAAGCTGCCGTGGACACTGTAGCTGAAAGTTTGGTTAATATTTTTGAGAAAGAGGTAATTCGCTTCTGTTGTGTTTCAGCCTAATAAAAAAGTCATCTTATTTGGCTTTATTTTCCTTTTCTTTTTTATTTTTTTGCCCCTAAATCTGTTGGCTTCATTATGCCAGATCATTACTAGCTTTACTTTCTGCTGCATTTTATCATAATGCTCTTTGAGTATAAATAAACTCTGGTATGCTAAACCTAATAGCAATTAAACTGGAAGTGTTTGTGTTTCATCGCTGTGAACTTCGCAGAAATGTTTCCATGACAACCTCCATGCTAGTTAAGGCAACCAGAGGTGATCAACAGTTTATATAGTTTTTTTCTCTTGTAAGAATGGAATTTGTGTTGACAGTTCTGGCCTTTAATGGCACTTTTGTACTGTGTGAAAGTATTTGTTTACTAGATCATATGCTGTTAACTGTCAGGCCAAGATAGAGTGACTGCTTTTGATAAAAGGGCTGCATTACTTCTCTGAGTCTGTGAAGCTCTTGTGCTTTAATTACTCACATCAGTACAGAAGTATCCGTTTGCTTCACTACACTTGAAAAATTAGACTTATTAGTTCCAAAGCATTAATGACGAGTTAATTTTTTTCCCTGATATTTTTTGGAGAACAATAATCTAAAAGCTGCTTTGTTGTTTTAAATTTAAACTATTCTATTTACAGTGATAAAAATCACATTCCGTGGTGCAGGGTGAATTGTAAGTGCTGTAATTATTTGCATAATGAATTAGGATTTCTGGGCTTGTTTTGATATGTAGCTGATGAAGGTTGTTATGCTAGAAGCTGAAATATGCTAGTTACGTACTCTGTTAAGAGAAATATCATTTGAGTAGAGGTGTTTTTGTCTCCCAAGTTTTGAAAAAATGTAGGTGTACCTAAGATGTGACTGAAATAACCTCTTTAAGTGTAGAATAATACTACTAGTAGAGGTAGACTGTTGTGTATGGTGCCTGTCTGTCAGATACTTAAGAAGCTTTCAGAAGGGAATTGAATTTTTGGGGGGCTGGGGTGAGGAGATGTTTCTCTTCATGGAACACTGTCTAGATGGAGCATCTGGAAATGAGTGGATGAGTTATTATCTGATCTGACAATCAGTTAATAACTGCTTCAGCAGGTGCATTCGCTACCAGCCATAGGTTTGAAGGTATTACCTGTACTGAATTGAACAACTTGGTTTTATTATGTGTCTGTTCATTGTCAGGCTGATGGATAAGTGTGTATGTGGCACAGAATCGTTTGATTTTGATTAGTAGAAAAACGTGTGTATTTAGAAGGTACTTCAGGGTCTTCGAAAAGACAGACCTTGGTTTAGGGGGACATAATATTTAATAATGCGTATATATTCAAGTATGAGAAGGGGCACTTGTTGCATGTCTTGCATATAAAGACATGATTTATATTTATGACTCTAGTAATTGCTTGCAGGATATTTATAAAGATAATGTCAGGTTTTTAGCACTTGTTTTGCTCTTCAGGGATCTGTTAAAATCAAGAGGAGTTGCAATTGCCTAAGTTAAGATTTGGTGTGGGTTTCCATGTGGATGCCATTGCTTTTGCAGAATGTATGTGGCTGTTGAGTCAGAAGGTGCTTATATGGCTGTTGACAGTTGGTGGCACTAGGAAGGGAAATGAAAATTGTTGAAATTAGATGCCTGAATTCCCCAAACTTCAAACCATAGACAGATGACTTCTCTGTATGCCATCAGTGTAAGTTACTGCCTTTAACATTGCATCTTCACCTCGTCTTTCGGGGTCTGTTTTGCCTTCCTTTGTGCAGGAAAGCTGGGATATTAAGGAGAAACTTCCAGAGAAGTAGGGGATGAGCAAAGCTTACTTCTGTGTGCATTCTTTCCAATCCCTGACCTGTTTTAGCTGGAGGGCTTGGTATGTAGTGAGGTATGTGCAGAGAATATAACTACTGTCCACTAACACCCTTCAAACTTTTTCTTTGGGTACTTTGACAGTAATTAGATACAAATTAAGTTGATATGAGATTCAGTTTAGATCAGCTTGGTGCTTCAGATCTGCATTAGGTAACTAAGCTACACAGCCTATGCTAAATCAATTTATCTGACAATGTTTTTTTAAAGTTTGTCAGTACTTTGTGGTACTCAAACTGTAACACAAGTTATTCAAGGTAATGCTGTAGGCACGCCACATCAGAGATAGAAGCACTTGAATATTTTTTCCTATTCTTAATAGCCAAAGAAATCTTGTTGACAAAACGATATGAGCTCCCACTGCACCAGTGTAGTCTCATGTTCAGATGTCCGTTCTTGATGTGAAGAGCTCCAGGGGACTTAAGAGACGAGGACATCCAGAGATGCCCTCAATCTTGTGGTTTTGTGTCCTCTTTGTTTCTAAAATACAGTTGACCCTTGTTTTTCATGGTACCATTTGTCTGGAACCCCCGCGAAGCCCTCCGTCTGCATTGATAGGCATCTCATTAATATGCAAATTTGTCCCTTCCCCCACCCCCCCGGTGCTGATTCAGCACTACCTCACTGTGTGTGTCATGGGGAAAGCTTTTTTGTTCCATTGTAAAACTTTTCTCCTTTTTTACTGGAACAGATTATAGGTTTCTCTTCTTATCTCCTTTTCTCTCCCCTGAAAGGAATGTGGCCAGGTGAGGGGCTTTCTCCTTTACACTTGACAAACAATGGAGGATCCTCTATCTTATCTCCCCTTCCTGGCAAGGCATATGGCATGGGGAGGGGTTTTCTCCTTTCTATCAGACAAACAATGGAGGATTCCTTTTCTTATCTTCCCCTCCTGGCAAGGCATGTGACTAGGCGAAGGGCCTGAGGGCCAGGGCAGGCTGAGTGACTGCCAGTGGCACGTAAAGACATGCTCACAAGGCCTGTTACGTGGGAGGGGCCCGAGGCCCTATAACTACAGCTCCTGGGCTCACAGGAGGGAAGTTGATGGACCTTCAGGACTGAGGACTCCTTGTTTTCACCTCTGCCATTTCGCCCAGGACCACGTGGACCTTTGACTCTTCATCTCAGCACATTTTTTTTTACCCTGCTGACCATTGGATCTCCCTGCAGCCCCTTGGACATTTCAGGAAAGGATCACTGGCTGTTACTCCACTGGTTTGCCTACCCTGAACCTTATTCCCCTGCCCCTGGGGTCCTGGAGGTACCCTGGTTTTCCCTTGAACTAGGCACCCCCCTTGTGTTTGTTTATTTTCCCATTTGTTTACAGTTGTCATTGTTCCAGTGTGGGTTTTTTTAATATTGTTATTGTTCAAGCATATACATACATATATATTTGTTATATTAATTTTTTTCCCTTTCTGCCAGTAAAGTTCTTATTTCTCTCCATATATATATTATTCAAGTATTTCTAAATTTAATTCATACTTCATCTTAATTGACCCAGGGCACTGTGTGTCAATGTTTTTGTGGTCTGTTCCGGTGCCCGCGGCCACCCCGCACTGGGAGAAACCCCTTTCCGAGCTACTGTACTGGGGTCTCTCCAGGTGGACAGACCTGGTCTTGCCATACTTGGGGTAGACCATCACATCTACCCCAAGAATGTCTCAGGCACCATGTATAGCCCGAGAGTGTGTAAATCTTTCATAACTCTGCAAATCATCCCTACGGGGGATGTGTGTGTACAGCAACCTCTTTGCTCCGAGCTGAGCAGGGTGGGGCCACTGGTGCACTGCTCTACCTCCTCCACTCTGCTCAGCTTTGTGCGAGGAGGCTGCGATCCATGTGCCCTGCCTCACTCTGCTCAGCTCAGGCAGCGGTCCTTGCAGCATGGCATGGGGGCTAATTTGAATATTCATGACCACCTACTTTGAATATTCATGTCTGTCAGTTCGTGCAAGTGCAGTGGTGAAATAAACCTCCTCAATCATGGAAAAATCATGCTGTGAAGAAGTGAATCCGCGAATGGGGAACCGCGAAGTAGAGAGGATTGATTGTATAGACAAAGCGCTCCGGGAAGTTGTGGGGGGGTGGATGAATCTGTGAAGATACCAAACCCATGAATGTTCAATGACCCCCCTGCCTGTAGCCATGCACCCTCCACTAATTATGTCTGGAGGGCAGTCCTGGGAGCGTGGCTCACAATGTACCACCTTATTATAGTAGAGGAAGCATCTTTTGGTGCCTCCCAGCTACGGAACCTGGGGTCTGCGACATTATGCGCACATGTGCAGTCGCACAACTTGCTGAAAATCCAACCGCGACTAAAAAAATATGCGAATATGTGAACCACAAATATGTGGGGTTTCTCTGTAATTCCAAAGCCTGTCAGTCCATCACCATGTACAGATAAGCCACCTTCTGTGTCAGATATTCAGGCAGCATACATAATTGTTTGTATTCCTTCAGTGAATTCTCAGTAAAAAATGACAGGTCACTTGCCCAGATCTTCTCTCTGTTCAGAGAGAAGTTTGGAGACTCCAAATCTCATAGTCGAAGTTTTATCAGAGATTATTTTTTGCCTGGAGCTTTACAAATTTTAAAAGGAAATTCCCTCATGTTTCCTGGTTATGAAAGTCTGGTAACATAAACTTTAGAATCTTCTTGAGTTTCCTTCAGAAACTAAACATGTGAAGTCATTTACCACATGAGAGGAGTGATCTACACATACTCTCTACAAGAGTTGTGAAGGTAAAAGCTGTTACTGGAGTATATGTTTTTTTGCAAGGCAAATAATATGTTGTCTGAATGTTCTCAGTTTTTCTGTAAGAGTCTTACAAAAGTTGGTCAACTTTTCAGCTCTTTACTGTGTTACTAAATTTTAAGTCCGTGTCTGTGAAAATGCAGAAGCAACTTTTAAAAAGTTGTCCAAGACAATATCTATTTTGACCTATAGAAAGCACCTCAGAATGTTGATCTGTTATCCTTGCATGGTGATACCTTTTTAGGAGATTTATATTCCCAAAACATGGTCTGTTTTTTTATACTAATACAGGAATAGGGCACTGTCCAGTATTTTTTTAACTTTTTGACGAATACTTTGCTTTCCTCTTACATTTTTTCCGTGCTCATTATTCATTCCATTATGTGTTATCAGAATTAATAATTTCACTATATAAAGTTAGTTAAACCACTTGAGAAAACATCTCGCATACAAAACATTGTTTCACAAACTTTTTTACTCAACAATAGTTTTATTTTTCCAGGTATTTCACAGATGCCAGCCATGGCTGATTAGTTCAAAATTTTGCTACTGGAATGTCAGGCACTATAATACTCAAAACAACACTGTTTAAGTAATCTTGAAATTTGTCCAGCAATGTGGACTTGTTCTTAAAGGAAACTTATGTGCAGTTATATATATAGTAGTACGGTCAAACATCAATTATTGCAGCACCATGGGTCTTCTCCGCCCCCTCCCCCCCGACAAAGCCCTCTGTCGGCAAAGATAGACTGCTCATTAATATGCAAATTAACACCCATCACCCCGCCTACCTCCATTCCAGAGCAGATGCAAGGTGTTCCCAGAAGCTGCTCATGCCATAATACTGGTCAGGGGAGCAAAGGAGGTCTTCTATGCACCATCCCTGCTTGAGGAGTCCCCGGGAATCAGGGGGGAGGGTCCCTGCACACATGCCACCGCTGTGGCAAGTCCCATGCCAGGGCTGTACTTCTGATTGCTCCGCACCGTTCCCTGTGGTGCTGAACACACTCTGCTGTCTCAGTGAGATCCATACTGGGGCTGTACGTGTACTTCAGAGCATCGCTCCAAGCTCTTCCAGAAGTACACATACAGCCCTGGCTGAGTCCCTGAGTTCCGTGCCGTGGGCACCCTTACATGGGCAGAAACCTGGCACGAGCGATCAGAAGTAAATGTACAGCCCCGGCATGGGACTTGCCATGGTGGCAGCATGTGTTCAGCTCCATGGACACCCATACCAGGGAGGGAACACAGTGCAGTCAGAAGTACATGTAGAGCTCCGACTGGAATGGGTGGAGCAGTGTGCCGGTGGTTCATGCTGCATGGTGTGTGGGGCTCATTTTAATATTAATGACTGTCTAATGTGAATATTCATCAGTGTCAGTTCATGCAGGTGCAGTCGCGAATGCCCTGTGAAGCGCATCTCTGCAGTCGTGGGAAAATCAGCCCATGCAGAAGTGAATCTGCAAATGGGGAACCATGAAGTCTTGAGGGTTAACTGTATTTGACTGATTAAAAGCTTCCCCACATTGTAGTTTTAGAAGGCTTATACACTCAATTTTTAAAAATATATCAATAAGTAGATGATAAATACAAATTTATTTAGGTTATAAACCAGTTTGCTTGTATGCTTAATGTCATTACTGTGGTCATTTTATCAAGGCTGTTAAGTTCTTGTTTGCTGAATTGAGTATTAAATTCCTGACCCCTTGATAGTCCTGAGTAACCTGGTCTGTTCTCACAGTTGAAATTGCTATAAGCCTGGCCACTCTTCAGCAACTGGACTAGAGACCTCCTGAGGTCCCAGCCAGCCTCAGTGATCTGTGATGAACCAGCTGAAGCTGCTTGACTTCCACTTGAGAACTTGAGGAAATTTTTTGAGGCAGAGAATATAAATATTTTCTTTATGCTCCTTCCCGTTAGATATATGCATAGGTTTTTCTAACTTGCTAAGAAATGGTCTTCATCTTCTCTGAATAGATGGTTTGCAGATTTCTCCTTTCTTTAACATCCTAGACTGTGATTATCTTTTTCTGTGTTTCATTTTATTTCTCTAAAGCGAAGTAGGTTTTGTGGCATGGAGGAAATACTGTCATTTTTCCTTGTAATATTTTTATGATCTTAATGGAGGAACTTGACATTTCCTCCAGTGGTGTAATGGCTGAACTATATGGGAGGCATGTGGGCTTAACGAAGTCCACTTCTCTATAGGTTTCATTTCATGGCAGGAAAAAAATAACAGTGTGAAAGAGTGCTGGGATAGTCTTGTAACTGATATGCCTTATAAATAACTTTATTGGGTTTGTGGGACTCCATAAAATGAATTTCATAATTTTGGTTAACATCAGATTATGATGTATATTTTTAAAGGGGAGAAGTTACTTGGAAAATAAAGTAGGTAAACCCAGAATGGGCCGTTACGATTTTCAGCATAACAATATCTGTAGATCTTGAATCAACTTCTGTTTGAAGCCCAGCATACCTTTTTTGGAAAATAAACCAACATTGTTTTGAAATGCTCCTGGTGATGGAGAGTCCTTAGTAACTTCCTTCACTTGGTAATTAGCCTCACTACTAAAAATTATTTTTGTCTGACTTCAAATACCTCATTAAAACTCTCCCTTACTGTGTTGCCTGCAAAAAACGTGACAATGGATGGTTTTTGAGTTCATGCTAACCCATATTGTTTCCTTGTTTCCTCCTGCTTTCCCACTGAATCCACCCGTTTTGTCTTGTGTCACGTGTTTGGGTTTTCAGCTTTCCCATGCAGGGATTAACGACATGTTGTGTTTATATGTGTCGTGGTTTGACCCTGGCTGGATACCAGAGATTCACCCACAACCTCTCCCAGAGGGAAAAAAAAATGGAAAAAGGTTTATCACAGGCAAAACAAGGCAAGCTACAAGTGAGGAATATAAAGGATTTATTTATTAACTAACAAGATCAGAGCTTAATGTGAGAAGCAACATTTTAAAGGCAACCTGCTCCCCTCACCCTCCTTCTACTTACAACAGATCTCATATTCCCTTTTTTCCACCAGGAGACAAAGGGGGAACAGGGGAAGGGGAAAAGCCAGGCAAGTTGGTGTTTCTGACCTGTTTTAGAGTAGGAAACCATCTCTCTGCCTTTTCATAAAGTCCTCTCTCTCACGAGAGGAAAAGTCTTTCATGACCCTTTCCCAAGTGAGATCTCGACCCAGGGATGACAGCTTTTCCATTCTCTGTTGCCCGAGAGTCACAGCGCAGGATGCAGTTTTTTAAGCACTGGCTTTGCTGCTTCGTTATGAGCCCATCCCAAAGTACTTAGATCAGATCCTACCATAATGCAATTCTGTGAGAAAGCGTCTGTCCAAAGGATCTCTGCCGAGCTCCCAGCTCTGGCTTCTTGTTTCTGGGCTCTAAGACATCTGCAGCTTTCCAGGATAGTCCTCCATCTTCAGTGTGGCCTTAGGTGGATTCTGCATCCCTGGTTTCTCTCTCTATTCCATAGGTTTTCATGCAGACGGTCTGCTTCACTATGGTCCATTCTACGAGCAGCAGCGAGACGCCTGGAACCCTTCCTACCCCTTCTCTGGCCGGCCTGGCTGTGGTGCCTTCATACTGCTCAGCTTCTCACAGGCTCCTCTCTGGCCATCTTCTTGGTGTTACTACTTTTTTTTTTATTCCTTTCTTAAATATGTTATTCATAGAGGTGACTTTATCTGCTCATGACCTTGATCTCCATGGCAGCGACAGAAGCCCAGGCAGCTGCTGTTAGACCCCCTTGCTGCCAGAGGAAAAAAACCTACTCAAACCCGAACAATATCGCACAGAGTAGAGCAGGGTCTTAGTCCCTGTTAGGCTCTCCTTGTCAATGAGCATGTCATAAGGGCATAAAGGATTAAAAGAGGTTTGAGCTATTGTCCTACTTTAACAGCTTTTAAGCTTTGTCAAGAACTAGTGTAATCTTTGGGTATGACTTCCTTTGTGGCGAGGACTTCCTCTATTTCTGCTTTAGGGTCAATAAAGACTGAAGTAAATCATACATCTTAGAAAAACAGCAGATCTCAGTGGAGACAGGGGTAAAGGGAGGGAAAACTTCCAATGATAGAAAATCTTCTGTAGCCCTCAGCAGCCTGCTGTTGTGTTTAGAAATTCAATGTTTGCTTGTCCCTGAATTCTCTTCTGAATTTATCTTGCTTCAGTTTTCCAGGATGTTGCTACGCCTTCCTTAGAGAAGGACAGAGAGGAATAAAAAAAAAAGCCTCGTTAATGTTCTGCCCAGAGTTTAGGTACTTAAGGGCTGTGGTTAACTCTCCTATAATCTTCTGTTTTGTAAACAGATTCACTTTTTCATTCCCAGTCCTTTTTTCAGTCATTTACTGATACTCCGAGTGTGTTCTGTGAATTCTTTCCATCTGAGTGTTTGATTTGTGGCTACCAGACTAACGACCCTGACCCTGTTTTGTTAGGAGTGATCCCAGCGTCAAATGCTCAGGTAGTATTGCTTCTCAGTTAGATCTCTGTGATTATACAGTGATTACATTAGTCCTTTGTCCATGCTAGTTCATATTTGTGCTGATTAACCAGTGCAATTCTTTTGTAATTACTATTGCCCAGGAAGTTGTTCCCTATCCTGTGAAACATGGTGTGTTGCTACCTATAGCATGCAAATACATACTTGTTCTACTTGTTGTAATTGATGTTATGTTTTCCAGAAACTGAGATTTGATGAAGGTAGTGGGCATACAATCTGCTGTCAACTCTGGTGCTTATTTTCTGCCATTCATTCATTCTTCTTTCTTTGCTGTGTTCCCTATTCCAAATTTCCAGGCAAATTTGTCCCCATGTTCAAATAATTTTTCCTGGTTTACTAATATGTATTATCCCAAATGGAAGATAAGGTGAAAAGTTGGCATCCATCCCATGCATATAATTTCTTGTAATCCCTCTAATTTTGAACATGTCTGAGCGCATGCACAGAGTTGAGTGTAGTAATTGTAAAGTTTTATAAAACCATAACTCTGTTTTGGTTAATAAATTCTTTCCCTTATGCCTCAAGAGCTGCTTATCCTACTGTCTATCAAAATAGCTGGTGAAAAATAAAAAAGATTTTTGTATGAGGCCTCTGATGATCTTAGGGCAATGGAAGAAAAGGACTTTTGCATTCAGAAATCCACCGGCAGTGCGTGACTTGCCACAATGTCAGTATTTAAATCTGGCAACTGTTTTAGTCTTCTCTCTTATCAGCCTTCCATGCCAAGAATTATGATATCATCTGGAAGTTTCAGAAAGGCTTTATTGTGAGCTGGGATTTCGGACTAATCTCTTGATTTCCTAACACTGCTGATACTCATATGATTGAAATTGGGAAGGTTATCTCTTCCCTGAGTCTTCATTCTCAAACTAATGATCCTGGAGGTGTAAGGTCACTGATGATAGATTGATCAACTGAGATTGATCAGCTCAGTTGATTAGAGTATTGTGCTAATAATGCCAGGGTTGTGGTTTCAGTCCCTGCATAGGCCATTCACATAAGAGTTGATTTTGATCCTTGTGCGTCCCTTCCAATTCATTATATTCTGTGATTTGGTAATGTCTTTCTGTTTTCACTAATTTCTATTTCTTTGCCTTGTTATACTCATCATAAGTCAAATACTGTTATGGACTTCAGGAGCAGCAATATCATGTTATTGCTGTCTTATCTTACTGTCATGTTCTCCAGGTAGAAATCTCCTCTGTCTCTTCTCAACTTAAATTCTCTCCTTTGTTTAATATCTTTTTCATGAGGTAGAAAAAATGATACTGGTGCATCCACTGAACAGCAGGTGAGAAACAGAGCTGTGGGCTGATATAAGAAATCTGAAGTGGTGTGTCCACTAGAAGAGGTTGGAGTGAGAGGAAAGAGGATAAGTGATATATGGAGTCTATTTTCTGTTCAAACTCTTTATGAAACCATTCCCATCTGGGCTCAGGTCCTCAGAGAAGTACAGAGTCCTGTGCTGGGCAGTAAAAGAAGAGAAGGTCCCAAACTCTTGGGCAGTCCCAGGATCTGTTTCTGGTTCACATGGAAAGGATCTCCTGAGGATTATGGGGCTGTGGTGGAAGGAAATTAAAGACAACTAGAGTGAGGCTAGATTGTCAGACACGTAATGTAGTGCATTTAAAAGCACAGACAACCCAAAAGAGAAGAAAACACAGAAAGGGAATCAGTATTCTTTGCAATGGAACAAGTTTAAAGAGAAGCTTCCTTGTTTAATGCTGTGACTTTTCTTTCCATAGTTAATTGAATCAATAAAAGAATGTAACAACAAAGACCTCTCTAACTTTCCTCAATATTTTAGCTGCATCTCAGTTCCTGCCCACATTTGACAAACTTAAGTAAGACCACTTCTTTATTTTATAAAAACATTTCATGTTTATTTGGCAAAGAAAGGATCTGAAAAACATTTTGCAGGAGTAATTATTTTTCTATGTTTTCTGGTAGTTACTGTTAATGAATTTTTAAAACTAGAGGCCTGTGGAACAAATGGAGAAATTAAATGCTCTTATTTTTGTCTGTTTTGCCTTCTTCCTTTCCTTTGTAGGCTTGTATTCCTAGCATGTCGTCTTCAAGAACTCTGTAAGAAGCTCTGGAAGGAAAACTGATAAATGCACATGCCATTACCAGATTTAGAAGTATACTCTTTAGAGAACTGAGACCCATATTAATGCTGATGTCTATTCTGTCTTTTTCATCAGTGAAGTCCCTCTTTAGTGGGCAGTCTGCAGGGTTACCTGTTAGGTGCTGAGCTCTTTCAGCAGAAATACCCCTCCAATATTTTCTCTGCTGGCTGCTGGTGTTGGATTTCCTAACTCTTGTCCCAGTTACAGGTCACAGGTTGCAGGTATCCATTTGACAAAGCTGTCCAGAATTGCTCTTACAAAACTTTTGGTCTATTAAAAATTGTATGGTAGAGAGATGTAGAGAATGACATAAATACTAAGTACTGATCTAAGAAATCATGGTATTGCTTCTTTTCAATTAATGACTGCCTCGTATGCTGTGTCTAATTCAAGTGAAGTGGTTGCAGAACTTCTGAACAGCTTTAATGGAGTACTTCAGAGCTTGTTTACCAGATCCTGGTTAAAAAGCATATAATTTGAACATAAATGATGGCATTGTACCCTTTTCTAGTGGAAGATTTACTGAACTGCTCAGGATAGCTGACAGAAATAGTGGGTGGCGAAAGAGACATGCTTAGGCATACATAATTGCCTAACGTGACAGTGTTCTCATTCTATGATACATTGGTCTGAAAATTCTTTCGTGTCTTACATATATGGTAGGAAGTACCCCTTAACATGTCAAATTAATAAAAAAAAAATCTATAACAACAATGTTGCAAAAGATTTGTAGGAAGATTTTTAATTACGGATATTTCATATCCTCCTTCCCACCTAATTAATTTTGCTTTCTAGGAATGCTTAATTAATATTTAACTTATGCTAATTTGAAACAATGATGATTGCAGCTCACTGAAATTATGTGTTCTACCTAATTGAACGTGACCAACATTACTTAGAGATGACTCAATACTGCATATGGTACATTCTATCAATGATTTTTTTTATTTTAAACTGATTGAGACTGTTTAAACAGTTTATTATTATCTTATGTTTCTGTTTATCTTTTTGCACTGTCTTAAAATTCAGTAACAGTTGTTTTATCCATAGTTCAAAGAGTACCTAAGGTAAACTTTCTTAATAACCTGTTTTGGCAGATATTGGTTTCTGATACATAACAATCCTACCAAACGACATGTGGGCTGCTTCTTTCCAATGCTTTTTATGACTTTCAGCACATAAACTCTTCATCTCTGGTATTGACGAATACAGTCATACCTCCCTATTCACGGATTGCAGGTCTCCACTGGGTCTCACAAAACCTTTAATCCACGGATACTGGTGTGCCATTACTATGCATATGGACCACACCCATCGCTGTCCCCCACCAATCCAGAGCTCTAGGGAGCATTTTCAGAACCTACCCACAGCTTCTTATAGCACAGGGGAGCAAAGGGAACCATTTCTGAGTCCTCTCTGACTGGGAAGATCCCCAGGGAATCCATAGGCTTCTTTTCGGCCATGCTGCCCCTTCTGCTGCTGCTGGGCCGCTGTAACCTCTCATGCTTGCATTGCTGCCGTGGTGGGGAAGACCACTCCTGGGCCACGGCGGGGCAGGGGGTTGTTGCATGCCTGGACTGTGACCTTGGAGGCTGCAGTCTGCTGGGGCAACCCCTGTTTCCACAGGCTCGGGCCACCGTGAGTCCATGCTGCAGGCAGTCTTGGAACTTGGGAACACTTGCAACTGCAACACTGCGACATCCTGAGACCCCTTATGAGGGTGGGTGGCATTGGTTTTTTCCCTCTTACTGCGGCTGCTACAATACATCCGCCAGTCAGTATCGCCTCCCCCGCCTTTTGCCATGGAAATTGTAACACACAGACACACAGATGCAGATGCACACAGGTAGTCCTTGCTCGCAGGTGCTCTCCAGGAAGGTGCTGGCAGGCACAAAGGGACAATGGCTTGAGAGCACACATGTGTGGATGGGGCAGAGGGAGAAAGCAGACAGTAGCTCCAGCTGCAGTCCATGTGGAGGACGGTACAGCTCTGTGGGAGTGCTTTCCCTGGGGCTGTGGATCAACAGGGATCCTGGCTAGGCTTAGAATGACAGGGGAGGGCCTGAGTTCTCATGAGCTTGGGCAGCCAGCACTGATGCATCCCTGTGTGGGACTATAGATGCCGCACAACCTCCGTAACACTCATAAGGGAGTCATCTATGGCTATCCCCAGCAAGAGAGAGGTGCTGCTCCCCTGCCCTGCAGGGGCATGCCAGTCCCCTTCTGCTCCGCGAAGCAGAACAACTTCACGTGTCGACTGGAAATATTTATGAATAACTGATTAATTAATTTTTCATGAATGGTGAAACAGCGAATAATTATGTGCAGTTACTTGATGTAAGACTGTATCAGCGAACTTTGTGTATTACTAGACTTCAGATTAATTAACAGCAGTTCATATGTTGATGGTGGAAGCTACTCCATCAGGAGCACCTGTGTGCTGGCAGCACATCCTTGGGCCAAGGATAGCTCTGGGAAACTGCATGCAGCCAGGGTGGCCTGTCCTGTCTGGCTGGCAGCCATAGGCAATGCAGCAGTGTAAGGGGTTTTACCCTGGCTAGATGCTGTGGGCCAGAACAGTCCCTCAGTCCCAAATAATAAGATGATTCACTAAGGGTGAGTTGGAATAAGGCAGTTTAATATAAAGAAAAAATCACAGAATCACAGAATCAGTAAGGTTGGAAAAGACCATAGAGGTCATCAGGTCCAACCTATCACCTATTACCTGACCTAGCCTAACCTGTTACCTAACCTGTTGCCATCCTGATACCAACACACCATCCTACCTATAACACACTACCCTAATATCTAGGTCATGCCACCAAGTACATCATCCAACCTTTTCTTAAACACCTCTAGGGACGGTGACTCCACCACCTCCTTGGGCAGCCCATTCCACTGAGAGATCACCCTCTCTGTGAAAAAGTTCCTTCTAATGTCCAGTCTAAATCTCCCCTGATGCAGTTTAAGAATATGTCCTCTTGTCCTGTCACTGGTAGCCAGAGAGAAGAGACCGACACGCAGCTGGCTACACCTCCCTTTCAGGTAGTTGTAGAGAGCGATAAGGTCTCCCCTCAGCCTCCTCTTCTCCAGACTGAACAACC
>WEKX01006430.1:0-75472 GCA_013390025.1 Pitta sordida | reverse complement strand
CTATGTGAGTACAAGTGAGAGCATTACTGTTTATTTCAGTTAGACCAGTCCATATAAATTCTGGAGAGGAGTGTTGGACATCTTGTGTGTTTTTTTGTTACCAGTTCCAGTGTCCTCTCCCTTAGCTCTGAAAAAGCCCATCTGTCACACGTCTGCTCATGCTGAAAGAGCAAGCCTACATTTTCTGCCTTTTCTTTTCCACGTTACTCAAAAGCTTTATTAGACTTGTTAAGATATTTGTCTAGCGGCCAGTTTGATTTAAGCGTAGCCATGCACAGCCACACAGGACTGCCTTGTAACTGCCTAACTGCCCACTCGTGGCTTCACATTTCGTTGGAGGTGCAAGAAGAGTGGAATAAGTGCAGGTATTTATTTTCCATACGCATTTTTTAAGTCTGGATATGTGTATAGGAAAACTTATATAACTATGGCTGCATTTTATCTTAATCTCTGTTCTCCCTCCTAAACCTCAGACCTGCAAATTTCCCTGTTCACACACTTGGATCTTAGGGCAACACAAGCAAGTACCATGTTTTTGTAGTCACATACTCAGCACATGAGCCTGTGTCTTGGCCATTTTGGTTTATTAGCATGGACAGAGCCTCCATACTACTGCGCTTGGAGGTTTCTCTATGTTTGCTGCCCTCTTAGTGAATAGAGATTGGTGTTGAGATTTACAATGAATGGCCAAAGCAGGATCTTTTATCTTGTTTTTTCTTCTGACTGACCACATGGAAATAGGGAATGGGATTGCATTAGGCTGATGACCTGTCACTAGTGGTGTTCCACAGAACTCCATCTCAGGCCCTCTGCTCTTCAACATCTTCATAAATTACCTGAATGCAGGACTTGAAGGAATACTAAGTAAGTCTGCAAATGATAAAAGATTCAGAGGAACTCTTGACTCCCTCAAAGGCACAGGGGCCTTGCAGAGAGACCTTGACAAATCAGAGGACTGGGCAATCACCAACTGTATAAAGTTCAACAAGGGGAAGTGTCAGATTCTGCACCTGGCATGGGGCAACCCTGGATGTTTGTACAATGGGGAATGACGTGCTGGAAAGCAGTGCCACGGAAAGGGACCTGGGGATCCTGGTCAATGGCAAGTTGAATATGAGTCAGCAGTGCCCTGGCAGGCAGGAGGACCAACCATGTCCTGGGGGGCATCAGGTAAAGCATCACCAGCCAATCAAAGGGAGGGGATTGTCCCAATCTACTCTGCTCTGGTGTGGCCTCACCTTGAATATTGTGTGCGGTTTTGGGCACCACAGTGTAAGAAAGATACAAAGATATTAGAGGGCATCCAAAGGAGGTCAGTGAAGATGGTGAAGGGCCTTGAGGGGAGGCTGTGTAAGGAGTGGCTGAGCTCACTTGGTCTATTCAGCCTGGAGAAGACGAGACTGAGGAGAGACCTCATTTCAGTCTACAATTTCCTTGTGAGGGAAATTGGAGGGGCAGATGCTGATTTCTTTGTGGTGACCAGTGACAGGACCCGAGGGAATGTCTAGCTGTGTCAGAGGAGGTTTAGATTGGATATAAGAAAAAGGTTCTTGGGCATCCTAGTGTGTCCCATCCAACTCAAAATGTTCTGTGATTCTGTATCCACATTTTCATCAAACGTTTTGTGGTGTCTGAGACGCTGGTGGCTGATGGCCTTGCTGTTTGGCTGGAGACCTCTGATGTCATCTGCTAGGTAATGTATGACAGAGGCTTAATGGCTTGAAGACATTCAATGTGGGTGTGGACATGTGTAATATTGTTGAACTAAAAAAATGTATAGTTTGCCTACTTCAGTATAGTAATGATCCTCGTCTGTGTCTGTTTTTCCTTGGCTTTCTCATCTCCTCTGAGTTTTTTTTAAGTCTGTATTTCTGTGTAGTTGAAAGGGAACTAAATTGCCACTTAAAAGGCACTCCTTGGTGTTCTCACTCCATCAAAGAAGATTCTACTGGCCTGGCAAAGGAGAAAATTTCTCTACTCTCAAGTAGTAAAGCATTTCTCAGAGTGTGAAAATGCCTGTAGATTGCACACCATGAAAAATTCCAGTGGATAGTAAGTAACTTTTAGCTTCTTCAAAATTATTTTGAAAACTCTGGAAGCGACATAAGCTTTAGTCATAGAGCACAGCACATCAGCTCAGGAAAGTGCAAGGTGCAGTATGTACCAGCACAGTTTCAGCCCAGGATGTCCTTTGATAATTAACAGACTGCTGTCATTTCTCATGGAATCTCTCTGTGTGTCAGGATGAGCACCAAAGAGAAGAGAGAAAAAAGAAAATGTACATAGCCCCTGATGAATACTGCTCTCCCCTGTGAAAACAGGATGGCAGCAATAAAGGGAGCATGTGGCAGAATCTCAGTCCTCCCCTTCTCGTCCATCTTTAGTACAGTGGTAAGTGTCCCCACCTGGCATGTGGGAGACCCGGGTTCGTTTCCCGCCAGGGAGACAGTGTTAAGAGTTGGACTCGATGATCCTTGTGGGTCCCTTCCAACTCAGAATATTCTGTGATCTTGCCTTTCTGTATGGGTCTGTGCATTGTGAACCCAAAGAAAGAAAGTGTGAGCAATTCTTTTTAATTTTTTTTCACTGAAAATTGTGATACCAAGCTGTTTCAGCCAACTAACAACATACTAATATCTAACATAGACAGAGAAAGCTGACTTCTGGAATCCTCCAACAGGGAATAAATATTGTGTCTCTTAAGAGATACAGCTCATAACAGCTATCTCTGGACCTCATGATTTCTTATTCTCGATTCAGTTTGTCCTGTGCTATCTTCTATTCAGCTGCTAAGTGTAATCTGCTATTGAGAGATGGCATTTTCTGTGTGGGTTTTTTTTTCCCCATTTCCAGTGTTTTGAGATGAGGTGTTTCTTATGTCAGCATAGGACCATTGCCAGTTTTGCTCTGAATGTCCTTAAGGAATAAAACCCACGTGGTTTTAGATGTCATCTATTCTTCTTGAGGACTTGGTTCTTAAGGTTATGTATAACCTTGATACTGATGTTATAGTGGCAAGTTGGTCATATGTCAGTGATCTTCTTTGGAAATTTAATTATGTGATAGGAGACTAGATTTTTTAAATGCTCATTAAATTATTTTAAGCAAAAATAGTTAACAAATCACATTAACCTAAATGTAACTTGCTGGATATAGTAAAATCATTGGTGGCTACAAGAATTATTTCTAGGTACAGTCATACCTCAGTTATTCGTGCTGTCATATTCATGTCTTCAGTTTTCCATGGAAATTTTTTCCTCAGTACTTAGTTATTCATGGAGCGGTGTATAATTCTGCGGGACGGCACGGTCCCGCACTGCTGCATTGGGCAACCCCCGCCCTGGCCAGCCCTGCCAGGAGTCAGGAAGTCTTTAACTGTAACAGAGGGACCCACATAGGGCTCCTGTTCCAGCTGTTCTGGGCCATGGCAACCAGCCTGGACTTGCCAGCGCATATGTGCACATGTGCTTATGCACATATTCATAGCCTCAGACAAAGCACTCCTGCCAGTGCTAGCTGCTGGAGTTAAAGGGAGGAAACCCGGACTCCCATGCTTCTTGCTGCCATAAGGAGCCTGGGATGTTGCAGTGTTCCGAAGTTGCCATATTTTTGGCAATAATTTGCCATATTATTCTCCAACCCGTATTTATGGATTAAAGGTTTTGTGGGACCCGCGGCAGACCTGTAATCCATGAGTACAGAGGTATGACTGTAATGTAAAATTTGCATGACAAAGGCCTGGAATGCTAATCAATTCTCTTGTCTTCCAACCTAATAACTGCTCTTTTGATTCCTGTGTATTGTATTTTGAGGTATAGCTGTCTCTTAGTCATATGTTCCCTGCAGGAGGCTGTTTCTGTCCCATTGTCTGCAAGCATGCCTGGTATTGCCTCTATACTATATTGCCTCTATAATTTCTTATTATGGTAAGTGTGTCTGTTTCCAGCTTGTCCTCAACATTGAATATGCTTAATGTTGAAACAGATTTATTCAGAAGGACTTAACATCACCCTTTAGATAGAAAAAAAAATGTTGGAAAAGAAAAAAAGTATTACATAGTTCAAACAGAGCAGCTGAGTGCTTTTTCAGGTTTTTTTCCTTCATCCTTAAATTTCTGAAGTCACATTTCAGGTGGTGATTCTGTGTTCATAGTAGGTTGTTTTGCAAGTGTTGTCTTCCAATTTAGGGAACTGAAGCTTCATGAAGGTGAGCAGCTCTGGGAAGTGCCATCAAAGTTCTTGCTTTCTTCTATCCCATGCCTCTTGGTACTCGGAATGAAATGGACACCAACGGAGAGGAGATGAGGTGAGATGGATAAGGAAAGACTCTTCCTCTGACAAGAAGTGCTTGTCTTTTGCACCTCTCCTATCTTTTTATGTTAACACCATCCTTCAGTGCAAAGGTCTTGAACAGTCATTCATAAGGAATTTCTAGTTGTTACAATATTCTCACGACTGATAGCATTATGTAACATCCATAAAATTTAGGATAGAATACAAGTCAAACCTTGTTAAAATTCTTAACTGTGCGGCCATGGTCTTTGGTTTGATACCAGCTCTGTAGATATCCTACATTGTAAACTCAGATCTCAGGTGCATTAGTTAGCACTGACAATGGTCACAGAATCACTGAGTATTCCAAGTTGGAAAGGACCCACAAGGATCATTGAGCCCAACTCGCTAGTGAATGCCCATACAAGGATCAAACCCATAACCCTGGTGCCATGAGAACCATGTTTTATCCGTCTGAGCCAATCTCAGGGTCATGTCATAATTTTTATTTATTTATTTTTTTTTTTAATAATCACTCTCCATCCCATCATCCCATTATCTAGACCATGTCAATGAGTTCCTTATCCAGTTTTTCTTAAACACTTCCAGGGATGGCAGACCGTTCCACTGAGAGATCATTCTCTCTGTGAAAATGCTCTTCCTAACATCCAGTCTAAACCTCCCCTGGAGTAAGTTCAGGCCATGTCCTCTTCTTCTGGTGCTGGCAGCCTGAGAGAAGAGATTTACACCCACGCGACTACAACCTCCCTTCAGGTAGTTGTAAACAGCAATGCGGTCACCTCTGAGCCTCCTCTGCTCCAGGCTGTGCAATCCCGGCTCCCACAGTTGCTCCTCACAGGGCTTGTTCTCCAGTCTTTTCACCATCCTTGCCGCGCTTCTCTTAACCCTCTCAAGCAGTTCAACATCTTTCTGTGTCCGGAACTGGACACAGTACTCAAGATGTGGTCTGACCAGTGCTGAGTACAGGGGAAGTATAACTTCCTTAGTCCTAATGGCCACACTGTTCCTGATACAGGCCAGGATGCCACTAGCCTTCTTAGCCAACTTGGCACCTGTTTCTTACAACTTAATGTGGATATGCACAACCTCTACCTTATTTCCAACCCTTGCTTGGTTTTCTGCATCACTTCTTATGCCTTGTAATAAGTTAGGTTCTCTTTTTTATGAAAAATCACCACTGTCATCTCTGTCTCAATCCCAGTTATTTAAAGAATGTTAAAAGTGTCACCTTTCAGAATCAGAACAGGACAGTAAAATGAATTCTGTAATTTCAAACAGTATTATTACACACATTTAGGAACTCATGTAAAATTCAGAGGCATCAGAATGTACAAAGGTCATTATTTTTTATATTTTTGGAAGACTTGTCCATAGATTGAAGACTTCAGATATATATTTTTGAACTTTATTCTGTCTTGGACACGAAATACAGATATTTCTTTTGGGGGGGCATGAGGTTCTGTTAGAGTTGTGTGGAATGTAAGCTGGGATAAAAACATTTGTAGTAACATTTTGAGAACTGGCAACACCTTAATGAATCTCACTTGCACAAATACAGTCGGGTCTCCTATACCACAGTACTGCAGGTCTTGACCCTCCTTCGCGAAGCCCTCCGTTCATGTTGATTGGCAGCTCATTAATATGCAAATTTGCCCTGCACCCTCACACTATCCCCTGGCACTCTGATGCTGTTTCGGAACTGCCCTGCTGTCTATTGGTGTTCATGTCAGTGCTTCCTGGTGCCCACGGCCACGCTACGCCATGAAAAACCCCTTTTCCGCTCGGCCGGGGACACTGGTGCAGGGAGCCACCCGTGCTGCTGTCCCAGTGTCTCTCCAGGTGGGTAGACCTGGTCTCTCCATACCCAGGGTAGACATGGTGCCTGGTGTCGGACACCGAGTCTACCCTGAGGTTGTCTCAGACACCATGTCTAGCCTGAGAGTGTATAAATATTTCGTAACTGCGCACAGCCTCATCACTCAGAGCTGAGCTGCTGTGGGAGCTGCTGTGGGAGCAGCTCTGCCGCGCCGCGGCGGCATGAGCGGCTGCTCTGAGCTGAGTCAAGCTGAGCTGAGGCAGGGGAAGAGGTGGAGCCGCCGACGGGAGGGGATTGAAGCGGCAGAGCTGCGGTGACGACAGCGGCTGTGGGGGTTGATTTTTATATTTATGACTGCCTAATTGAATATTCATGTGTGCCAGGTCACGCATGCGCAGTTGCGAAAAGGGGCCTCCTTAATCACTGAAAAATCATGCTGCTGTGATGTGAAGCCGCAATATGGGGGGTGCGAAGTGGAAGAGGGTCGACTGTATTGCTGGTTTAAGAAGAAAAGTTTTAAGCTAGGGAAAATTAATTCTTTCAAGAGAAATGGCATATTTTTAGATCTTATTGGCTTGTTATAAAATCCTCTGTATACACGTAGAATTTCTTGACACACCTGTAAAATATTTTACATCAGAAGATCTGACTGCTGGATACTTTTTGCTGTGGACAGCAAAAAGGAGAAATTTTAAGATTTTTAAGAAAGTACTCCCTTGGCATTAAGTATCATATCTTACTTTTTCCCTAGTGTTCTTGTGCTCTTGTCTCCTGCAGCTGCCTATAAATTCCATTGCCTTAAAACCATCTCAGTTTTCTATTTTTGTTGTAAATCTCTTTGTTCAGTAGGAACCTGTAGTGTTCCTTCATTCTGTTGAACATAATAATAAAGAATATGAACAGAAGAAATGAAAGCAGGAGAGCTGTGACTTGTACCATGTGAAAACTGCCCTTTCTGAAGGAGATAAAAACAGGTGGGGCAACATTTGGAGGACTGGAACTAGGAAAGAAATAGGAAGAATTATCAGAGGGAAGATCTCAGATATACTTCTGTAAATTTTAAAACAATGAAATATTACAAAAGGGAAACAAGATAGAGATAAATTTTCAGTAAAGTCTGTGATACTGTCTCACTTCAGTGTAATCTAAATCCAGTGCATCAACACCAATATTTCTTAGATTTCTCTAAATCATTTCAGCATACTAAGTTGATAAATGTTTTAATATTTGTAGTTGTATTTATTATGTTAGTTTTCTGCTGATTCATGCTGACCTGAAACACGAAGGCTGGAAGGCTGGGAAGGAAGGAGCTCATGAAGGACTGGGCTCAACAAGGAGGTAAACTTAGCTGCAATAGGATTGTGCCTGGAGTCACCCACAGAACTGTTGTACTGAGATCTACTGCAGAGCCGTCTTCCAGATAGTTCTTGCAGTTCCAGGATTTCAGAGGGTAGATAAGTAAAGCTGTTGCGTGATAGGAGAGGTCCTTCAGGATTGTCATAGAGTCATAGAGTATTCTGAGTTGGAAGGGACCCACAAGGATCATCGAGTCCAACTCTTAACACTGTCTCCCTGGCTGGAATTGAACCTGGGTCTGCCACACACCAGATGGGGACACTTACCACTGTACTAAAGTGGATTTTGTAATGTATTGTGGTAAAATTAAACAAGAGACTTAGGCTCACTCTTCTGGATAAAATTTCTCTCAATTTACCTTGTAGGGTGCTAGATTTTTGTGAATCACTAATGTTACTATACTGAAGTTTTAATGTCCATAATGCCTACATCTGCATGAAAACATACTTGTGCTCTGAACAGTATCTTACACCATTCTAGGTGTTGCATGTTGTAGTGAATCCACATCTTCCCAGTAGCACAGATAGTGCCTTTAATAGTGAACTAACTCAGCTGTCAAGAGGAGAGCACAGGTGCTTCTCTGGAAGAACTGTGGATATTTGCTGGGGGAAAAAGCTGGCCTGTGCTTTGCTGTGAGTAGGGAGAATCAAAATGGGCAGAGTGAACATTTGGGTCTGCAAACAGAAAATGTGCATCAGCAGCCTGATGTGTATCTTGATCAAGACCTGCAGCCTCCTGCATATTCTTTGGGAACATACAGTGTGTAGTGTCTGTTGGAGGATCTTGTGTTGTGTTGTGCTTGGCAGCATAGGCTTTCAGCTTGATAATTAATCATTCTTGAAAGCTACTTGTCCCTAAAGTAGAGTTGTTATATTCAAGGATTGAGTTGGAAAGTCTAAGTAAAAAGTACTGTGTTCTGAAAACCTTCTAAAGCTTAGTTTCAAACTTTGAAAGCCTGAACAACTGCTTTTCAAGTTGTTGATGATGAAATGCTTAGTCATCATTAATTTTTACTTCAGAATGTGGCCAGTGCTTTCATAATTTTGTTTTGCCTGTCTGCTATTCCCTGGTATCATTGGCCATCATGACTTAGAGGATAATCTTTAGATAGTGTCTACCCAGGTGTCGTGGTTTGACCCTGGCTGGATGCCAGAGATTCACCCATAACCTCTCCCTGAGGAAAAAAAAAAAAACTGGAAAAACGTTTATCATAGGCAAAACAAGGCAAACTGCAAGTGAGGAATATAAAGGATTTATTTATTAACTAAGAAGATCAGAGCTTAATGTGAGAAGCAACATTTTAAAGGCAACCTGCTCCCCTCACCCTCCTTCTACTTACAACAGATCTCATATTCCCTTTTTTCCACCAGGAGACAAAGGGGGAACAGGGGTAGGGGAAAAGCCAGGCCAGGCAAGTTGATATTTTTGACCGGTTTTAGGGTAGGAAACCATTTCTCTGCCTTTTCATAAAGTCCTCTCTCTCTCACGAGAGGAGAATTCTTTCATGACCCTTTCCCAAGTGAGATCTTGACCCAGGGATGACAGCTTTTCCATTCTCTGTTTCCCGAGAGTCACAGCACAGGATGCAGTTTTTTAAGCACTGGCTTTGCTGCTTCATTATGAGCCCATCCCAAAGTACATGGATCAGATCCTACCATAATGCAATTCTGTGAGAAAGCGTCTGTCCAAAGGATCTCTGCCGAGCTCCCAGCTCTGGCTTCTTGTTTCTGGGCTCTAAGACATCTGCAGCTTTCCAGGATAGTCCTCCATCTTCAGTGTGTCCTCAGGTGGATTCTGCATCCCTGGTTTCTCTCTCTCTTTTCTGTAGGTTTTCATGCAGACGGTCTGCTTCACTGTGGTCCATTCTACGAGCAGCAGCGAGACGCCTAGAACCCTTCCTACCCCTCCTCTGGCCGGCCTGACTGTGCCTTCATAGCTCTCAGCTTCTCCCAGCCTCCGGTCCGGCCATCTGCTTTTCTGTTACTAACTTTTTTTTCCTTTCTTAAATATGTTATTCACAGAAGTGCCTTTATCTGCTCATGACCTTGATCTCCATGGCAGCGATGGAGACCCAGGCAGGAGCTGTTAACTCCCCTCGCTTCCAGAGGAAAAACCCAAACCAGGACACTGGGAGTTTATTGCAGTTTATTACCACCAAATGGTGCTTAGTTGTTTTACTTTCTGAAAGTGCAATTTAAGTGTTCTTGGTGTTGAGTTTTTGGTTTGCAGTAGTCTTTGCTCATACTAGTGACAAAGTGGTCTTATGTCTCCTTCCTTTTCTTGCAATCTGCTCTAATATAGGCTGAAAGTGATCGTAAGAGCAGAGTACCTATAACTGTATGTAAATCTGTATGTTAAATCCAGGAAGAGTCATTCTATGGGACACATGATGGCTCAGTAAAATGCTCCATTTTTCCTTTTATTGTTCTCTGTTTCCTCCCCACCCCTTCTAAATACATAAACAAACAAATAACTTAAAAACTCGGGTTTCATTTCCATTGTGTAAACTGGAAGGAAGTGGTACACAAATTCAGATGCTGTTTACAGTGAGGCAAATTGAGTAGCACTTGGACTGTACCTCTCAAATTGTCTTAGCTAGGAGCCATCAGTGGAGTGGGGAGGGTGGAGGGGGAGGGGGGGACATGGAAGAAGTGTGAACCAGGGCTTGTTTGGCCAGGATTGCAGTGGGTGTTGGAGCTACTGAATAGCCAATGTTCTGATGATGTATACAGGACAGCATGCCCAGCATTTGCTGAAAAGCAAGTCTAAGGTAGATTTTAGGAATAAAAAAAGCTTCTGTACTTGAGAAAATAAAGAGGTAACATATGAACAAACTAGAAATAGTTTAATTGTATGTATTGAGCTGGAGACAGTCTGTTTTGGAGTGGAGGTGTAGTTTCACAGACAGCTGATCTCTTCTTAAAATATGCTCTTGCTAATTTTTAAGAGAGGGGTTTTCATCTGCTCCCCTGCCCTCAGTCCACCATCCTCCTCCCTCTTCTCATATATGTGGAGTCACATATGTGCTCAGAAGACCTTTCTGTGAGTCTACTTAACTCAGCAAAACGGTGGAAAACAAACTTAGCAGAAGCCTGTGTATGATTTCTGCCCTTTCTGTGAATTGTATTGGGCACAGGGGGATCTGAGACTGTTGTATACTGCATAAGGTAAGCAGTGGGAGCCAGGGACTGATGTGGAAAGGCAGGGAGACAAGGGATAGGGAATATTGCCCTTGTGGTAGTAGTGAAAACTCGCTAGCTCGATCTTAAGAAACAATCCTTTGAGCACTGATATGGTGAGAAATGTTTCTGAGAATGGTGTTCTTTCAGTGATCAGAGTGGGGATTTCCCACCAGGGAACTCTGAATTGAAAAACCTACTAATAACCAAGTTTTAGACATAAGAAACCAGAGGTTGTGGCCACTTGCTCAAAGCCTGCATGGTGTTCATGTAGATGCAGGCTGGAATGCACCTGAAGAAAGGAGCATCTGTATAATTTTACTTGGGTAGCTGAATTTTGTATTTATTAGAAGCCTTCATACTTAAAGTATTTAGCATACGTAGGTATTTTTTTTTAGGAGGGCCAATGACTTTATTAGTTTCTTCCAAACCATATTTTTGCTGGCAGGCACATTGTATCCGGTCATCAATATTTCTGATTCAGCATTCCTCTCATTTTCTGGTGATACACCATATGATACTGCAGCACATACTTCATTACGAGCAGTACAACTGCACCCTATCCCTTCTGTAGTCTCAAATTGCATTCTTGTGTTGAGCTGATGATGCTTTTCTAGAAACCTATATATGATGCACATCACCGTGGTGTCTTGATGAGGTCACAAGATTTGCTAAGTGTTTTAAGCATTTCCTTAAATATTATTCATAAGCTATCAAAAGAAAAAATTGTGTTCTCTAGATTTAGGAAGGATTTATTTCTACTTGATATAAACAAGTCACACACGTGCACATATTTTCTCTAAATGTTAAGGTATTTTTCTAAATAGGAACAGCAGGAGTTCTTTTAAAAGTGAATTAGGTTGAACAAAATGTTTACTTCTGGCTCTTTACTTCTTCTAGTCTCTTTACTTTTATTGTTACAAAATAGGAAATTAAGTAGATTCTGAAATCAGTGAAAGACTGCAATTTTGATAGGAGAAGATCAAATGGCTTCAAAGCTCACTGTTTTTCTTCTGCTTGCAGTGATAGCATTGAATTGTTATATTGTTATTTGAGAGTGTAGTTCCAGTGAATAGTGTTGTGTTACAATAAAAGATAAAATAGTAAACTGTCTGCAATTGGAGAAGACCTTGCTTAAAATTGGTTTATTACTTTAAAATCAAATCCCCAAATTTTAAAACCTTGATAACAGCTTATGTTTTTAAATAAAGCGTCACAGAAGAGCAGATTTTAAGATCTGCTCACCTGCAAATACCATGCTTATCACACAAAGAGGGGAGAATTCTTGAAACACAAAGAAAACCTGTGTTGTAAGGCATTATAAAATATATTGAGGTACTGTGTAAAGTTGCAGTGAGCTTAAAATACACTTGGACAATTGTTGTTTAGTTTCAGTGTGGAGGTACTGCTTATTAAACTTGCATTACGTATCAGAATTTTCAAGGGGAAAGCAGCATATACTTACATTGAAGCTTCTTCCTGGTAGGTGTCATTCTGTTGTAAATTTAACTGACCCTGGGAGTGTTGGTCTTTTTAAGCATATAAGAATAGGATTTATGGTTCTGAGTTAATAAAATATGCTGATGCCACTGTAAGCCCTATTTAGATAGACAGCAGTAATCTCTGTTGAGCAGTATGAAACCGTCTGTCTCTAAGTACTGGAAAGCTAATAGTTCACAGCAAGGTTGTACCACATCCAGAGATGAGAAAAATGTGTCTGAAGTCAGAGGAGTTTTAGCTGCATGGTTTTGTTTTCTTATGTAGTTGTATTCTCACTGCTGTGCTAACTTTGTATATCATGTCAAGAGAATAAGATACCCTATTTAAAGTTCGCACCGTACCTTATTTTTCCTGGCTTTAGCACAAGGAACCAGATTCTTCTGAATCTGGTGAATCTAAAGCATGTGAACTCGTTGTTAAATGTGAAGTATCTTGTGTGTTTGTTAAAAAAACCCATTCACTTCAATAATGAGATACATTAAGAAGGCCAAGCTAACTTGTTGTCACATAGTGTGTTTTGTATAGTATGAAAAAGCTCTTTCCAAGATTTTATCTTTAATGAAGAGAGTTGATAAAATTATGTTTGGAAAGATAACTTGAATTTGTAATTTTTCTATTGTGTTTGAAATATTTGTCATTTAAATACGTGGTTGTATTTACATATGTTGCATTTTCATTACAGCTAATCCTCTTGAAACTTGGTTGGCAGATGCCTTAAGCAGTTTTGTAAAATTGGGACAGACACAGAATTCTGCAACCATGGAATCTAATTGCAAATAAAGAACATTTTATAATTGTATTTTACTACTTTTTAAGATTCACATTTTAAATTTTAAAAGATAATTGTTGTATGTAAACAAAAAGGAAATAGAGTTCAGTAGGGAGATTATATCAGAAAATTTACTAGGTGCCACGTTATTTTATTATAAAATATTAATAATCAATATTTTATATGCTGCAAACGTAAAGATTAACTCTGTGTGGTACTTAATATATTAAGTAAACAAGTGTGTGGGAACAAACCACTCTGTGTACATTATAAGACGTACATATTTTTACAAAAGACCACAGTTTTCAATATTAATTCTAAGTGATTGCTTTATAATTGAAAGGAGAGTAGAATAAGAAATAATAATTCTTTGAAAAAGATTATGATTGTTGTAGTCCACAAATACATGTTGTTCATATGTGCTTTTGGTTTTTGGTTTTGGGCTTTAAAAACAATAAAATTTCCTCAGCATTTTTGACTTCCATTTTCTAGCTTTTAATCTATTCAAATGTTGAAAGTTATAGCTATCGGCTGGGGGAGGAGTGGCTCGAGACTGGTGAAGTGGAGAGAGACTTGGGTGTACTGATTGATAGGAAACTCAACATGAGCCAGCAGTGTGCCCAGGTGGCCAAGAAGGCCAATGGCATCCTGGCCTGCATCAGGAACAGTGTGGTCAGTAGGTCCAAGGAGGTTGTCCTTCCCCTGTACACAGCGCTGGTCAGACCTCATCTTGAGTACTGTGTGCAGTTCTGGGCTCCCCAGTTCAAGAGGGATGTTGAGCTGCTTGAGAGGGTCCAGAGAAGGGCAACGAGGATGGTGAATGGACTGGAGGGTAGGCCCTATGAGGAGCGTCTACAGGAACTGGGACTGTTCAGCCTGGAAAAGAGGAGGCTCAGAGGGGACCTCATTGCTGTGTACAACTACCTGCGGGGAGGTTGCAGCCAGATGGGTGTGGACCTCTTCTTCCAGGCTGACGACACCAGAACGAGAGGGCATGGCCTCAAGCTACGCCAGGGGAGGTTCAATCTTAACATTAGGAAGCGGTTTTTCACAGAGAGAGTAATCGCATATTGGAATGGGCTGCCCAGGGAGGTGGTGGAGTCACCATCCCTGGAGGTGTTTAAGAGAAGACTGGACGAGGAGCTTAGTGACATGGTCTAGCAGGGAGGTGTAGGGCTGGATGACGTTGGGCCCCTTCCGGCTCGGAGTGGCCTGCTAGACTGTGAGGGATCTAGGTTGGTGTTATGCTCTGCGATGTGCTCTCGGTCTCCTTACGGGTGCTAGATGGTGAGTTGGACTAGATGATCCTTGTGGGTCCCTTCCAACTCATAATATTCTGTGATTCTGTGATTCTGTGATTCTGTAAATAGAAGAAAAAATATTTGGTTCTGTATTTGAACTGAATAACTTAGGAAATATGCTGAAGTTCACAGAATTCAGTAACAGACACTGAATTTAAACAATCTGAAATACGTACAAGGAAAAAAAGTAAATCTGTGTTGCTCTCTGGATACATCCATTGTAAAACTTGGAGTACAATCTGGACTTCAAGATTTTTTCCTACTGATTAAAGTTGACTTTTTCCAAAATCAGATTGCCTTATGTTTAGAAAAGTACCCAGTAATTCCTTCTCTCTTACAAATAAAATTTTTCTTACAGTTTACTCCCTCTTGTGATTTATCCTAACGGTGGCTGGATTTGTCCATTCAGCTATCTAGTACTTCACTAATGGTCTTGAACTGGGGCAGTCCCTCTTCCTGGCTTCCGATACAGAGGAGAGCCACAGACTCTGCTGGGAGCTCTGTGTTAGATAGTGATTACATTAAACATGTAGATATTTAAAGTTATGTAGGGTGAATCTGATTTTAGTATTGCATAACAGTGAGTAAAAGTAGTCCAAAACTAAATTCTTTGACCAGACATTTCCAGTTTACTCTTTACTCCTTGTTAATTCTTTGATCTTTGCTTTTGTGTCTTTTAATCTGTGTAGTTCTCATGAGTTACCTGTTTTCTATGACAAGAATATAAAAGGTCCTCCAAGTTGCTCACATGATAGCTTTTTGGTACTTGTGTTCTTAAAAACCTTTCAAACCTTTTTCATAGTAGGTCATTGCTTGGTGGCAGCAATACATGATCAGTTCATGCACCCGATGGCTGCATTGAGCCAGCTCATTGTTCCTTCCAAAGCTCATCTGCCTTTTAAAAAGCAAAGAATACAGTGGGAGATTATGCCTGTAAATTTATTTACCAGATTTTTCTGTACCTGTGCTTCTAATGCTTTGGCAGTTGTTCTTCATATTCGTTATGGAAGGTGGGAGAATTCCCGTGAATCATGGTGGTGTTGGAGAATTGTCCTTGATGAATGTGCGTGTTACTGCTTTGTAAGACAAGCCTTGAGACACAATATGTGGTCCCAAAATATGTAATTTGTTTAAGTACCTGCGAGACAGAGAGCAGCAGGTCACAGAGAGATAAATGAACCCTCAGTTTCCACAGCAGCTGTGTTTGGGAGAGCTGTGCCGTGTTTCAGGGAGATGGTGGGAGCCTGACCTTACCAACAAGGTCTGTAAGGCTTATTTCCACATTTTACTGATCTCTGGCTCTCTTGGGCATCACCTTGGCAGTGTAGTGCAGTGAGCTGAGTTTCCAGCTTTCAGCCAGGCAGGAGAGGGGAGGTTTCCTACCCCAGTCCTGACCTTCCCCAGGGTGACTGGGTGAGACGAGCATCCTTGCCATGCTGGGGCCTCTCTGCCTGGCCAGAATGTGGCACCAGTGGGAACAGAGTGCAGACATAATGAGCAGGCAATTAAACAGCTTATTAAAAGAAGACAGAAAGTAAATGCCGTGCGTTGCTCACCTTCTATTTTCATAGACTCTTTCATAGGATCCGGTGAATTGGGTAGTAGGACGAAGGTTATCACAATTTTGATGCAAAAACTTAAATGGGTGTTTCTAAATGCTTATGTTTTTAATCTCAATTCTCTTTACATGGCTGAGCTGCACTGTTTTTCTAACTTAACTTTGTTATATAGGGGAAATATTTCTTATCAGGTTGCTGAAGCTCTCAGCTGTCATGGAGATATGTTCTGTCAGGTATATAATACACATTTTAAAATTTGTCTAAACATTTATGCTCTTGAGGGAACCACTGTATCTCTCAACAAAGTTGCAACCTAGTNCTCACAAATGACGGAGTATAACTGTATTTCTTTTTTTTCAAGTCTGCACTGTTTTTGCAAGAAATTACAACTGTTTGAAAGATACCTGAATCTCACAAAATTCTGCAAGATAATGTTATTACATATTTACCTGAAAAAAAGCACCTCCTGTCTTTAAGCAGTACCTACAAATGTATGTACATACATACATATATTTAAAACAAAATGCTTCAAGTTCTTCTAAAAGACCAAAATATGAATTAAATTTATTTATGTGTGCCCCCACATTTAAAGTTAACATTAGAAATGTTGTGAAGCACATTTTTTGTTATTTTAGATCTGCTTCCTATATATGCTCTGTGGATTAGTTTTTTTCTTATTTTAGTAATTTTCCTGTCTGTATTACTCTAGTAAGATCTGTGGTTTTCTGAATATTTGAAAAGAAGCTCTAAAAGTTCAATAATTTTCATTTGTTTCCACATAATGAACTGTGTTTTTCCACAACTGTATGAGAAGGAAAGTTATTAATACTGAAGTTTAGAATATAAACTTCTGTAAAAATGTAAACTAATACTGAAGTTTTAAAATGTAAATTGTAATCAATAAGAGTTAGAGTAACCGTGATTGATATCAGACGCATTTCTTTAATGTAAAACACCTCAGAAACAGTTCACCAATAAAAGAAAATCTTGCCGTTTGAACTACTGGAAGTATATTTTGGATGATAGTCTCTGGAAGTCATAATACATTGGTATTTGCCTTTCTTTTTTCTTTGAAAAATAAAACATATCCAGAGAAAGTAAATCTGTGATTTTAACATCTTTTGACAAGCACATTAGACTGTAGAAAGAGCATCCAAGTTGGGGCTCGAGGCATATGGTGCTACCTTCTGCTAGCATAGCTCCAGAACAAGTCACTGTGTTCACCACCGAGTCATATTCACTCTCAGGTTCTTTCCTGTGGTCTGGGGGAAAAAACAATTTCTCTTTCACATGGAAAAATTACAAACTAAACTACAAAGTTGTCTTCTCTGGGATACCTTCATGGTGCAGAGAACACAAAGATGCTATGAGCTGTTTTGCTATCAATCAGTTTTTTTGCCAGGGCATTCAGGAAAGACTTCAGTGAAATTGAGCTAGATAAAGATGGTGCTGGTTAACAATCTACAACTGAAAAATTCAGTAGCACTACAAATGCTCCAATTAGCCTATGTAGATATTTATAGCTATCTTTTGGTTCTGAAAAGATATATATATATATATAATGCTATTTCAGAAGAACATGTTTATTTTGTGATGTGAAATTGTTGAAGCATTTCAAACATACATATATTCAAAGTATTATTTAAGTGTTTGTTTCATGAATAAGTAACAACTCCTACAAACTTAGTTTTCATGTCTTCCTAAGTTGTCTTATTTTATTTGAAGACTGGTATTTATAATAGATAATCCAAGTGTTGTGTGTCTTGGGAATTCAACATATGGATGGGGATATGGAAGTCATTAGTTATATGAGATTTGTTGACCAGCTTTTAATTCAGATTGTCATTTTTAACACACGGCGGTGCAGATGGTAAAGTTTTGACTGTCCGTCAGAGCCCCAATACCTTAGGGACAGCTGTTGCTGATAAATCATTTTACATGCTTTAGGTCAAGAGTCATCAAACCTGTTACAGCACCTGCTTCTACATATGCAAATCTGTTCTTTTGTCATGTCATTAAACAAGGAAAAGTAGTGGTCTCTCTTGGCCATAAGTCTGGAACACAGCCCATATGAAATGAAATGTAGCAAGTAAGCAACTGTGGTTTCTACAGTACAGCCATGGGATGCTGCTTCTGTTTGGGGGCTTTGTTTCTGGAAGACTGCCTGTAATTTGGAAGAAGGATAGAAAGACAAGTATATGTTTGGAGGCGAGAAGAAAAGGGAAGGTGTTTGCTGTCATTGACTGTAGGGTAGTTGTGAAGTTTGACATGCCCAGAAGCCAGCGGGTGCCATGTGGGGCTCCCCTACACTGCATACCTCTGTTTTCATCATCTGGTGAGCCTGCAGCATGATTTCCGGGCACTGGAGCATACAACATGTCTACTTTGGTTTGGAGTTGATTGATCCACAGTACAGAACATGCTTGTGGGATCTTCCCTTGCCATAGAAGAACATAAATGATTGAAATGCTTTCTTAAGAAAGAAAGGTATCATTTGTTTATGTACTTCAGTGCCCAGCAAAAAAATTCCTGTCAAACTGCAGCATGCGGTGAGAGCTGGAGTTTTCCTGCACAAGGTTATGCCTGGGCTTTGGAAACTTATGTTTATATTTGTTTAATTTAGCAGGTATATAGAGAGTTTAAATCATGAAAAGGAAACTTCTTTGTTTATTGCACTTTGCAAGCAGGGCAAAAAGATTTGATTTTTTTTTTTTTAAGCAAACTGACAGGAGATTTTATCCTGTGCTGCCATAGATTGCTGTGGGGAAGAAAGGGAAATAGTAAAATTGATGAAGAAATGTTGCTTGCTGTCATTTTAGATTATGTTGTTTTGCTGTGAAATTGCTGCTAATTTTTTTAAAGATACCGTAAAATGCTGCTCTTGTGGAAAGTACCACAGTAGCACTGTCGTCTGTTGATTTTTTCATTTTTTCATGGCTAGTTGGTCAACAGTATATTAATGAAACCGCCACCAAAAAAGCTTTTTGAACATTTTGTGGAGGAAAAAAGCATACCCCCTGACCTTTCAACCTTGTCAGCTGAGTTTTCCCATTCTGACACTAGACATTATTTTTGCAAAGGTTGGAATTTTAACTCTTCAGTGAACCAGATATCTTTTTTATTGGGATATTAATTCTGCTAGGTGCTAATCTCATCAAGATTTGCAGACATTTTCCTTCATAGGCCATTCTGATTTGTAGCTTTTTCTTTTCACAGCAGTATTAAATACCAAACCTCTCTGATATGGAAGTTCATTAGAGATATGTCTTTGATGGCAGCCCTTTCAGGGCTTCAGTTTCAAATACCTTGATGTAAAGCTTAAGAAGCCATTGTGTTGTAAGCCCTCCTTGATGTGTCTTATTTAGATCTGCATAGTAAATCAAGGAAAGTAAATAACAAGGCAGCAGATGGAAGCATGGAGATAAGGCCAGTGAACAATTGTATTTGTATTTTGTTATGATGTTGACAGGAGCTAAAATTCACTAATCTAGTTCAACTGATCTGCATTTCAAAGAAATCTCATTTAGCAGCAACTTGAAGGTTTGGAGGATAAAGTTCTTTTATTGCAGCTTTTATTGCATTCTTTGCTAATTTATCTGGTCAAGATTTAGCCTTGCTTACTTAAAGCAGCAAGCATGTTACAAGGAGTCTTAAATACTGCGAAAGCATTAATGTCTAGACTATGAACTGAAGGTAATTACATATCCAGCAGTGAATAGGCTACATTTAGGAAATGCTATTGTCCAAATGGAACTGGAAGAGAAATTCAGATAAGGTATTCCCCCCCATTTTCTCTAGGTTTTTTTTTTTTAAATTATTATTATTTTTTGAGGCATGAATGTAATGAATACATAAGCAAATATAGAATTATTAAATATAAAAACCAGAATTCCTTGAACTGTGAGTTCCATCATACCATACTTTGCTGCTCAGTTTACAAACTGATGGCTCATATTAAGGTTTCATTTAATGATTGTTCTCCTATATCTATTAAATGAAACTATTAAAAAGTAGACAATTGTTTAATGGAATGATAGACCACAATTATTTTATGTGTGTTCTAAATGATGTAGGCGATGTATTTGCAGTTTAGATACTTCATATTAGCTACAGTACAGCTGCGTCATTTGGAAAAAATGTGATAAATATATTGTGAAACTTAAATATCATTATAATTAAAATGAAAGTAGAATTTAGGCTTTACGTTTGGAATTTTGAAAAATTCATTTAATTGTAGGGCCAAATCCCAGAATTTTATTTAGTTTTGAATTTATAATATAAATACTAACAAATTTAGAGTATTGAACACTAGAGTATCCATACTTATGTACAGATATAACAATAATAAACCAAAGCATGCCAGGTCCGTGTCCATTCACTCTAATAATGGGGCCCAGCTCTCTAAGATAAGTAAATCAAACCCAGCAGCTGCTGCATGTTAATGCTATAGTCCTTGCTGCCCTTCTGCAGGCTGTTCTTGTCACAGAGCCTACACCTGTGCCTTGAGGAGTGCTCATCCATTTTATTTGCAGCGTGAGTCTTTGCACTCCTTTATAGTGTGCCTTTGAAGGCGGGACAGGAGCAGAGGAGCAGACAGGCAACTGGGGATGGCAGTACTTGGTAGGCTGCAGTGATATCTGGTAGGTTTTGACTGATGGAGTTCTTAGGCTAATCATGTCATAGGGTGGTAAATGCTTTAGTAGTAGCACTGGCATAAGCATCTCTTCATTCCCTTGAATTTCATGTCTTCATTGCTATACCTCTGAAGACACTCATACAGTGGTTTGTGAGTCTGCAAAGTGGACTGCATAAACTTGAAAGCACCTTATATTTTATGAGTTACTTTTAATCTAGATCAGGTCCCCAGTACAGCTGACGATGTAGGTCCATGGATGCTTGCCTTGGCATAACTCAGTGGCCAGTGCTGGGAAGGGTGAGGTGGTACTAGTGCTTCCTCTGCCACCAGGGCAGACTGTTCATCAGTCCACACCCCAAGACACACAGGGTGAGCTTCCACAGCAGGGGAAGCCATGCCACATCACAACTATGTGATTCCACTTTTTCCAGGTTACATCTCCTCACTCTCCTCTTGCTCTGGCAGGGATGACCATGTTTGGGTCATCCAGTAGACCACTTGTTTTGCAGGACTGTTTTAAAGCCAGCAAAAGAAAGGAATGAGAGTCTTCAGGTGGACCTGAAGAAAAAGGTGAGAGAAGTTTAGGGCTGCTTCAGCCCCAGATTAGAGGGTTTCAAGTCACTGAGCTGCTGTAGTCTCTTTGGAAACTTTACTCTTATCCTTCAGACCACTATATGCTTTCTGTGTGTGAAAAGAAGTAGACAATACAAATAGCAGTTATTCAAAAACCTGACTTGCACTGCTTTGTGAAATAAATATGTGCTAGCCAATATAATGGTGACAAGAAAATAAATCAAAATCTTCTAGAAAACTCCACAGTGTATATGAACATTTAATTACATTCCAATCTGCCAAAGTTTGGAAGGGAAGTTTTGAATTTAAAGATGTCCCTAGGATGTCATCCTGCTTACAGCACCCAGGAACAAACAAGTTCATAAGAGCAAGTCCCTTCACACCCAGACATGTTCTTTTATATAACAATGTAAGTCATTGCCTCAAATAAACATATATTCTTACTGTCTGGACTGCCACTGTCTGCAGAGTTTTATCAATCATAGTCTGTTTTTCAAACCTCATGCCCTTGTACCTTTGGCTTCAGCATTGCTTATCCTTGCTCCATCCAGTCTAAGGCCACCCCATGTTCTGGCGTTGCCTGAGGTGACAAGGAGGAGTCCTGGCTATCACTGAATGCTCGCCTCTTGTCTTCCTGTCCCTGCTGGCTCCATGCACATATTGTTCTCCTCAAAGAGCTGCAGGAGGGGACAACTTTTTCAGCAAAAGGGAGAGTGGGAGAGAAATAAAGGGAAAAAGGAGAAATAGAGGGGAAAAATAGCCAAATTAAATGTTACGGAATTTCTCACCTCTTTCTCTCTCCAGAAACCTTTTACACCCCTGCCAGTCTTGCAGGAGCGCTGCAGCACTGCAGTAGTACTGCATGTACAGTCTCAAACTGCGTCAGGGGAGATTTAGACTGGACATTAGAAGGAACTTTTTCACAGAGGGAGTGATCTCTCACTGGAATGGGCTGCCCAAGGAGGTGGTGGAGTCACCGTTCTGAGAGGTGTTTAAGAAAAGGTTGGATGATATACTTGGTGGCATGACCTAGATATTAGGGTAGTGTGTTATAGGTAGGATGGTGTGTTGGTATCAGGATGGCAACAGGTTGGGTAACAGGTTTGGCTAGGTTAGGTAATAGGGGATAGGTTGGACTTGTTGACCTCTATGGTCTTTTCCAACCTTACTGATTCTGTGATTCTGTTAATGAGTGACTTTCTCTCAGGTGATAGGATTCCTAACCAGCAATGAGGTGGATTAAAAAAGCAAAACTTGAATTTCTGTTGTTGTCACATTGGTGTCAATGTTGATTACATAACCATGAGGAACTGGGTTGTATGTGATGCTGGATGTCTGGAATCACACTCAACTGCTCAACATTTGTTTCTGGAGCTCCTGCTGTGTATTCCTGTGCTTAGTGACAGCCTGGAAAGAGAAGGCCAGATAGAGCTGAAACGTATGTAGGGGAAAGGAGGTGGCACTCTTCCCACTGGGGATTGCTGGAGAAAGATATTCCCAGACATATTTGCCACAAGAAGTGCTACACAAATTTGCCAGTATCTCTTTAACGTCCCCAAGCCTGGATATTGGTTTAACAACAGTTTATCAACTACTGCATGTGTTTGTCCCAAATCCAGCATTAAATCCTTGTTGCTGGATTGCCTGGTTAAGCTAGGTAGTCTGTACCTTCTCTCATCCATTCCATATATAGCACTTAATTTAGGATGGTAGACGGGTAGCTATGCAAGGAGTTATTTAGACACAAGTCTTACTTTTGGTTTTGTGGCAGTCCATCCTCTTACAATTCAGTTTAAGGTTGTGTTTCTGCACAATATATTTTAAATAAGTATAGAATAAATCTGCAAGAGAAACAGAGAGTATTTCTCTATACACGTGATGTTGCTCCAAATCCAGAAGATTAGATGAATTCAGTATACAAGTGATGAGAGGAATATATTTTAAAATAACAAATTTTAGTGTGTGTTTTCAGGTTCTGCAGGACACCCATATAAAAGCATAGGGAAGATGATTGGCTATCTTAATTGCACCAATGCATGGGTTCTAGCAGAAAAAAAAGGAGCATTTTACCTGTAGATAGATAATTTGTCCTGCTTTCTCTTTTTATTATGTAAGAGAAGGGATGTAGTGCCATCTCTGGTGTTTTCTGAAGTATTGGTTTTTGATCACAGCATAATGAAGTTTCTTAAATGACAGACAAACCCAACAGTTTCACTCAGTATAACAGCACAACAATTAGGGAAGTTTGCAGTATAACAGCTTTATTGCTTTAATTATTTACATCATGATTTATCTATTGTTTACTCATTGTCTTGTTTCCAGATTATGACAATGATGGTCAGCTGGAAGGGACTTTAGCAAAGATATATTTGTGTCTTGTGTTGCTATATTTTAGTACATTTTTCTTAAAAACGCTTCAGCATTTACTAGCAAGGAAGTAGTTGTCTTTGCAAGTTTATGTTTTTGTGAGATTAGATTTTTGCATGAAGGCTTTTAGATAAACATGGTTCTAAGGGCACATGATTGTAATACCGCATTATTCTGAGTATACAATTACATGTGAGAGTAAATATTATTCAACCTTTAAACAAACCAAACTAAATTCAAAATGCCAATCTAGTCCTTGATTATTTGTGTGCTATGATTTCAGGCCAGATCCTTCTCTGGTCTTAGTTAAATTCAATAGACTATAGGTATGGAAAGTAAAATTAATAGGATCCTTATATATAAAAATAGAATTTTATATTAACACTAAAAAAACCCCCCAAACCTTCTTGTGTAGTCCTCAAATACTTTTTCTCTAGTGCATTTTTCTGTACCATACTCTAAAAATATGTGCAGTCATGAGATAAAGTACAGAGTGCCCCTGGAAGTTGCAGGGGGATGAGTCTGGGCAGGTCCTGCGAGTTATGCAATCCATGAAGATACCGAACCCATGAAAATTCAACTAACCCCGCCCATAGCCACGCACCCTCCACTAATTATGTCTGGAGGGCAGTCCTGGGAGCATGGCTTGCACTGTAACACCTCATTAAAGTGGAGGAAACGCCTTTTGGTGCCTCCCAGCCACAAAATTCGGGGTTTGGGACATTATGTTCATGCCTGTGGTCGCACAACTCACTGAAAATCCAACCACAGCTAATTGAATACGCAAATATGCGAACCGTGAATATGCGGGATTTCTCTGTATTTTTTCAGAGCATATTTAGGATGGCTTTGTAATGCAGCTGTGTATTTATGAATTGACAAAAAGGTCTCATGTATATGCTAATAAGATCATATTATGATGCATAGCGTTTTCTTTGTGTCTTAGGTAATTTGTGGAAATCGTGTGAACTTGCACACAAATGTAGCTTTTAATTCCTCATATTAATATATGTATATTCTGGAATATATTTGTGTCTTTAAACTTACAAGGTACTCGTATTACTATGCTGTTTAAGAAATAAAAACCATAAGCTAAGAAATTCTTCATCTAAAATTTCTTTATGTATCTTTGATATAAGTGGATTTCCACCAGGGGTATAATTGAATTAAGTAATATATGGATTAAATTTCTAAAGGAGGCTCATTTAACCTTCAGATGGAATTATGTAACAAGAGTTTGAAAAGAAAGCAGTCGTACTTTATACAATTTTTTTGATAACTGTTGATTCCTATCACTTGCAGCTGAGGTAATTGCACATCAACTTTTCACCCTTTATATGCACTTGTGTGAGAAAGTCAAGATGTTATTCATGGAAAGATTTTCTAAACTTTTTAATAGTACCTTGAAGCCTCATATAGAAAGAGTGAAAATTATGGCGTTCATGTAACGACTATAGTAGGTGGCCACCTATTTTCATGGTATTCTTTCTGAATGTTTAAGTAGTGGCAATGATAATTCCGAATTGTTATTGCTGCTATCAGATTGTTTTCAATAGGTTGATCCTGCAATAGTATTTTACCTGCTGTAGTATACCTGGAGTCCACTTCATTAAATTTTGCCATACATCAGTTCTAAGACATTTGTTTCTTGTTCATTGCAACTTGCTCTTACTTATAGTTAGAATGACAGTGACATGAAGGGTATCAAAGAGACCATGGATGCCTTTTGAGCTGTCTGGGTTATATTCCTACCCCCCTTAATATTATAAGCAGAAAAGCTGGACAAATGGTAGTGGGAAGAGAGAGCCTAAAATTTTGCTATAGGCCAGTGGCACATGGGTCTTTGGTCATTAGCATGCTGTACAGTGAATGTTCTTTCACCCTCAGTACAGCCATTTGAGCTGCAGAAGCAAACAGAAAAGAAGACATTGTAGCTGCCTCTTTTTCAGACGGAGGAGTAGATTGAACAGGAAACATACTTTGATCGAATATATCAAGCTGACCAACAAAATCGTCAGTTATTCAACTTCCTCACTGTAGGGTCTAAAAAGAATGTGCATAGATGTAGTGGGAAAATTCTGATTTTTTTGTGAAATGGTAGTGTATTAATTTGTGCATTTTGCATAAGGGACTTTGGTTGCATACTGATGTCTGAACAAAGTTATTTCTGTCCTGTTATGTTTTTTTGTGCTAGTACAGGCTGCTTCTTCATATAATGTGCCAATACACAAGTATAGGGATATTCTGTTCATTGACACAACGATATATCTAGCAAGACAGCAGAGAGGACTGGTTATATTCCTTTGGTACACCTGGTAGTTACATATAGAATTAATTAACATAGTTTTTGCTCAAAAGTGACATGACAGTCTATGATGGCAAAAAGTGTTTGTTCCTGATGACTGTCATTCACTTTCTGCTGGTTCAGAAGGCTTCCCTGAAGGAATTTTAATTGATCTGCACTTACCCAAAATAAATCAGAAACACTGCTGTATCCTAGAGATTAAAGCAAAAGCAAAGATATTGGAATACAGAGTATATGATTTTTTTGCTTTGAGACAAAACTTGGGACCTGGAGATGCTGACCAGCATTTATATGTATTGAACTGAATGGCAACACATGGATGAAGTTACAAACAAACCCATGAGACCAGTGAACAACTTGAGGAGCAGAATCTTGCTTTGTAGCCCTCCACCCTGGATGCTTTGGAGATGCAGACTGGGGAGAGAAAGGCTACTACTGCTTTACAGTAAGACTTTGCTATCTCCTTTGGTTTTATTTTATTTTTTCAGTGGTGTTTTGGAAAAAAATCGATCAAATTTATTAAGCAAAGTACAGAGAATTTATGGGATTTCACTTTGTTGTTCAAAATTATCTAGCCTTTACTTCATATGCTAGTGCCTGTGTACCTAATGCAGCAATTCTGGTTCCTGAGTGGTGAATAGATCAGTGTAAAATGGATATAAAATTTGTTGAATTAGCACTAGCATAGATGAGTATAGAAGGAGATAGGACAGGTCATCCTGGTTCAGACCAATGTTCACTTTGGCCATCCTCTGCCTCCAGTGATGGCTGTCTTCCAAAGGTACCTCCACTCTCACTTTTGGCTCGGTAAAGCTTCTTGCATCAACATCATCTTTGGGAAGAAGTCCACGGTTCTGTTACCAAGTTTGTGGAAAAGAAACTACTGTTTTTTCTTTTGAACTTAGCTGCTACTAAGTGATAGGGAACAGATGATGTCTGTGCAACTATTCCATCTTCTTCAAACTTTTGTAGTTTTCTATCATGCCCTTCCTTAAGTTATCTCTTTTCCAGTCTGCATAGTGGTGGCATACTTAATTCCTCCTCATATATGAAAACCATTCTAAACTTTTGGTCATGTATATGTATTTTCTTCTCTGAAACTTTGCAAATTAGTTTTGTTGTATTTTGTTCTGTGCTGGACAAGAATGTGGATCATGCTTTTCAAGATAGTAATTATTACAGGGGCAAGTGATGTGTTACAGTTTGTTCTTTATTCCTTTCTCAATAATTTTTGACATTCAGTTTATAGATTTGACTTGGATGGAGTAGTTGAAAGTTTTTCTGGAACTATCCATCATAAGTGCCAGGTCTCGTTTTCTGAGCAGTAAGACATAGTGAAATAGAAAACCATTTTGTTTAATAGAAGATTCAAATTATATTCATCAGTAATGGAAAGCCGAGATGTTTTCCTGTGAACCTGTGCTTGGCAAATTATTATTGCCTAGTTGAATCCAGCCAAAAGTATTCACAGTGTATTCTTGGTACAAAATAAATAATAATGTGAAACTATCTTTTAATTTGTACAGTTGCTCTTTTAAAGTAATACTATCATATTGTTATGAATCTCAGAAGTGAAGCAGGTGACTGCTTTAGCCCCTGTGGGACTCCACTGGTGACTGGCCGCCAGTCCGATGTGACACGGTTTCACACAATAAGCTTCAGGAGAAACTTGTGAAACTTGGGCTGGAAAGGAGCATCTTATGCTGGGTTACAAACTGGTTAGAAGGGCGAGCTCAGAGGGTGGTGGTGAATGGTGCAACATCGGACTGGCGGCCAGTCACCAGTGGAGTCCCACAGGGGTCAGTGTTGGGCCCAGTACTGTTCAACATCTTTATCGACGACATGGACGAGGGAATCGAATCCATCATCAGCAAGTTTGCGGATGATACTAAGCTGGGGGCAAATGTTGAACTGCCAGAGGGTAGGAAGACCCTCCAGAGGGACCTTGACAGGCTGGAGAGGTGGGCAGGCTCCAACAGTATGAGGTTTAACAAGACTAAGTGCCGGGTTCTTCACTTTGGCCACAACAACCCCATGCACCGCTATCGGCTGGGGGAGGAGTGGCTCGAGACTAGTGAAGTGGAGAGAGACTTGGGTGTACTGATTGATAGGAAACTCAACATGAGCCAGCAGTGTGCCCAGGTGGCTAAGAAGGCCAATGGCATCCTGGCCTGCATCAGGAACAGTGTGGTCAGTAGGTCCAGGGAGGTTGTCCTTCCCCTGTACACAGCGCTGGTCAGACCTCATCTTGAGTACTGTGTGCAGTTCTGGGCTCCCCAGTTCAAGAGGGATGTTGAGCTGCTTGAGAGGGTCCAGAGAAGGGCAACGAGGATGGTGAATGGACTGGAGGGTAGGCCCTATGAGGAGCGACTACAGGAACTGGGACTGTTCAGTCTGGAAAAGAGGAGGCTCAGAGGGGACCTCATTGCTGTTTACAACTACCTGCGGGGCGGTTGCAGCCAGATGGGTGTGGACCTCTTCTTCCAGGCTGACGACACCAGAACGAGAGGGCACAGCCTCAAGCTACGCCAGGGGAGGTTCAATCTTAACATTAGGAAACGGTTTTTCACAGAGAGAGTAATCGCATATTGGAATGGGCTGCCCAGGGAGGTGGTGGAGTCACCATCCCTGGAGGTGTTTAAGAGAAGACTGGACGAGGAGCTTAGTGACATGGTCTAGCAGGGAGGTGTAGGGCTGGATGACGTTGGGCCCCTTCCGGCTCGGAGTGGCCTGCTAGACTGTGAGGGATCTAGGTTGGTGTTATGCTCTGCGATGTGCTCTCGGTCTCCTTACGGGTGTTAGATGGTGAGTTGGACTAGATGATCCTTGTGGGTCCCTTCCAACTCATAATATTCTGTGATTCTGTGATTCCGAGTAGACTTCTTCACATTTCATGCCTAAAAAGAAAGGTGTGAAATGTGTGCACTTTCCTCCTAGTTGTGTGGTACATGTGTGTAAGAATGATCCTGAAGTGTATTTTAAAGAGGTGATTGTAATACCTTGCTAGAAAACACAATAAGGATGCTTACACTTACTGTGTTCCCTTCTCTTTTTATTCTTAGATAACTTCGAGTGCAAGTTAAGGACCTTTTATTCTTACGTGTCATAGTGGTGACAGACACTTCTGGAAGGATCACCAGGTTGCAAAAGGGAAAAGACCATCCCTTCCCACAGCATAGCAAAGTGTCAAAGTGACTCTGAAGAAATGTAAGTGATTTATATCTTTACGGTGGCTATGGCGGTTTCTACTGTGGATTGATATGCTCTGTGGGAGGAATGCAGTACCACATCACTGAGACGTATTGCTTATAGATGTAAATATGGTTTAAGAAAAAATGTTTGGAGCATATAGAAAACGTGTACCTCTCCTATGTTTGTGTGATGGTAAGCTATGCTACAACTATTTTTTTCCAAGTGGCAATTGTTAATAGGAATGAAGTACTGGAAGAGTCACAAACCTCTTCTCTACCATTTTCTACTCACCTAGATCTGGGTTAATTTAGATATGTAGAAACTAACCAGCTGAATCTCAGACATCCTAGACTCTGCTTACCCTCAGGAGAGAAAGAGGTGTCTCCAGAAGCCAATCCAGCCTATTCTGAAAGTAATGTCTAGGGAATGCAGTATTACACACTGAGTAGCTTGTGTTGACTGCTTAGCTTTAGCTTAAGTGTTCAATACGCACTTTAACCTGGCACGTCTGCAAGATCCAGTGCCAGCTTCTTTTCTCCTCCCCATATTGTCATTCTCTCTCACTCAACACGTGTGGCTGTTCATAAATTTGGAGACTGCATCTGACTGAAAATAGCCAATTATTTGTACGGTTTTGTTTTCAGCTGGGTTTATCCCAGCCTTCTCCCATATGGCTGTCCAAGACCTGTCACTGGTACAAAGGGTGATTGGGGTGGGAATTAGCAGCCAAAAGCATGGGGGAGCACATGATAACTTCTTTTGGCAGCTGTACTAGTTCCTGCAGCTTAAATTGCTTGGTAAGCTATAGTCAGACCTTGTAGATATTTTTAGTGCTCTGCCATTTATAAGAGTGAAAAAAAGTAAGTGAGGCATTCTTAGTTATTATCTAATGGGGAACTCTTGTTTTGTTGTGCATTTCATACTGTAGTAGTGCAGTATGTTGTGTCCTTTGTAAACTAAAATTCAGATCTCCAAAACCAGTACACGGTCACCAATGGTTAGTAAGTGAGCAGGTGTGATTTATAGTGTAGGCATGATACTGTATAATTTGTATATACATACATAATTTCTGAATCTTAAAGATGCTAGCCTGATTTTATATAGCACAAAGCATGATGTGTGGGTTGGGTGATATCATCTGATTAGTGGCACAAGATCCTTGCCTCTCCTGAGCGTTAAAATACTGAATAGCATTTCATTCTCACAGTAAATACCTGACGAGAGGGTGTAAAGAAGACAGAACTAGACTTTTCTCATTGCCACCTGTTGGCAGGATGAGAGGCAGTGGGTACAAACTGAATGCAGGAAATTAAATTATGTTTCCATTGAAAAATAATGTAAAAAAACCTCCTTACCATGAGGTTGGTCAAACAATGGAGGAGATTGCCTAAAGAGGATGTAGGGTCTCCATCCACTGAGATAACTCAAAAACCAGTGGGACAAGCAGCCTACTGTGTGTGACCCTGCTTGATCAGTGATTTAGATTAGATGAGCTGCTGAGGTCCCTTCCAACCTCAACAATGCTGTGATTCGGGGGATAATTATAGGCAAGCAAAATCAGAAAATGTTCTGCTATTTTATTTTATGACATTTAATTTTTTTAATAAATTTTTATATTCTGATGTATTTAGATATTCAGTTTAGTCTTTTACTTATGTTTTTTGCTAAAAATAAAAAATGGCAGAATTTGCGAGCTTTCTAAAATGTGTTAAATTATTTTTAAAGACTTGTGATTATGAAAATCATGTTGAAGTCTGTGCAAGTATCTTTTAGCTGTGAATTAGCACGATGATTCACGTGATGTGGGAAGTCACATGATGGGGATTTTAGATGTGTAGAAATAGTATCTTTTTCACTTGATCCATGCAAGGGAAGATAGATTTTTAGTACCATTTTTTAGACCTATAAAGTGACCTGGCAAATTAATTATAAACGCTTTTCAGTTACTTGGAAACGGCCGTTCTGAGACCATCCATAATTCACGAGAATGCCAATGTAAACATGTAACAACCGAGCAAATGTACAGTGAGACTTGGCAACATAGTCTATCTTACATTAATGTGTGATTAAGGGGCTTCCTTGTGTTTTGAAATCCTTAGGATAAAGGAACTTGCTCTTCAAATGTCATCTTTTTTGAATTTCAATTTTGATTAGTTTGGCGGACATTTCCTGTCCACAACTTTGCTGTAGGTAAAGGTTTTTGTGAGATGGCTGTATAATTTCTGAAAATGGGAAAAAAAATTGTCTAAGAAAGGTTCTATGACCTCTTCTGTGCATTTGAGCAAGGACTTGAAATTTGAAAGGGAAGCTTTAATGGGTTATAAGATGTGCCTTTCGCGATGCATCTGAATGTCTGTCCTTATTGCATTGAATTATAAGCTTTTGAAAATTGCTGCTTACTCATAATCAGAGGAGGCATATTACTATGTAAGCATGTTCTGAAAATACTCTCTGTATATTCTTAATCTTCTAGAAATGACTAAGTCTGTACTGGCTTGGAGATCAAACACTGTATGGCATTTCAAATATACAGATCCCATGCTATTTTCACAAAAGGGTCTCGTTTTTTGAGTTTTTCTGGAACAGTGTATTTTGATTTTTATGTTTGTTGGTAATTCTGTTTTTCTCAGTTTTGCACTTACTTTACCCGTATACTCTTTGAGAAGGATGTCAAGAGTGGGGTGAATTTCCCCTGATGTTATACATCTAAAACCATAGGTGTTGTAAACCTGAGCTGGTCACTACAGGAAGAGACATGGAGACTTTCCATGGGTAGACCCCTTTATTTCTGNAAGAAATTAATTAGGAGGGCACCATGGGAAACAGCTCTTAATGGCAGGGGTGTCCAGGAAGGCTGGACATACTTTACGAATGAGCTCATGAAGGCGCAAGAGCAGGTGATCCCAATGGGCCGAAAAATGAGTTGGAGGGTCAGAAGGCCGGCCTGGATGAGCAAAGAGTTCCTGAAAGAACTAGGGGAAAAAAGGAGGATGTATGGCCTTTGGAAAAAGGGGGAGGTGAGTCAGGGTGTGTTTAAGGAAGTCGTCAAGTCATGCAGGAGAAAAACTAGAGAGGCAAAGGCCCAGATGGAACTCAACCTAGCCATTTCTGTTAAGGACAATAAGAAATGTTTCTGTAATGGTCTGCCCAGGGAGGTGGTGGAGTTGCCATCCCTGGAGGTGTTTAAGAGTAGGCTGGATGAGGCAATTAGTGCCATGGTTTAGACAATGGGTTGGTGTTGGGTTACATGTTGGACTTGATGATCTCCAAGGCTTTGCACAAAGTAATGTTCACCAATGTTCATATCTCAGTATCACTAAACCATGTGCTCTAAGGAAGAACACGATATGTATCTCCCTTAGAAACACTGTTATATCAGCACTTGCTGGGGCCAAATACATAGAACTTCACTGAAGCTGACAAGCTGGCTCTTGATTACAAGTTTTATAGGCTTGATTTTTTTTCAGGCTTATAATATTTTCTAGCTTTATTTGGATTGGATTTCTATTAGTCCCATCCTTCTGCTACTCTAAGAATGTTTAGTTTTGAATGGCATTTAATGCATTATCACAAAAAAAAGACCAAAAAGACCCCAAATCTGAGAAAATGAAAAGGTCAGCTCAGCCAACGTGCCCACTGAACAGAGAATGTTTAAGTTGTGAATATCTGTGCATGTTTTTATTAAACTATACATTTTATGACTGACATTTTTCTCCACCTGTTAGAGGGTTCAAACCAAGGAGATCCAACAGACTGAGAATATGTAGGTCCACTGAACGAATTTGAGTACGAGAATTTGTGTATGAGAAACCCGAAAAGTGTCTGTTCAAGAAACTTCAGGGAAAGTGGAAAGTATAAATATATATTGATAGTTATTCTAAAACTACCTTTGTGCTATGCATCTGGTCTCAAGTCACAAACAAGCTGGAGAGGAAGAAAAATGTTTTGGCAGCATGTCTTCATTTCTTCAACATATATAAGCTCTCTTGCCTCCAGTGGATTTTGGATGATTAGATTCCTGAATTGGTTGAGAGCATCAATTAATTGAACCTTACACCGTTCTGACTGTCAATTTTCTTCATTTTCTACTTTGTGAGAGGTAGAAAATCTTTCTCTGATTTGAGAGATCTTTCCTGTGGGATAAGGGAGTGAAAGCTGGGTGATAGGTTAAATAAGGATTCCAGCTAAGCACATGCCTTTTGCTAAGTTCCCTGGCATTGAGCAGTTCAGGAATTGGGAATTATATGAAATGCACGTTTGTAATGGAAGAAAATATTCTTGTATACAGTTAAAAAAGCATGAAGAGATCCCTTGGGGCATAAGTCATGACGTGTAATACAGTGAATCCCTGCTGCATTGTGACCTCTCCATTACAACCCTGCCCATTTGCGAGGAGAATTTCTCGCTGTTTTGCTTCAACCGTTTGCGAGTTTCCTGGACCGACGCATGCACAGTGCCTCTGCTCCGCTGAGGGGCAGTGCTAGAGCTCCCTGTGGGGCGGCGTCGGCCTGGCCCCACAGGGAGGGCCAGGACTCACGCTGTCCCCTGTTACTCTAAGCGCAGCTGGGGAACTGACCCCCACCGTGAGTGCGTGTTACTGTTTCCGTGGCTACAGGCGGGGAAGGGAAGTGCTCCAGGAAAGTGGGGGGGCCATGGCAGCCAGTGGGACATACTCGCTCCGCTGCCGCAGCTGAACTCCCCCGTGCCACGTGGCGCTGCTGGGCCAGCGCGCAGCACGGGGCTGGTGGTGCGCAGCATGAGACCGGTGGCGTGTGACACGGGGCACAGGACCGGCGGTGCGGGGCATGAGCACCGGGGCTGGGGAGGGGGCGGGAGCAGCGGCACAGGGTTTGGGCTGCGAGCACGCGCGCTCAGCATCTGCGGAAGCGGCAGCACAGCCGAAGAGAAATCTAGGGATTGTTGGGGGGTTCTCCCCAGGCAGAGCGGGCACAGAAACGCTTCCCTTTCCTCCTCTGTGCTGCAAGAGCCCGTGGGGAGGAGTCGAAGAGGCTCCCCAGTGCTCCTGATTGGCTGGGGGTGGAACAAAGGGCATGGCCTGCATATATACTAATGACCTGCACGTATTTGCGAGTTTGGCATTTCGCGAGACCTCTGACATGACCCATTTCTCGCAAATGCGGGGGTATAACTGTAATAGTAATAATACACTGCGTTTCATTTGAGGATTTCAAAGAACTTCATAGAAAACAGCAATGAATTAAGCATCACCTTAACCCCCTGTAGAGCACTGCTAAGACTTGGGTGGGCTAGATGCAGAAATACCATGTCATTTTTATGGTATGTTGGTTACCGTACCCTTCCACAGGTGTAATTCCGGAACCTTGAGTCATATGTATCCTGATCAGTATTTTCCACATGGAGATCATAAGGCTTAGGGAAACAGATTGACTTGGTCTGGGCAAACAGTTACTCCAGCATAAGCATCACAACACCGAAACAATCCAAAATAATCTGGCTGTTTGCAGTGATGGTTGGCTCTGGCTGTATCTCTTTGATGCTGAACAGTTTGAAGCACTGTGTAATATTACAGAAGATAACAGTGCAGTTGGAACCTGGCCATTTGGAGTACCAATTTCACAAATTGCGATATGCTGATACATGTGTGTCAGAAAAACAGCCTATTTTTGTATTAAAACCATTGATAGGAGACACTTTAAACAAACAACTTTTCAAGGGCAAGACAGACAAACACTATACTTGCAAAGTATAAGAACAGAAGCCATCTGTTGTGTAGTGTATTTTGATAAAAACACACATGGTGGAAACCAAAGCTAATTTTAACAGTTATTAATTTAATGATGCAATTTAGAGCTTTTAAAATTATCTCATTTAGATAATTGTTTTGGAGAGATAGTTGTAAAAGATACTTTGGGTTTTACGCCATCTGCACTGCTGTGTGTTTATGGCCACCTTTTGTACATCGTTCCTAAGGAACTTTCATTCACCTCTCATCCTTTTTGTTGAATGAGATACCAGTATTATCTTAAAAGTGTTCTTTAATATTTTGCTATTCTAGACTTTGTATTTTGCATTTGTGAAATATAAAATTGCTTCTCTCCTTTATCTGTAGCCACAAATGAAAATATGTAGGTTCTCAATTGACACAATTTTGGCTAAAATCATATTTTTAATAGAAACCAAGTAAGGGTTATGCTAATAGCACCTCATTTGTAATTTAAACTACAGCTGTTAACATTCAATAATGGAGACATACATCAAGGAGTTTTCTGGAAAAACAGAAAAATACTAATTCTTCATCCTCAGATCTGCAAATCCAGACTGATGGGATTTCAGCCCTTCATCTTTTAGTGACAGGCGGCATCATCAGTGGAATAAAACCAAAATGTGATCCCCTTTCTCTCCACCTCCTTCCCCTAATTTTACTCTGACAGAGAAAGAATCCCAGTTTTAGCTAGTATCTTTGCCCAGGGGGAAAAAATGGTCTGTCATCAGGTCTTTTAAGGAGAAAAAACTTTGCAGTGAAGCAGTTAAATGGTATTTTGATTCTCATGGTGCATCTTATACCTGTATTTTTGCAAGATACAATAAATGATTTCCAGGATGCTTATTGAGAGCAAGAGTAAGGTCATCAACCTTCCCCCAAGAAGTCATTATCTCTCAGTTCTTGTTTCTGTTGGCAATGTTAAACATGGGAGAGATGGGCTCCAGGTGAACTATCTGAAATTGCACACTCATATGAGAAATCCCTGGCCATATGTTAGTAAAAGATGTATTTCTATTTTTTCAACTGCAAAAGTCATTGAGTTTTTCTAGATAAATTTTAATTGATTTTGCAATAATTTAATGCATGCATGTTAAGTTTATCATTCCAAGTCCCCTAACATGCATACATTACTGTAAAGTCCTCTACAATTCATGATAAAATAGAAGCCTTTGGGTATTTTGAAGTTAAGACCTCCTGTGTCTTTGGAGAAATTCATTTTGAAGCCCTACAGCTAAATTCCAGAGCTCTTCATTGTCTGCAAATGAGTTGCTCCTGTACTGGGTTGGCTTATGAAGCTAATTCCCTGTATATGTCTAGAAATACTCAGTTGTCTAAGGAGAGAAAATATATAAATCTGCCACAACAAAAATCTTTACAAACTGCTGTGCAAAACAAAAATGATGTGGTCTTACACCTAGAACAGAAAATTATTTTCATGTTAGTGTTAATAGGCTTCTGCAGCATCTCATAGTATATTTTAATTCAAATCAGGACTACACTTGAAAGGTATCAGGATAGACTAGCCTCCCATTGAGCCTTCATGATGCTGAAGCTAAACAAGGGGAAACACTCTGAAACCAGACCAAACCTATCCAGTAATACAAAATGTATCTTAAAGCACATCCACATGGGTGTAAAGTGCTCTGCTCCAGCTGTTCTAGTCTATAAGGCTAGTCTTGTTGGGTTATGCTATTTCCTAAAGTCAGTGGTTTTTTTACAGTTATACCTCCTCCATCGCAAGGAAAGGGACAGGCCAATGCCGTCGCGAAACCCTAACCTTGCAAAGAACTGCAGGTCGTTAATATGCATGCAGGCCACGCCCATTGCCCCACCCCCCCGGATCTCTGGAGGACTCTGGGCACTTTTTTGCTTCTCCCCTCGGACTCTCTGAGCATGGGGAAGAAAAGGGAACAATTTCTGAGCCCCCTCTGACTCGGGAGACCCTTGCCACCCCGAGAATCTGTGTGCTCACAGCGCAAACCCCAGCGCCGCTTCCCCCTCCCCCAGTGCTCGCGGCGGTGCGGCCACGCTGCTGCTCCCTCACCTCAGCCCATCCCGGCGCGAGCTGCCAGCGCGGGGCCATGCCAGACGGTTCAGCTGAGGTCTCGCGCACGCCGGCAGCGCCACACGGGGCGGGGGGGGTCAGCTGTGGAAGCGGAGTGAGCATATCCCGCTGGCCGCTGCAGCCAGCTCAGCCCCACTTTCCTGAGGCACTGGCCTTCCCCGCCTGTAGCCATGGAAACAGTAACATGCGCCTGCGGGGGGGTCAGTTCCCCAGCTGCGCTCAGAGTAACAGGGGACAGCGTGACTCCTGGCTCCCCCCATTGAGTCGGGCCAGTGCCACCCCACGGGGAGCTCCGGCGCCGCCCCTTGGTGGAGCAGCGGCACTGAGCATGTGCAAGCCGCTAAATTTCGCAAATGGTGGAATCAAAACTGCGATAAATTCACATCACAAATGCGCGAGGTCGTGAAGAAGAAGTCGCGATACAGAGAGGATTCACTGTATTATATAAAACTACAGGAATCTTTGTCATAAAGAAGTCTATAAAAACCCCCATCCTTTCTTATCTATGAGTAATGTGGTATTTCCACTTTTTGTCCAGATAGTAGATTGAATTTGTAATTGTAAATGTCTCTACTGGAATTAAAATGTTTTCACATAATCCTATGAACTTCTATGACCAGTGGGTTGTTTTCATTTTGTATGTTTAAAACTGTACTGAAGCAAAAGTTGGTTTTACCTAATTTGTTTCCATTAAAATTATCATTTAACCCTGTTCATCAAAAGTTAGGAAAAAAATCAGAACTATTTCTGAAAGCCAAAAGTTGAGAATCTTTTAATTGTAATATATCATTTTCTGTATTGTAATAAGTTGTGGGAGTGGGGGGGTTTATGCGTATATATACAGTTACGCCTCCAGATTTGCACATTTTGGGTCTTACGAGGCTTCCGCGGAACATTGAATCCGTGAATACTGGCAGGACATTAATATGGCAAATTATTGCCGGAAATATGGCAACTTTGCAACCCTGCAAAATCCTGTGCTCCTTCCAGACAGTGAGGAGCCTGGGAGTTGGGGTTTTTTCCCTTTAACTCCAGCAGGCGCACTGGCAGGAGTGCTTTGCCTGAGGGTATGAATATCTGCATATGTACATATGCAGATAAGTGTTGGCAAATCCAGCCTGGCTGCCACGGCATGAGGGAACAGAAGCCTCTTCCTGGTGCGGCAGCGTGGACATGTCCTGCCGCTGCCCCATCTCAGCACACAGCACTTGGCTCACCACTGCTGAAGCCAGCCCTTACTTGTCTTGACTTTCCCAGGGTTGGCAGGGTGTTTTATCTCTACCATGCACAGCCCTTCCATCAGATGGAAGTATTGTGTCAAGGGGAGTGTGTGAATAGCACGTGAATAGTTACACATTTTTGTGGTCAAAACCAGGCAGAATTGTGCCTGAAGAAACAAAAATATTTCTAAAAATTAGACCCTGAATGTTGGTTTAAAGGTTGTGTCCTTTGAAAGGATTTGAAGCTGTTTAGGTGCTTATGTTGCTCTAGGGACTTTTGAGTACTGTGAGGTTTTAAGGAAGGCTAAGTATTCCAGGAAGTTTAAGAGCTTATGGCATCGTAAATATTTAAGATGATTTAAAAGGTTATGTCCTCTTTAGTATTTGAGTTGGATTAAGTGCTTATATTGCCTTAAGGACTTTTTCCTTTTTTTCCCCTAAAAAGAACTTGGGAAATAAAATGCAAAAAACCCCTATACATGCAGTCTTTGGGGTGAATTTGAGAAATGCAAAGTTGTAGGTTTCAATAGCAGCATTAGCTTGACTACACTACATATGCATCAAAGATGGAGAGAAAAATGGAGGATGTCTAGGAAACCACTGGATATGAAATCCAGAAGCAGTAGCTTTCAATACCTTGACATCTTAAGCATTGGGATGTGTTTTTTTCTTGTTTTGTATGATCTGGTAAAGATCAAGTAGATGATCAGGATGGAATCAAATTATGGAAACACAAAGAGACAATTACATCTCAGAAGGTAAGGAGTGTTTTAATTCAATATGCAAGAAAATAGAAAGCCATTTAGTTTCACTTTGTAGTTTTGCTGATATTTTACTTCAGCAAAGTAAAGTCATAAGGAATGACGAATATTTAATGTCTAGGTCTCAGTAGCTTTTTTTTAAAAAAAGGATCAATTTATGTATTTATTATTGTCTTCTGAGATGCCTTGCCTAACTTCTTCACTAAAGTGTATTTGCATAGCATAATTTTTAAATTTTCTATGCTTCTACATTCCTGAAAAATATATTTTTAATTTTATTTTATTAACCAAACACATACACTTCTCATTTTATTAAAAGCCACTGTTCATTCAACATATTCTATGCCGCCTCAAATAAATGGCCATCAGTCCTAACTCACAGTTTTCTCATGGGCCTCTAATACACTGGTGATGTTGCTCAGTTAATTCAGCACAATTACAGTAGCTCTATCTGCTCTTGCAGGCTGTTCTGGCACAGCAGTCAGTGCCAGCCATCTGAGCCATATATGGGGAATACGTGAGACTCCGCCTAGAGTATGACATCCAGCTTTGGGGTCCTCAGCACAGTAAAGACATTGGCCTTTCCAGAAGAGGGACAGGTCAGAAATGATCAGAGGAATGGAACGCCTCTACTGTGAGGAAAGGCTGAGAGAGCTGGGGTTGTTCAGCCTGGAGAGAGAAGGTTTTGGGGAGACCTTACTGGGGCCTTTCAATTCTTAAATGGGGTCTGCAAAAAAGGTGGGGACAGACTTTTTACCAGGGACTGGTACAGTAGGACAAGGGCTAATGGTTTTAAACTAAAAGAGGGTCAATTTGTAGATATAAGGAAGAAGTTGGGTTTTTTTTAAGATGGTAAAACACTGACAAAGGTTGTCCAGAGAAGTAGTAGATGCCCTGTTCCTGAAAGTGTTTAAGGTCAAGTAGGACAGAGCTCTGAGAAAATTGATTTAGTTGAAGATGTCCTTGCCCATGGCAGTGGGGTTGGAAAGAAATGGCATTTAAAATCCCTTCCAACCATTCTGTGATGCTGTGGTCATATGGCATGCATACAGCGTTCTGGCAGGCAGAGGGTCAGCAGAGCAGCCCTGCTCTTCCATGGTGTCGTACTGGTGACATGCCTGTCAAAATGCTGCCTGCACAACGTGGAATGCATGAGTCAACATGCCCCTTGATGTCACCTCCTCACTAGTCATGCTGCTTGACAAAAAATCTGTTTGCTGCATGAAGTAGGAGAATGGCATCTACAGTGACAGGAGGAGGTGAGGGTGGCCTGAAGCCTTCATAACTGAGCATGCATTTATAATGCCTGCATTCAGCTACATGGGTGGGATGAGTGAACTTTCTATATGCCCCAAGAAAGTTCACTGCTAATATCCCAGCAAATGAAGATATTCTGTCAGTTATATCAGTAGTATTGAAACACTGTTCAACATCTTTATTGACAATATGGACGAGGGAATTGAGTCCACCATTAGCAAGTTTGTAGATGATACTAAGCTGGGGGCAAATGTTGAACTGCCAGAGGGTAGGAGGGCCCTTCAGAGGGACCTTGACAGACTGGAGAAATGGGCAGACTCCAATAATATGAGATTTAACAAGTCTAAGTGCTGAGTTCTTCACATTGGACATAACAATCCCATGCATCGTTATTGGCTGAGGGGATGAGTGGCTGGAGAGTAGTGAAACGGAGAGGGATTTAGGAGTAATGATTGACAGGGAACTTAATATGAGCCAGCAGTGTGCCCAGGTGGCTAAGAGGGCCAGTGGCATCCTGGCCTGTATTAGGAACAGTGTGGTCAGTCGGACTAGGGAAGTCCAATGTGCCGGCCTAGCACTGATCCCTGTGGGACTCCTCTGGCCACCAGTTGGATGTGGCAGCATTTAACAACCCTCTCTGAGCTTTTCCATCCAACCAATTCCTAACCCAACACAGAATGCTCCTATCCAACCCACGCTCTGAGAGTTTCTTCTGAAGCTTACCATAGGAAACTGTGTTGAAGGCTTTACTAAGATACAAGTACACAACATTCACGGCCTTTCTATCATCAACCAGGCGAGTCACAAGTTCATAAAAGGAGATCAAGTTGGTCAGGCACGACCTACCTCTCCTGAATCCGTGTTTACTAAATCTAATGTCATAGTTCTTTTGCAGGTGCTGCGTAATTGCCCTCAAGATTTTCTGTTCCATGACTTTAATTGGGACCAAGGTCCTGTTGACAGGTCTCTAATTACTCGGATCATCTTTCCTGCCCTTCTTGTGGATGGGTATCACATTGGCCAATTTCCAGTCTTGTGGTACATCACTGATAAGCTAGGACTGTTGATAAATTATGGAGATTGGCCTAGCAACTTTGTCTGCCGGCTCCTTCATCACCCTCGGGTGGATCCCATCTGCTCCCATGGACTGATGAGGATCCAAGCCACTCAGCAAGTCTCTAACTACCTCCTCTGGGATTACAGGGGGGTTGTATTGCACCCCTATCCCATCCACCAGTTTAGGAGTCTAGTTGTCCTGTGGACAATCTCTTTTACTGTTAAAACAGAGGGAAAGAAGGCCTTAAGTATCTCTGCCTTTTCCTCATCTCTAGTTACTGTATTCCCCTCTGCATCCAATAAGGAGTGGAGGTTGTTGCAGCCTTTATTTTTTCTGTTGATGTACAGTTATACCCCCTCTATCGCGAGGAAAGAGACAGGCCAAGTCCATTGCGAAACACTAAACTCGCAAAGAACTGCAGGTCGTTAATATGCATGCAGGCCACGCCCATTGCTCCACCCCCTGCAACTCCAAAGCGCTGTGGACAATTCTTTGCTCCTTCCCCTTGTCTCTCTTGGCACAGGCGAGCAAAGGGAACTGTTTCTGAGCGGCTGCTGTGACCGCAGCCCAAACCCTGCGCCGCTCCCCCCCAGGCCCCCGGCCCGGCCTGACCCTGGTGCTCACGCCGACCCCGGGGGCCCCGCGCCAGACTGTGCGTGCTTGCCCCGCCTCCACGGCGGGGATGGGTTGTCCCTGAGCTCTGTTCGGCATTCTTGGAGCCTGGAAGAACCTTAACTTTGCAACACTGCAACAACCCGTGCACTTATGGCAGGGGGAAGGCATTGGTATGGGAGTTTCTTTCCCTTTAACATCCACCAGTCCTGGTAGAGGCAGCGCTGCCCGGGCTGTGACTGGGCTTTGAGTAACAAGGAATGGCATGTCTTGTGGTGATGTGCTGGGTCTCAGCGGAGCACACAGGAGCAGATCAGGGTGCTAAACGCCACTGTGAGCTGCAGTAAATCGCGCGCGCCGGACCCTGCCACTGCGGCGCTGCCGCCCTCCCTGCACACAGCTTGCCTCACTTTTGTGGGGCACGTTTCCCCATTCAGGGACTGGGGGCACGATGCCGCCATTGTGTGCCCCCTCCCCACAGGGCGGGGTGAGTCCCGCCCCACAGGCACCGCGGCACTGCCCCTTGGCAGAGCAGAGTCAAACTGCGCATGTGTCAGGCAGCTGAGCTCGCGGACCGCTGAATCATAACTGCAAAAAATTTGCTTTGCAAATGGGCGGGGTTGTAATGGAGAGGTCACGATGCAGCAGGGATTCACTTTTAAAATTTATAAAAACACTTCTTGTTGTCTTTTACAGAAACTGCTAGGTTGAGTTCCATCTTGGCTTTTGCCTCTCTAATTTTCCACTTACACGACTTAACAACATCCTTAGACGCTACCTTGACTTACCTCCCCTTTTTTCCAAAGGCAATCCTCTTTTTTTCCCCTAGTTCTTTCAGGAGCTCCTTGCTCATCCAGGCTGGTCTTCTACCCCTCCGACTCATCTTTTGGCACATTGGGACCACCTGCTCCTGTGCCTTCATGAACTCATTCTTAAAGTATGTCCTGCCTTGGACCCCCTTGCCTTTAAGGACTGTTTCCATTGTTAACCTCCTAATTAATTCCTTAAATACTCTTAAATCTGTCCTCTGGTGGTCCAGCATCACACTGTCAATTGAAAAGTCTATTATCTCATGGTCGCTGCATCCCAGGTTTCCTCTGACCACAATGTTATCAACCAGCCCTTCCCTACTTGTAAACAGTAGGTTGAGCATAGCCTTGCCCTGGTAGGCTGCGCCAAAAAACAATCATTAACTCTCTCTAGGAACCTTCTGGACTACCTCTTCTTTGCTGTGTTAAGTTCCCAGCAGGTATCAGGCAGATTAAAGTCTCCTGCAAGAACTAGGGGAGCCGATCTTGAGGCAATCTCTAGTTGCTTAAAGAGCAGTAAGTCTACCTCTTCCTCCTGGTAAGGCAGTCTGTAGCATACTCTGACCAGGATTTCAGTTTTATTGATTATCCCTCTGATCTTAACCCATAGGCTCTCAACTTGATCATCGTTAATGTCAGGCTCCATGGTATGAACAGTTGCTTTAATATATAGGGCCACTCCCACACCGTTTCGTCCTCTCCTATTTCTTCTGAAGAGTGTGTAGCCTGCCAATGTAGCACTCCAATCGCTCCTGATGCACCAAAACTTCCAGCTCTTCCTGTTTATTACCCAAGCTGCATGCGTTAGTGTACATGCACCTCAACTGTGTTGCTGATTTCATTTTTGATTCATTTTTACCATTTTCAGTGTCCTCCCGAGAGACTGTTACATCCCTTTCCCCCTTCAAACCTAGTTTAAAGCCCTGTCAGTGAGTCCTGGTATCCTGCTGGCCAAACCCCTTTTGCCCTTATTAGATAGATTCTGCCCACCAGAGTCTAGCAAGCCAGGTTTGGCAAAAGATGCCCCATGATCATAAAACCCAATGTTCTTCTGGCAGCATCAGTCCCTAAGCCATTTATAAATAACAAGAATTCTCCTATTCCTTTCAGGTTGTAACCCTGCCACTACAGGAACCGAGCAAAAAACTACCTGCAGGTCACATATGGTCAGTCGGCCATACTCCTTAAATTCTTTTTTAATTTCTTAATAAAAAGTTGCCAATGCCTATGAGAGAATGACAGTTAATTCCGTTAGAGTCCCTTGCACTGCAGTTAAATGTCCTGCCTATTGAGGCAGTGGAGTTTTTTGTGGGAATAAGGGGCAGGAACCTTAGCCACTGGTTTGATCTGAGTTAAAAATAAATTTTAAAAATAAAGGTAATTTTAAGCTTTTAAAATTCCACTGATTTGGTTGTGAGTAGCTGTAAATGATAGGTTAGCAAAATTTCAGTGCAGTCAGGCATTGGAGATATTGGAGTTTGGCATTCTTATGCTGACTTCATGTCACAAGCCAGCATTGTGTTTTGACCTTACCTAAGTATGAGCTTCGTTAGGATGAGCTCATCTGATAGCATCCTACTTACTGAAGTGTCCCATCATGTAGGGTTCCTGTTCTACTCTTAATTTTTTTGTCCTTTTTGTCACTAGTTTTATCTATCATATTGTGTATTTATATCTTATGTCAAAGACTATATTGTCTTGAATTTGTCCCTGTACTGTCATGTTTTCTTGTCTTGCATACTTGTGTTCACAGACCTGTACTTTTCTTAAGTTGCAGGTCCTTGAAGACCTTATGATGTAGCCTTTTTCAACACTGACTTAGTTTGCTCTTACACCTTAAATGTTACTCCTTTATGTAACTGTGATCTCTCTTGAAGTCTTTCTTGTTCCCTTCAAGTTACCTTTCACAGGATCTTGGCCGCCAATTCATTTATGTAAGTCCTTTTCTGTAATCTCCATTGACTTTATTCTCCTAGTCTCTCTTGTCCTTCTCATCCTTAGAAATGGGAATTCTCTCATGTTACAGCTTCTTGCAACCAAGCTACCCTCAATTTTCACATTTCCAGTGAGTTGGAGATTGAAGTGTAATCTAGAACATTTTTTGCTTCGAGTTTTCCCCAGTTTCTGTACTAAAACATGGTTGCTGACACATTTCTGGATAAACTCTGTTCTCTTGTCTCCTTTTCAAAAAGATGACCAGATAGTTATTCCCTGTTACTGCCAAGCTCTGCTGATACTTGCTTGCACTACTTGGTGACAAAAAAGCCCTATAATTTGGTGTTGGTTTGTTTTGGTTTTTTTCTGAGAGAAGAAAACATGATACGCTATACAATAGATAAAGGACTGTCACAGAATGATAGAATATTCTGAGTTGGAAGGGACCCACAAGGATCATCGAGTCCAACTCTTAAACGGCACCACTGCCTCCCGGCGGGAATCAAACCCAGGTCTCCCACATGGGATGTACTGGATGTACTGTCCTGGATGTACAAGCAACCAACTGTCAGCAAATATGTGGATTTATCTTTTCATACTGCATTGGTAAACAGACTGAATTTCAGCCCATGGATCTTCTGACCACATCTAAAAATATATCTTTTTTTTTAAATTAGAGATGGTGCCAGAAACAATTATGAAAGTGGTTTAAGAGCTTGAAAATTGCCTTGCCGTGAAATATTTAAGATCAGTCTGTTTATCTTATCAAAAAGATGTTTGAGAAATTACTTAATTACAGCATGCCTTCACACAGAGAAAATATCTGGTGCTCAAGAGACCCCTTTAATCTAGTACAGGAAAAGAAAGTATGACATGAAACAATTGTTTTAGCTAAAAAAGAATTTATTCTTCAATCTGTTATAAGCGCTTGGGTTCAGTAAGGTAACTCTGTGAAATTTTATAGTTTGTGATATTATAGGAAGTCAGACTTGATGATCTAATGGTCCTTTCTGACCTTAAACTCTCTTTAATTCATTTATCTTCTCAACTTCAGCAACTCTGCAAAACACATGGCCCTCTTCTTTACAACTTTGACAGCCTGCAGAAGAGAAATAGAGTTGGAGTGAGAGGGACTTGTAGGATAAGATAAAGACCAAGCAGAGGAGAGTTCCTTTTGAAATAACTATGGTTCATTACCAAGGGATTTGATTTCAGAGGGCATTCTTAAAATTTGTGACCGGTCTCCATTTTGTTTTTCTAGGTGAAAGGCCCCTTCCAGAAATACTTATTCTTGGTAATTAATTTGTTCTTTGATTTTTACTTTCAACTGCTCTCTGAATGTGTTGTTCATTTGGCCAGCTTCTAGTGGGCTTTATTGTTTTTTTGTTTAAGAAATTTCAGAAATATGATACAAGGCTTTGTGTCTGGAATGCAGAGATCATTGCTGATTTCTTCTATCATAAGACATAGTAAAAGTTTGAAGTTTCTATTTTTTTGGTTATTGTCTTTTACAATTATCATGTTAACTCCTTTTAGTCAGAACTAGAGTCACTAACCTTTACCCACTGCAGTAACAAAGCTTTGGGCTACCTACTGGGTTAATTTTATTTACTTGCAGGAGCAGACGCCCCAGTAGAGCATTCCTCCTGGAGTTTGAGGAAAGAAAATACTCCTTTTAGGAGGTCACAGACACTTACATCACAAGTGTTCTAACTGAGACACCATCAAAACCATCTCACCATCACCTAAGGATTAACATTTTGGCTTTGAAATGTGCTTTAGGGTTACGTTTGCCATTAAAATTCTCAACCCAATAGCAAATACTTTGACAGATTTCTTTAATCAGTCATGTTTTAGGAAGTGCAAAAGGTAGACAGCATTGCACTGATCCTTCCATGTGTATCCACTGGTTTCAAATTTTTATATTGAGAAAGGAATGACTTAGGCAAATTTCTATTAAGTTTGAAACTGTCATGAGGAACAGATTATCCCATGTTTGCTTCTCACCTACCTTTCTGATTCTTCCCACATAAACAATATATAGGTATAAACAGTTTCCACAATTGTGGCGTCTGAGTATTGAGATACATTTAAGAAATCTAGAAACAGTGTTGTTAGATCTTGAAAATGAGGTGTAAGACCCCAAGTCTTGAGCCACAAGCTCACTAAAGGGAATTTACTTTAAAAACATACAAGGCTCCAACAATATCCACCCTCTGGATTATTAGAAGAGCCTTTGGTTCTTTTAACACCTTAAGCGAGAGCGCATAGAAGAAAAGCTGCACCGTTTTCTCAAGAGGTACTTTTACTGGTGAACATTAGAAAATAAAGGAACCTGGGAAAAGATTAAAGGGCAGCATACAGGCAAAATAAAGCATTCCACAAAGTGTTGACTGAGCACATGCTAACACATACAATTTAGCAAAGCCAGCCCATCTGGTCCTAAGTAAACCAAAATATTAAGAAAGAAGACAAGGAGAAGAAGATGAAGTAAAGAGAAAAAGAGAAATATTGTAACTACCATCCCTAGATCCTGCTATAGGAGTCTGGAAGACAGAGGGTTTGAATATGTGAAGACCACCTGTCTTTGGTTTTATCTGCTCTACGCCCTGTGGCTGCCCCTCCTGGGTGGGACCTCTGGCCCACCAGCCCTCTGGGGCGAAGCAAGGGGCAGTGCTCCCACTATGCATCACTGATCTTATGCAAATCCCTAGTAAAGAGCTCTTCTTCATAACAATTGATTTCATCATGTCTATCTTACGATAATTTTCAGCAAGCCTTTCTACTGATTTTGCTCATGTAAACCCTGACGTTGACTCTTGGGGATGGTACTGGGAAGGGCTAAGATGTGGACTTGATGATCGTTGTGGGCCCCTTCCAGTTCAGCATATTCTGTGTCTGTGATTGATTTGCTTGCCTTATTGCTAAAAGAATACTAAGACTAAGAGATCTTCCGCTTCATTTACAATGTCAAAGGTAAACAAGTGATTTTTTTTTAGTTTGGTTTTTTTACAGATTTTAGCAACTCATATCAAAATAGTATGCTTTTCATAGAATTGTAGAATAATCTTGATTTGGAAGGGACCCAGAAGGACCAATGAAGTCAAACTCTTGGCCTTACAGTGGACAGTCCCAAGAATCACGTCTCTGGAAGCATTGTCGAAACCCTTGAACTTTGTCAGGCTTGGTGCTGTGACCGCTCCACTGGGGATCCTGTTCCAGTGCCCAACCACTCTCTGGGTGAAGAACCTTAATATACAACTTAAACCTCCCCTGACACAGATTCATGTCATTTTGTTCTTTTTGTAGTGTTTATAAACATCTGCTTTGATGATAGACTTTTTGTTTTTCAACTTATTTTGTAACTTTTCAGAAAGAACAACTGTGTGTCTTTCAACAGCAAGTGCCTGTTGTCTATGCATCCCAGAGGACAATCTTCTCATTCAAACTCCTTTAAGTGTACTTCACTTTTTGTTGCTTTTTACATGGAATGCTTTTAAAAAAACATGAAAATCCTTATTGTGCTTTTCACAAAAGTTGTCCTGACGGAAAGATCAATGAGGAGAAACAGTACCACTGCACCCTTTATTTCATTGCAGTTTCTCCATGACAAGTTTTGCTTGCTTTGGCTTGATTTACTGTTATCTTGAGGGCCACATTGTCCTTAATATCATTATGTTCATCAGTGGCAGTTCTGTGGTCTGCTCTCTTGGTGTTTGTATAAGTCATGTTAACACTGAAGCTTGACCAAGATTCATTACCACAAAGACAGTTTAAAAAAATCCACCCAAGCCCAACATTACATTTCTAAAAGAATAGATATGTCTATGTTTGATGTGAACATGCAAATAGCTCCAGGAGATGACAAGGTTCCAACTTGAGAAATTCTGTTATTCTAAGGTGTTCACTGGGGTGTTGACTGTATTGAAGCAGTACTCTTTGCCTCTCCTCTAATTCTGAAATGAGAGTAAGGTGTCACAGTTTTGGGTACCCCTTTTGTAGTATTTGTAGAACTCAGTGATAGCATGTGACACAGTATGTCACTGACCAGTCTCCTCGGTGAATTGATCTGTGGGCTATAGCATAGCACATTCAGCTTGCACTGCTCCACATTATTGCTGAGGAGGTGTATCTTGCAGTTACAGAGTGAGTGTGCCCTGTCACCTGCAGGAGTGCAGTGAGAAGGGGGCTGCCACCTGTCACTGACCTGTGCCTTGATTCTGTATAGATGTAGCAACCAAGCGGAGATTATGGACACAGGTTTTTATTCTAATTCTTGGTCCGCACTGAATCTGAAGAAGCTGTAAGTTTATTGAATACCTTCATCTGGTACATTCTGTCCACATGATCAAGCTAAAGATTTAATCTCTTTTTTTTTTTTTCCCCTTCCCTTCATGCAGTGGGCAGGGGCTTATCCTCATTTTGGATTAGGTAAAGATTAAATTTGGAGTGTACTTGGATCTAAACTGTTTCACAGCTTGGATCTGGCTGTTTGAAGGTCTTTTTTCGTGCTTTGAAACAGGGTACTATGGCTAACTTAATGTATTGGTGTGGGTGAGAGAACTTGGACAAGACCTAAGAGTTTAGTTGTGCCTTGGTAATTAGTTGGTGTGTAGACAGTGCTCCACCGCATGTCTGAATTGTAATGAAGTTTATACTGGAATTAAATAGCTTGCTTTCTAAAGCAAGGCCCACCTGCAATCCAAACAAAAATGACTATTTTGAATTTGGGTGTCTTCATATTTGGTCAACATTTATATCAGATGTGGAAACTTTTATTTGAGGTCAGTTGGTTACACCTTAATGTCATCTTTGTCTTAATAATCTCAGATAGGGCTGAAGTCAGTAATAAAAGTCCTGTTACTTGGTATGTCTGTATTCAATGAGTAAGGTTCGTCTGCCTTCAATTCAGGAAGTTGCATATATCTGTCTTCAAAACCAAGGCAGTCCTTACTAGAACTACATAAGCCTAGAATATTATTTAGATCACTGTGCTTGTAACTTCAAAGTTAACTTTTAGTATGTGGGTGTTTGTAGGAACTCTAAGTACAGCAGTGGAGGTTAAGAAAAAAGTGGGAAGTGAAATATGAATTTTAAAGATTCTGTCATTTAGCGCAGTTTGGAGCTTCTGGTATGAGTTGGGGTTTATTTTGTGGTTTGTTCTGCTGTTTTGTCTTGGCCTTTTTTCCTTTACAAAAGGCTAAAATCTTAAAAACTGTACTTGGGAGGACTCCTTCCACTTACTCCTTTGACTTTTTCCATATGAATGTAATGAATAAAGCACCAAAGAAAGAATGGCATTCTCTGAAATTTGACTACTTCATTTGTGTCAGTTGTTTACAAAAGGTGATAAATTTAGTGTATATGTTCTTTGGCGAAATACTCCTGTAAATTTTCTTTTGTACAGCTGTTTTCAAAGCTGTAAAAAAATGGTACAGCACTTCCATAACATTAAATTTGAGAAATAATTGCACTTGGCAGTTTTTGTTTGCAGCAATGCACGAAAGGCTGAAGGCTTTTGTACAGTTCAAAGAGCACATTCCACAGATCTAGCAGTTGTCGGTTGCCTGCAGGGATTATTTGAATTTTCAAGGAAAGAAAGCATCACAGTAATGCCCAAACCATTTGGTTGTGTACTCTCAGTTCTCTCTTTTTAAATTTCACCTGTATGAAAAGTTACTTGGAAATAAGCTGTATACAAATGTGGCCCACCTTAATGTCAGGTAAAAGATCTTGTGTCAATTTTCATTGCTTCTACTTCTTTCTTATTGATGCTTAATAGTGTAGAGATTAATATGAAAAACAAGATAATAAAAACTGAGGAATGGCATTGTTCACGTACATGGGAATGGTGAAGGTAGATAACAGCAAACGGAAATCCCTTTAGATGTTTGGATCCTGTAGTTATTTGTCAGCTTATTGCATTAGCTAAATTGTACAAGATAGTCTGTGTTACTTCTCTGCAGGAGAGCCTTGGTTACAAAGGTAAAGCCTCATCTGTAGTGAACCAAACCTGGAAAACTTGCCAGCTCCGCCCAAGCACTGCAGCTCTGTCACTGTCCAGAAATGTGTTCATTGTCAGTGTGTGTCTGTCTAAAGCTTCTGCTTATCTAATGGGAGGCAATGTGAATATTTTTACGCTAGGTACCCTAATAGGATTTTTGGTGAAGTATTCCATGGTATTTCTCAGAGATATTTTTTTTCCTATTGCTAGGCTAGGGGTTTATGTGTTTTGGCTGTGAATTGTTGCATGGCTCAAGTACTCCAAAGTCGTGTTTTCTGTTAGGTACGGACACAAGTTTGAAGTTAAAAAGGCTTTCTCTGAAGCATAGATAGGTTTTATCCTGTCATTTGTACTAGCTGCATGGTTTGTACTGTTGAAATCTCTCTCTCTTCCCTCACTAAGAAGTGCAGTGCCTTGAGCTGAATCCATGCCGTGACCTGACAAGAAAGTTGTTACAGTGAACCTCCTCGAACTTGCCCTCCCACCAATGTGCCTCACTTGAATCTGCATTACTCTTCAAGATCACTTAATCAGAGTCACTTCAATCAGTTTTTTAATAGTTAAAAACCTTTAAATGCTCATTTTAGCTTTAATAAATTAAGGTATGTTATTTTTCATATTAATCTCAACACTATTAGGCATCAATAAGGAAGAACCAGAAGCAATGAAATTTGACACAAGATCTTTTACCTGTCTTTAAGTTGTGCCACATTTGTATACAATATATTTCTGAGTACTTGTATGTACTGCTTTCACTTACACGGTATTGCATTATGATAACCATCTTAGGCAATTCTTGCTGAGATGGTTTCATGTAATCTGTTATTAAAAAGTGATATAAAGTACATGTTGAAGAGAAAGAAGAGAATTCAAAAATAAAAAGAGTTGATTCCATAAATCATCTAAGTAACTGTAAGTAAGTAAAATTAAAACACTTGTTATAATATTTCTGTCCCCTCTCTTTGTATGAATGTATTTCATTTGTTGCTTTAGTTATTTTGTTTTACAATTAATATATTTTCTTATGCAATAATAGATCTTGCTGAAAATCAATGGAAGTAGATTTTGGATGAAATTACTAAGATGAAACGGCTGATTCTTTCCTACAATGTGACAGTGAATTTTTTATGATTATTTGAGACTGTGTTTATTTTGTTGATAAGAATGGTTTCATTTGATATGAGCCATANCCCATAGGGCTTGTCCTCCAGTCCTTTTGGTTTTAATGTCAAGCATAGGTCTGACTTTAAAGAATGAAGAGTAATCTTGTAATGAAACTGAGTGAACAGAAAGGCAAAAGGGACTTAATCATCCAAATATTACTATAATACATATTGCTGGATTCACAAACAGAGGCAATCAGTGCAGTTTTGAGGTTAATGCTTGCGAATGTAGCCTCCATCTGCCTTTGAAATGTGGTTGGGTGTAAAAGCTCCAGCTCCTAGAATAACACAGAAGCCCTTACTCCAGCCAGCTGAGATCTTAAGAGCACTATAGGGTACTGTCACCACATGGAAATAACTGCACAAATCCCAGGAGTCTGTCCTGAACTCTGCAAAAGCAAAAAGAGTGGATTTTGTAAAATGAAGAAGTAGGCTGAAATCAGTTGACTAGGAATTATATGATGTATATAATGTATATAGTGACTTTATAGTGTTATTCTAAATGAGAGGTACTTTACACAGGTGAAGTAGTCATTGTATTTACAGAAGAGAAATGAAGCAGTTGGTGATTTCTAAAGAGAGAAATGGTTTGTGTTTAATTAATAAGAAACCCCTTAGTCATGGTAGTATGGCTGTTTTAATTAATACTTTCTTCTTCAAAAGTATGCTCATATGCGTATCTCTAAGTATCAAGTAATCAAACCCCATAAAATAAGAATGATTTCAAAAAGGAAGGATGTGATCAGTATTCCATCTTCTGAACTCAAGCTCATGAGATTCTTTTCAGGAAAGACAAGTGGGAAATTCTTAATAAAGTGTGTTTTGAAGCAAGGAAGTGTAGCTGCCACAGGTTCTCAGTCAGATAGGATGTTTCATGAAACCAGCATCTGAGCAGGGCTTCTTACATGAATGTTACAAGCAGGGAGTTTGCCTTGTATAGCTGTTCGAAGTCATGTAATGGAAATATTACTGGAACTTGAGGTAAGAAGGCAGGACAGTAAGGGATTCCCTTGTGCAAGCACTGCATAATTTCTTTTTCTTATGTAAGTACCAGTTCCTTTTACCGGGCTGTGCTTTTTGTTCTGGGGTAAACAAATAGATTAAAAATAAAAAGTAATGATAACAACAACAACTATACTATCTTAAAATAATTGTGTTGACTGCCTTTTTTTTCCCTAGGTTTTTAGCCATTTCTAAGTTTTTGTCTTCAGTTCCTTATTGCTCTCTTATTCTTCTCCCCATTTCTTGTTTACTATACCTGAGAAGCATGCTGTTCTAAGTTCTCTCCTCTTTCATCCTTCTCCTACTTTTATCTGGCTCCCAACTGGAAACATGAACATTACTTGCTCTCTCTTTCCCTGGGCTGGTTTTTCTCATTTCTTCAGCATCCTTCTGGCAATTTGCATTAACTTCTATAGGGTGCAAGCTTTCCATTTAGAAAATAAATCTGATTTTTTTCTGTACCTTTGGTACAGAAAACCTTAGAAATATGGAACGTCAGTAAATAGTAATGATGTCTGTCTGGGCTTGCTAAAGACAGTTACATTGTCACAGACACAGGTTTGTGTGATGCCTCTTAACCCTGAAGCTGTCTCACTATGTGTATTCCCTCAACTTTTCATTCATCCTCAGTCCATTTTCTGCACAGCCTACATTCACAGAAGCTGTCCTGGGCTATACCTGCTGCTGCGTTTACTCTCTCATTTCTTCCCTTTCCATCTAAACTCAGCATTTCTGAGGGTACAGCTTCTCTGAGTTCTGTTCTTGCAGAGCTATCACAGACATTTTGCTGCATTTCTCTTTCTCAGCTACAGTTAGGGTGTTTTAAAAATAAAACTGAACCACGTTTCTATTAATACTCATCTCAGGCACCCTCGCTAAATTTTGTCTTATTTCGTTATGTGAAATTTTACACCATTCCAAAGCAATTTTTAGCACTGTATTGTGTTCAGCATCTCTTTGATGCATCTTTCATTATGTTTAATGAATGTAAAAAGTTTAAATTTAAGGGTTCTGTAAAATTCTTCAATAAATACTGACTATTTAAGTTGTAAATTGTTAGGAAAAAACCCCTATGCAATTGTAATAGAACTTCTTTCTGACCTGTTTCTGAAAGTGACAGTCTGGTGGTATTTATGATGTTTCAACATTGTGATACTGCATGCTAGTAAAAGATAATATTGCCATTAATATATACAGAAAATACATACACTGAGAAAAGATATGATAGAGCTGTACCTGGTAAGATATTTGGTAAGATCCAACATGCTCATATCAGTGCCCTAAGTAGATGTATATGAAAATCACATATCCTTCCTGTGTCAGTTTTAAGTGTACAGTCCCTGTATGTGTAATCCAGTGTATGGTTTAGTGTGTGTTTCAAGGTTTTATTTGGTTTATTTGCTGTATTAGTTGACAAAAACATGTTGCATTAAGTTTCTAAAAAACTTCTTTCTTACTGCATTGACCTTGTGTGCTGGCTCCCTGATCCAGGGCAATCCACTGTAAGCATATTAAATAAAGTTACAATGGTCTTTTTAGAGTAATTTCTTCAGAAAGAATCCCATCAGGAATACACTTCACATATTTTTTCACTATAAGTACATCTCTTCCTGGGCTTTGTGTTATTTTGGAGTCTAAGTAATGGAACATATGAAATTACTGTAACGATGTGAAGAATGAAGAATTAATTTCTGTATAGTTGATTAAGTTATTCATGTACCATAGTTGAATTAGTCTCTCCAGTCACCTGAAATGAAAAACACTTGTTCATTAGTCTTGCAAAAACTCAATCTCTGAGCACATTGCAGCACAGTTACTGTGCTATTTGTGCAGACAGCATTCTGCACAGAACTGTTCATTGCATTGTGTGGAACATCTCTGTTTTCTGATGGGTTCATGTGATCAAATTTTGCATTTTACAGTACTGTTTATATACTAGGGCTAAAGTTTTAAGCTTGAAGTAACTGCATATGGACAAGTTGTCAAGCAAATTGAAAGTTGTGTTCTGCTCTGCAAATCTTCTGTCTAAGGAGAAGTAAATGGGGCTGTAAATTTTAGAACAAAAACAATCGAGAGAAATCTATGGTGGCACAAATGTTAATAGGTGTGATTTTTCAGCTTGAGGATTTTTTTGTGGTTGTTGTTTTAGTGTTTATTTTTTATCCTCATTTTTGTAACAATAGAAAAAATTAACAAAGACCACGTGTACAACTTGAAAATAAATCTTTATGTAATGAGATAGGGAAATGAGCAAAACAGTGGAAATCACTGCAGTGAATAAACAAATTTAAGCCTTATTTTAGTAGTAATTTTGTTGAAAGTGTGGTTAATTCTTACAAATTAAAAAGCTTGAAAAAAAAAGATTGAAGAAATCCAGTGTATTTTTTGTAAATTATTACTGTGCTTATCCAGCCTTTCAGATTGCATGACATTTGAGTAAAACAGGGACATCTGGTTGATCTTACATCCTTCAGATTTGAAAAGAAAAATTTATAATTAGAGAGTTTACATTACCTGCCTGGTTTACAGAGTGCTATGGAATGACTAAACAAAAAGTTGCATTAATGATCAGTTTTCAGCACAGTAGGCAATTAACAATGGGTGGTGCAAAATGGTGACACATGCTGAGAGGGAGCTTGCACTACTTCTCCTCGTTGAAGTTTTTCCTACCAAGTAATGACAAGCTTATGTTATTTTGTTCTGTTCACATAAAATATTTGTACGACATATATTGTAATGTCCCCTACCCACCCAACTGTATATATTTTGGAGAATATTCCCACAAACATTAAAATGCATTTAAGTAAAATGATATACATATTATGCCTTCAGTTTGAGTAGCTTTTGTAGTCTGGTTACTTCATCTCATGAAATATGTTGCAGGAATAGGAAAGGTCCAGAAAAGACCACTAAAAATGATTGGAAGCATGGAAATTATTATAGACATTAAAAAATTAGTATTGAGAGCAGAGAAAAAAGAGGTAATATGTTGTGTATAAAATGGTAAATAATAGANTATATATATATAATATATAATCTATAATGTTCAAAAGGGAATGCCACTCTTGATCTTTGTTCTTCATATCTTCCGAGTTACTTTCCTGTATCCTGTCAGCCTTTACTGAAAAAAAAAAATAAATTTCCACTGTATTAAAAGTGTGTTTATTACAAGTTTTTAATGAGATGGTAAGATTAATAGTAAATTAATTGTGTTTTATGAAGTCCAGTCAGTCTTTTAGTTGTCTGTGACTGCTTGCCGTATACTGCCTCTGACTGCAAAATAAGCAGCCGTTAGCTTTATTAACCCTTCAGAAACTCTTAATGATCTTTATAATGATGATGAAACCTTATATAAAGCAGTCAAACCCTTGAATTTTATACAATTAATAATGAAAGTGAAAGGATTTGATATTTTAAATAGGAACACATTTTATTCTCAGCTTTGCACATGCTGCGTAAATGTCTGCTTAGGAAATAATAGTCATTGCATTGCTTTGTATTGATTTTCATATCATTAAAATGGCTAAAACAGGAAAATGGTTGAATGATATTGTATATAATAGAAACAGACTTAAAATTTCACTGTATATTTCGTCTATTGTATTTCATGGAGGAAAAGAAAAGTTTTCTAACTTTGTGTCTTTTAAAAATTAATTTCTAACTTCTTCATTCCATGTTTTGACTCATTATAGTCAAGTATTTTTTCTATAGTAGTTGCTATTCCTTTCTCATAACTCAATGTCTTTTCTTTATACTGGCTTCTTAAATCCTTTTGCATTGCCTTTTGCCATTCTTTCTTTAATCTTTTTCCTTCTGTTTAATTTTTAAATCCATTGCCCTTTATCTTTTTTCGTCTTTTTAGCTGCTCCCCTCTCCTTTGATTCTCTCTTAAACATTACTGCTTCTTAACATTGTGTTCTTTTATTGATTTTCTTTCTTTTTGTTTTTTATACTTTTAAAATTTTTCTACAGTTGTTCTTTAATATGCCGTCACAGAAGGAAAAAATGATACAAATGCTACCATTCAAATTAGAAACAAATAAACAGAGAAGGGATTCAGGTACCTTCAAGGCAAAGATGAAACGTTTCTCTGTTTACTGAAAAGAAAAATCCTATTTACTTTTTAGTGGGCATTGAAACATTTTACCTGAGTCTTTTTTCGCTGTTATCACATCCTGTGTTGCAAAATGAAAGCAATTATCATTTCAGTATTCTGTGGTACTATGCTGCCAGGTGTGTTTTTTACTTTCTCCATCCTGACAGATGCCTTTCTTGCATAGAAGTCTCCACAAGCTCTGTCTTGTGCTTTAGAATTCATCTTTGAATCTGAAATTGTTTTGAATGCGTTATTTAGAAAACAGCAGACCTCTCTATAGTCTTTTATGGACTGTTTTTTAATTGATTAATTAGAGAAAAAAAGATTTAATAGCTGAATACAAGCATTCACTTAAATTAATTTAAAAGACTAGTGTAGACATACCTCAGAGTAGCCAGTAAAAATGTAATTAAGTTATTTACTCTGTAGTTAGTTGGTAGTTACTTAATAACTTATGCATTTTTCAGAAGGACTCTTTTCATTTGGTGTAACTAATAATGTTCTTCTTCAGGTCTGTTACAAACTTTTTTTTTTTAATGTTTAATTTTTAATTTACTCTGAAATATCTGTAACATGAATGGAAAATAAAGCCTGAATATAGGAACATTATGAGTATCTGGGAAAAATAACTACTGCGGAACATACTACGTTACAGTTTAAATATATTTTTGCAATATTCTGCTATGTAGTTTTTTGTACAGATTAGTACAGCACAGTGGTAGTGTTAGGATTACAGAAGTTCCCAAATAAAAGTTTTGGATTGCAATAATACTTGAACAGGAGAAGTTTTCCAAAGAAAGGGTTCAACTACTGTTTTTCTCTAGTGTCCTAAGTTTATGTATCTGTGAGTAGAACTTACTGAGCCACTGTTCAGATCTGTGAGGAGTTGGGCAATGGGAATGAATTAAAATACTGATGTAAAAGAAATTTGGATTTCACTAGAAGTTTGTAAAAGCCACCAAGAGCAAAAAGCCAGCCTACGTCACTGAAATTCGGGTTTTTTTCTCTGTCTTTAATAAATTATGGGGGTTTTCTCTGTCTTTAATAAAATATTGCAAATATGAAAGTATTCCATAAAGAAAAATGGGACTTTCAAATAAAAAACTAGTTAAAGCAGAAATATTTTTTTAAATGTTAAGCTATCTGTACTCTTGGCACCAAAAGTGTGGCTGAAAAGTTATGTTACGGTGTTGGTTAGTTGCCTGGGACTGACATCAGAGTCTATGTCCTTTCCCCAACCACTGAACAATGTGTAGGATATCGTCATCTGACAATAGGGTGTGTTTCTGGAATTTCTAAGGTACTGCCAAACAACCAGAGCTGACAGTGAGGTGTAGTGGTATGAATATACTTAGATCCCTGAGATTGTGGCATCCTAACTGATTTTAAAACATTACATGAAACAATGAAGGGGGAAGCAGAAATGATAAAAGTCTGCAAATGAAAGTTAATTTGTCAAGTAGTTTTGGATATTTTTCCTGTCTGAGTTGTGACTGCTAAAATAATTTTTCCAGTTGTTGAGAACACTACAGAATCTGCAAAGACCTTGTGGCAGATGCTGCAGTTGTTGCTGCTTCTTCAGTGGAATATAATGAAAAATGATTTTAGAGAAATACAGTGTTTGCTGTCGAGTTATTATCCAGAATGTTTTCCCTGGAAAATGGTCAACCAGTCTAAAATAATTTGAAAGGTAGTCAAAAACTTCATATAACTGGTTACTAAGCAAAAAGGTACGTTTTTGTTTTGCTCTAAACCTGTTATTGTTAATACATATTTCAAAAAAACCAGAAAGCAATCATGGTGACTGCATACAAAAGGTTAATATGAGCATAATTTCAATCGCAAATTATTTAAAAGGCAGTCAGTACATTCTGGTGATACATACTAACTAACAGATTGAGACATTTTCTATCGCCAGCATTCAGATACTTGAAGAAGAGTATGTATAGGCAGAAGAGCAGAATTTGCTGTTCCACAGCAGTAGGCACGTGAGCAGGCAGAGATGTGCTGTCTGCCTTGAGCTATGTGCAAATGGGGGCTGGACTTCATTCCATTGGAGTGCTGGTTCCATCAGTCTGATTGAGTCAATAGTCAGTGCTGCTTATTTTATCTTCCTATCCTGATGAATAGACAAATCACTATAAAACCTTTATGGCCAAAAAAGAGAAAACCATCATCTCCTCCCCAGCATTTAACAATTTTAATTCTATTTGACTTGTGCATCAGCTTTTTTCTTGAAGATAGTTTTCCTGTGCAATGCTCCTACCTCATATGAACAAAACCTTTCCTAGGTGTTAATAGAATGGGTTTTGATAGCAAATGAGAATGGGGACTGATTGGTCACATATAAACAAACAGAGTTGGCCCTCTTGCACCTCACGTCCCCCATATTGTGGCTTCAGATCTTAGCGGCATGATTTTTTGGCGATGAAGGAGGCCCCTTTTCGCAACTGTGCATGCGTGATTTGCCGCAGCGGTGGCTGCAGTGTCTGCGGCAGCGGCAGCTGCGGCAGTGGTGGTGCCACTCCCCCGGAGTCACTGTCATGCTGTTATGAAACTGTGTCCCTGGCTGAGCCAAAAAGGGGGTGTTCCCAGCATGGGGTGTCTGTGGGCACCGGGGAGGGCCGACATAAACACTGATACACCGCAACCCAGTGCCAAAACAGCTCCAGGGCCACATGAGGGTGNAAATCAAGAAATAAATAAAACAAACAGGAATGGATTAAAATCACTACCTTTAAGTGCAGGCTGTGTATGTGACAAAACTTTTACTGGCTTTGGGATGTTACTAATTTAGAGAGAAAATTGGGGTACCTGGAGTAAATACTGAAATTAATAGCTAACAATCCCCTAAGTTAGGTAATAGAAATTAAAAAAAAAATCACAACAGAACCCAATTAAGACCGCAGATCTGCAATAGAAACCTGACTGCATTGGCCTTGTACCAATGGAAAGAGGAAGAAATGGTTCCTTTCTGGTCTGGAGTTGGATATGGATGGAGAGGAGCAGGGTGGTTGAACAGAATATCTGTGCTATCCAAGAGGAAAGGAGTATGCTCTGCTCTGTATTAGGAAAAGTTCCAGCTTATACACTTTCCTCTAGTGTTATCTGTGTTTGAGTAAATATTACACTGCCTGTTGAGCCAAAATGTCAGAAAGCCTATAGTCCACATGTGAAACAGAACCCTACATTTTATATTGTAAAATGTTTAGGAAGGGTGGCCTTTTATATAAATTTACACTTTAAATATGCCAGGAATTTATGATGGAAGATCTTAGGTGTCGGGGACCTTTTTGTATGTACTATTCCATAGAGGCATGGAACTTGACTTCATTTCACGTCTCACATATAGATAATACTGCATGAAGTGTTAGTTTGTGAATTTTCATTTGCTTATTTTATTCAAGTGTATACATTAATACTAATTATTTGGTGAGAAATAGAAAATATTTCCTGTTTCTAGCCAGCTGAACAGATAATTCTTTTTCTGAAGTCAATTGTTTCTCAGCTGAACGATAGTCTATTTGGATTTAATGAGTTTATTCTTGTTACCTGGAGGTTGATGTCAAATCTTTTTACAGATTTCAAGTACAACTGGTTTTCTTCAAGCAGCACTGTAGCACTAAATCTTAGAGAATTCAATTTCCCATTCTGAAACTATTTTTACTTGAAAGAAAATCAAGAAAACTACTGAAAATTATAGTTTTATTGGTGGTTTGAGTTCTTTCAGTGGAGTCTTATATATGTAAATGCAGGTGTATGTTTGTGAGCATGTATACAACTTAAATTCCCGAAATATTTTCCAACTGTGCGAGGCGATATTCTCAAAAAGGAAAGAAACAAGAATGATACTGTGTAAGACAGAAGAAAAATAAATTCAGAGAATTTTGGTACATGTTGGTCTTTGATATAAAGGCCAGACTTTACATGGATCCCTTGCAATTATTTATGATCTACAGGGAAGAAAACTTTACTCCATAGAATTCTGTATGAAAACTAGCTTTTAAGATGTGTTTCATTGATCAGATGCTATAACATAAATTAGTGCAAATGATCACAGAGTACTTTTAAAGATGGAAACCGAGATCTGTTTTGGCTGGTCATTGACAGCATAACTTCTAAACTCACAGATCACCCAAACAGAATGAAGTGACAGGGTAGATATTTTACTGTGGTAATACTCCCGAATGTTGATTTATTGATAACCTTTTACACTATGTGATTTTTTCTCACCCTGTTTATTATGGTGAACATATATGCAGTTGGCCCTCTTGCACTTCGCGCTCCCCATATTGCGACTTCAGGTCTTAGTGGCATGATTTTTCAGCGAAATAGGAGACCCGTTTCGCAACTGCGTATGCGCGACCTGCCGCCGCAGCGGTGGCAGCCCCAGCCCCGGCCCCAGCCTGGGCGGCAGAACAGGCAGCAGTGGTGGCTTGGACTGCAGCAGGGGCAGCACGGGTGGCGGCAGGGGCGCGGGTGATGGCGGCAGGGGCAGCAGCAGCAGTGGAGGGGGGCATGGGTGGAGGCAGCGGTGCGGCTGCCATTCAACGAGGAAGTCGGGCTGTGCGGGTCCGAATTAAGACCGCAGGTGCGCAACATAGGAGAACCGACTGTAATTCACCTCTCCACACAACGACAATCTTTTTCTTGTAGTATAAAATGCCACCATTGCCTTTTCAAAAGCACTTAGAAAATATTAAGAAATTATGAGGGTTATTGCTAATTGCATGGGCTTTAATTTGTCACTTCAAATGTTCTAATTATTTCTTCATGAGTTTATCAGCAAACTCTTAAATAGGACCTCACTGTAAATTAGGCCCCTGGGCCAGGTTATTTATTTTGACCCAAACTTCAGTTGAATATTGTGATTAAAAATAAGTGAAGAATAAATACACTTTAACAATGCTCTTTAAAACTGGAAAAGTTAAAATCTAAGCAAAATGTAAGAGCAGCTATCACATGTTGTTATATNGGATGATGTACTTGATAGCATGACCTAGATATTAGGGTAGTGTGTTGTAGGTAGGATGGTGTATTGGTAGCAGGATGGCAACAGGTTAGGTAACAGGTTTGGCTAGGTTAGGTAATAGGTGATAGGTTGGACTTGATGACCTCTATGGTCTTTTCCAACCTTACTAATTCTGTGATTCTGTGATCTTCTTGAAGCTATGAACGCTGCAACTATACACATACAGTAATTTGAATATTGAAAGTAGACCTTCTCAAGCACTTTTTGAAAAGTTTATGCTAAGTATGGCATATAAAACTATATGAGGCTAGCTGGCCTTACTTTAAACGTGTACTGAAAGACCAAGAACAATTTGTCTGAGCTTCAGTGTGTTCAGTAAATACATTGTAGAGGCAGAGAAAAATTGAGAGCAGTTATACAGTATTTCTGTTCATAGTGGACTTGGTAGCTCTCTCTCTCTTCAGGGTACCAGGGTGAACATGGATTACTCAGCATCCCACTTGTTATTTATACCAAAAATTAGCTCTATAAAATATATCAGTCTACATCAGATACTGCTCAGATGAGAAGAGCTCCCAGTTTTTAATACTTTCAACATGATTTAAATACAATTTTTAGAACCAACGGAATATGGATTTAGTAATCAGCGGCTTCACTGAGCATACCCACAACAGACATAAGACAGAATCCAGTAAGTACTACCTCACTCCAACCTTTAAAGTGAAGGAGTAAAACAGGTATCAATACATGAGAGAATGCCATGCTTAACATTAGACAAGACTAATCCACTGAAGAAATTCAGAGTGGGGAATCTGAATAGCAGTTGCTTAGAAAAATATTTTAGGATTGCAGATGATCCCAGCCAAAAATGAGAAACTGATGTAATACATTTGTAAAAAGTGCAAACATTGGATGAAGAAAATCAAGTATGGTATAAAAGATGTATGGAACTTTCTTTCAACACTGTCTAGGGTTAATATATTCAGTTCTGGCCATGTCCAAAAAGATGAGGGTGAACTAAAAAGTCTGTAGAAGAGCAATGGCAGTTATAGGAAGTTTAGAGAAATTGATAACTTGAGAAGAGAATGAGAGGCAAGATAAACTACAGGAAACCACAGACCTGTTAGCCTCACCTCGGTCCCAGGCAAAGTTACGGAACAGATAGTGCTGAGCACTATCATGCAACACCTGCAAGATGGACAAGAGATCAGGCCCAGCCAGCATGGGTTTAGAAGGGGTAGGTCTTGCTTGACCAACATGATCTCTTTTTATGATCAAGTAACTCGCCTGGTGGAAAAGTAGAAATGATAAAAAGTTTAGAGAGATCTCGAGCAAGTAAGCAGGGCACTACGCAAAAGAATTTGCGTAATTTACAAGAAGAGGAGGGAATTGATCTGAAGAATCAGAAATGGACAAATTTAGTGTGTTAGGTAAGGGCATAGAGATTTAGGGATTTTAGTGAATTAGTGAATATTTAGTGAATTACTAGTGAATTTTAGAACGATTAGTAGACATTAGGATCATTCAGAAGGCCTAGGAGCTAAGGTTGAATATTAAAGGTGGATTGCAGGCTGTGAAGGTAAACAAACGGGAATGTTAGCCAAAACACGGGAGGAGAATGTAAAACATCGGAGCTAATTGGTGGAAGAACTCATAGCAGGTGACATAATGCTGTAAAAGTGAATNCGAGGAGAGGTTGAAGGAGCTGGGTCTGTTTAGCCTAGAAAAGAGGAGGCTCGGGGGTGACCTTATTGCTGTCTATAACTATCTAAAAGGAGGTTGTAGCCAGGCAGGGGTTGGTCTTTTCTCCTTGGTCTCTGGGGACAGGACGAGAGGTCATAGACTTAAGCTTCAGCAGGGAAAGTTGAGACTTGATATTAGGAAAAGGTTTTTTACTGAAAGAGTGATCCGGATGTGGAATGGGTTGCCTGCAGAGGTGGTTGAGTCACCAACCCTGGACGTGTTCAAGGGGAGGCTGGACGAGGTGCTGAGTGATATGATCTAGATGTAGAGGATAGGTTAGTTGGATTATAGGTTGGACTAAGTGATTTTCAAGATCCTTTCCAGCCTTATCTATACTGTGATACTGTGTAAATTTTCAAATATGTCAGAAAGCTGCTGCAATGTTTTTCACTTTAATCCGGGTGACTAAAACAAGAAATAGTGGATCTCAATTATGGCAAAATAAGCTATGGTTAGACATTAGGAGTTCTTTGAAGTGGGATGATAGCAAAGCATTGGAATAGATGCTCTGGTGAGACTGTGAGCACTTCAAAACTATAAGCCTTTGAGGACTCCCTGGCACAGTCAGCTGATTCTATTCTGGAAGAGCATGATCGATCTAGTGGACCTCCTGCAGTCCCTGTGGTGCTCTGCTAGTAGTCATGAACTGTTCTTACCCACCTAAGAAGAGGTCCACTGATCAGCCTTTTCTGTGGATGGTATGTCTTAAACTTTTTAGTGCTGTCAACCTTGTTCCTTCATAAGAAGTAAAAAAAGGGTACAAAACCCAGTGACAGATTTCAACAGTCTATTGTGAATCCTTATGTACTGAGCACTTTAATAAACCAAGTGCTATCTAGGGTAATGACTGCCAAGATAATTTCCATAATTTGGTATATGATGAATCAATCACTGTGCAAGAGCTTGATTCATAAGATAAGACTAAAACTAAATTCCCCTGAACTGATCTGGGAGGGTGCTAAATGCTAAGGAGCCTAGCTCCACACTCTGGGTAGCAGAAAATCCAGCTTTTCCTATCACTTTGTCTTAAAGGCAGATGAGAGAAAAAAGCAGATTTTGGAGACTATCATTCATGTCTTAAGGAATCATCACCAGCAGTTTTACCTGTACTATTATGACAGTTTATTTAGTGTCAATAATTCTGTTGAAAAGCAAGTGGCTTAAATCTAAAATCCAACATGCAGAATTATGCTTTATGCAAATTTCACTGTAAAACAAAGTAAAAACTGAAGAAGCAGAAATAATCTTTGATTCTTACATTTTGTTTAGGTATACTGGTGCTCACTGCAGCATTTGAGCCTAGCTGAAAATCACCTCCAGCTGTAACACTGGTGCTAGTCTGGTCATGGTTCAGCTGCTGGTGCCCAGTGGAGTTGTATTTGGATGATGTCTAATGGATCTTCATCTACATTTGTGTGTATTACTTTAGTGTATCATGAAAAAAACTGCTAGAAGTCTCAATGGCTTTACTCATGTTCAGTTCTAGCCTCTGACATGTCGTGTTCATAGTTTTGTGGGTTTTCAGTGTATTTTAGTACCTTCATGACCACTTTGAGATAATCCTCTGTTCAGTTTCCTCTTACCTACAACTTCTTTAGTACCTTTCTCAATGAATCTGCTTTCTCTGGAAAGCAGAGAAAGCCATCCTGGAATTTGCACAGACTGTGTCGTTGGACTTTTTTATTTTTCCATTTTTTTCCTATTCCCAGATGAGTTTGCCACTTCTACTGCTTTTATTATTTTGGCTAAACTGATGACTTGGAAATCTTGTCTTTCTACCAACTCCTTTCATCTAGTCCTGTGTCTGAAGCTGGATGTTTAACTTGATGTCTTTTAATTATCTTAACCATTCCAAAGCAGAACTCTTTTCACTACTCTCCTTTTCCATCACAAATGACAAGAACATTATCCTTGTTGTCACTCAGATTCAGTGACTCAGGGTTATTTTTTACTTGTACTTTCCTCATGCTTCATGTGTCGTGACCAGAACCAGATTCTGCACCGTTTTTATTTTTGGTATCATTCAGATCCATTTTTTTCCTTTGATCTTCCTGTTAAATTTCTTATTCAGACCTTCTTGCCTCTGTCCTGTCTTTTGCAATTTTGTTCTTTTTTTTTTTTTTCATTTTTTTTGGTTGGTTTTCAAACCACATGTTGCCTCCCTTAAAACAAACAGTGTTCAGTGAATTCCTTCTTTTAGTTTGCTTGCAGTTTTGTATCCATTCCTGTTTTATATTCTCAAGGCCTCTAGCCTCAAATTTAAGGTACTTACAGAGCTTTCCATGGATGCTTTCTAAATCTGCTGAGTAGTCAGTAATAGGTTGTGAGGAGGTGGAGATCATGGGTGAAACCAAATGAAATTTGTTTGTTAGGTCCAAAATCTTAGGAAATTGATCTCTGAACTTTGTCCTTTGTGTGGGGATTTTTTCCGGCAATCAAGTTTTGTCATACCTTTTCATTCTGCTTTGCCTTGTAGATGTCTCATTCTACTTCCATACTTGTCCACATATTTAGAGACAGTTTTTCTCATTGCTATATTTTGTTTTCTACAGCTATGTGTATCCATGAGGGAACCTCATGATCTCATCAAAAAAATCGTCTGCTGTATTTGCTTATGCATCCTACTTATAAACCCATTTATGTCTTCTTGCATGCATCAATCCAAAATTTCGACACACAGAATTTGCTTCTATTTTTTATTTTTCCGTAGCAATTCTGTAGTGGTTTGTCATTGGATTATACATTTATTTAGACACAAACTACCCTTTAAAGCATAAAAAAAAGCATTCTACAGTAACGAGACTGAAGTATACAAAACTGAAATAATTCATTTTGCAAGGTAATAATAATCTTTTCTGCATTTGGGTCTTCATTCTTCCATTCTAGGTTCCATTAAGGCATGAATTTTTCTGTTGAAAGGTGAAATATACAGCCTGCCTGTGAGGTCACTATTAATTCCACACTATCTCTCTTTTATAGTGCAGCTGGCACCATACCCTCGGGAGAGCAAGCTCATCACTTCTGCCACATGCTTGTTCTCTACCAGTTCAGGCAGCAGGGATCCTAAGTTAGCTATCAAATATTGGTCTTGCCCATGGCAGCACAGAGCATTCGACAATGCCTCTGGGCCAGCTGAAAATAATTTCTAGCACAGTTGGAGTGAAACTACAGAGGTGTAACAAAGACAAGTCCTGAGGAGGGTGATACTCAGTATTCTCTCCAGCAATAAACAATATTTCCAAAATCAGTAAAATAAAATAAAAATAGTACTGATTTAGTTTAGCTTTTTAAAATATAGCATCCTGTTCTGAGTATAAGAAGCAAGGAAACTGTCTGTAGTTGTAGATGAAATTTTTATTTCTGACTTTTCAGACATGTCATATACATACTTCCAACACCAAATCCTCAACTTAACTTAATTTTGATTTAATAGTATTTTTCATACATTTGTACCTATTCTTACCATAGTGTTTTCATATACTTCATCTGCTTACTGCAAATACTTACAAAGATTTCCAGTCAGGTGTTGATTAAAAAGACAAAATAACTAGCCATGTGCAGGTGGACTGAGGCGTATCATTTAAGGTTGAAACCTCCTACAAGTATAGATTATTTTGTTTATGCAAAGTAACATCATTTGTGGGATGTGGCTTTGCATTTCCTTTACCCATCTGGGAAATGCTGCTTGCAGAAAAGGTGTACACAAGAGATTTCTTTGTCCTTAAAACATTTAGTGCTGTCCGGGAGCAATATGTCTACCTATGGTTGTATCTGCATTGGCTGCACTTTCCTGTCCTTAAGCTTTGATAGAAGTACTGAAATGGTTCCTTTGCATTCTCAGGATAGCATTGAATGTTTTTAAAGCATGGAGTTTTTAAATTTGTGGTGTTTTGTTCAACTGAGTGTATTTCATAGGCAATTCTTCTTGGGTTTTGGGTTTTTTTTGGTTTTTTTTTTTTTGACTAAAACTTGCTGTCTGCTTTTGAAAAATTTTGAAGAGTGGGAAAGTGCCTTCTCTTTAGTGTTACTTTGCTGCTGTGCAATACTTTCAACTTCCCTGTCATTCTATTACCATAATAATTGGCACTGTTTTCTGTATGTTGTCTATAGCATTATTGCACAAGAATGGAGAATCTGTCTCATTAGTTTCCCAGCTAATGGGTAACTGTATTTTGCTTGTTGTACTGAATCTTTGTTCTGTAAGTATCCAGAAGTGATAGACAATGGCACTAAAATTTTTATAACATTATAGTATCAGCTGTTGTGATACAGAAGAATGGGAGTTTCAGGGCTGTGGTTGAGGATGAACATATCATTCTTCTTTCTTTAAACTTCAGAACTCATAGAATATTCTGAGTTGGAAGGGACCCACAAGGATCATCGAGTCCAACTCTTAACGCTGTCTACCTGGCAGTGATCGAACCCGGGTCTCCCACACGCCAGGTGGGGACACTAACCAATGTACTAAAGTGGATTTATCATACTTCTTCTCCCCAGCTGAGTTCGTCTTACTGAGGACTGAATCTGTCCAGACAGGAATTCTGTCCCTCACTTTATTGGATCTTGTTTCTTGGCAAACAATTCTTCACTGCACACTGAGTGGAGACCTACCTGCTTGCCCTTACACTTCATGGTTGTGTGGTGCTGCTCCATTAGTTTTCTGGGAAGGAGACTTCTGTGGAGTTGGTAGACACTGGGACCCTAGTTTTTCCCTTAGAGCTACCTAGAGCTGGGAAGGTGATGCTGGAGAGAAAAAGATAAAGGGCGGGAGGCAGAGGGACTGAAGAACCCAGCAACATGGTGCTGGCTTGGGCAAGGCAAGGTGGGGCAGCACTTGGAACTTTTACAGGGCAGTATCAGGCTGGTTGTGCTCTTCAGTGTTATTTAGTGTGTAAGCACATAATCTAAATGAATGCATTTGCATATGTTTAGGGTCAAGATACTTCTCTGTAACTAGCATATTTCCTGTTACTGATGTCTGTCTGGTACAAATGGAAATGCATTCGTTGAGGTTGTCACATGTTCATGAACTAAGAAGAGACCTAGTGGCTCTAGTAGTCCTGTGTTGAATCTCTGTCACTATAACCTTAAGGCACCTGCAAAATATCTAGACCCATTTCAGATCAATTTTAGTCCCCAAGTGACATTAAGCAACAGAAACCTCTAAATAGTCAGAGAAGGGAAAGAAAAAGATGTTTCTAAAGATGTTTGCTGATTCTGAATTTGGCTGTGATTGAAGGTTAAATATGGAGAATTTTATCATATGTTGCTCCATCTGGTTCCCAGTTATTTTCAAGACAAGACAATATGTAGTAATAATGAATTGTTTTATAATAATTTTTTAAAGTTTTGTAAAAATGGCTATTAAATCTCTGTATACAGGAAGTGTCCTTCTCTTACATGAAGAACTGTTGCCAAAAATTACAAATTAGGCACATTTTATAGAGTAAACCCCTTTTAACTGTATTCATGTTTTGTTTTGATGGCATGTAGTATGCCTTTTGAAGCTCAGTAAATATTCTTCCTCATCCATGTAGCTTAAAACCTACCAATTAGGTGCTCTTGGTAGTTCTTCCTTTTTTTTTTTGCCTTAGTCATTTAATGGCTGTTCTGCTATGATCTTGCAACACTCTTCAAAGGTACGAACTTACACTGAAGAATTAAGAAGTTGAGGGTCTCAGGCCTCCATTTAATATAAATTTGTATTGGAATGATCTCTAGTTATTTAGTTACTAAGTGTATGCAATTTCATTATCTTTCACTCATTAGTCATATAAATTAAGAAGTCACAGATATTTGTCTTAGTATAATATTTTTTCTTAATTTCTGGAAATTCTGAATCTTATTTTTATAAAGTATCACTTTTATCTAGCTTGCTCTTTTAAAATTGGTTTTTTATGAGTTTTGATTTTTTATTAATCTCTGCCTGCACACCAGCAAAGTCATTGATGCAGTCATTAATTTATTACTGTTATGCTGAATTTATCCAGAAATATGAAATTAGTTTTCAGTAATTATTTGTTGTAATACACATATTTAATAAATAAAGAATTCAGCTAAGAGTCTGTTTAGTAGTAAATAGATTTGAGTGTTTATATGAAAGGAGAAATTTGATCTTCTCTACGAAAAACATACTGAATGTAATCAAAATATTGACTGGCATATTTAGAAGGTTTTGTCATAATATATGTTTTAGGCATGCTTGGCAGTGAGAAAACCTTTTGAGCTGTTTTTGTAACAAAGAATATATGGAGAGCTAAGTAAAACAGCTGTGTTACAGACTCATAGTAAGAATGCAGGATTAATAACTGTAGTCTGAAGTTCAGTCCCTTCTGAAATTGTGTCTGTGAGAATGAATTGTGTGTGCTTGAAACTAGAAGGCTTTATTTATTTATTTCACTTTCTTTTCTTTTCTGTGTTTCATACAGAAAATAAAATAAGACCCTTTGGACTTGAAGCAAAGACCCCAAGCAGCATTCTGATTTGCCTCACTCAAAGTCCCTATTGTATTTATTTTCCTGAAGCTTTTTTCCTTCTTTTCTTTTTTTAATAAACACTTATAGAACTATATTGCTTGAAGTTGCTATCCAGCTAAAATACCTGTGAAATGGTTCCCTTGCTCCTCCGTTCATTTCTTCCGTGCTTTTTTTTGTAGTGTTACATTTTCACTTTCAATGATATTTTCTATATTTCTAGAAAATCATTATCTTGAAGGCTCTGATCAACTTCATTTATTATGCAGATATGTGGAGACTCGGTATGAGGCATTGGCTGACTTATGTGCCTATTTCAGTGTGGAATATGTACTAAGACTTTTACCAGGAGCGATAAGATGCCATCAGGAAGTCATACTCTGGAAGAGTCACAAAATAACTCATCTAGGACTCCTATCAGTCTTGATTCTGTGGGATTAGACTGAGCCTTTGTGTGATTAAAAAGGAAATCAGATCTAAGGCAGTCATAAGTGGAGAATGAGACAGTAAGTCTACTGTCTGCCACATAGATGTAGTTGGAAAGTGAGTATATGAGACGATGAGTTAACACCTTCTGGGGTTGAACGTTTATAAAGACATGACTTTAAAGTCTAGGTTACAGAGTCAGGCAAGATTTAATCCTGAAAAAGGCATCAGGCAGAGAGAAACTGTTCTGCATAGGAGAACTCTTCCACAGATATTGTCTGAGTAGCTGCAAGGAGCTAAGACCATATATTGCACCAGTGTTTTGGGGTGGAACTGTAATTTGATGTGGATGCATGCCCACAATTTAAATGGTTTTATCAGGGTTGTTTGGGAGAGTTTTTTGTACAGTGCTTTTCTGGAAACCATAGAATCATAGAATGACTGGGTTGGAAGGAGCCTTAAAGACCATCTAGTTCCAACCCATCTACTGCGAGCAGGGATATCTTTCACTAGACCAGGTTGCTAAGAGCTCCATCCAACCTGACCTTAAATCCTTCAGGGATGAGGCATCTGCACCTTCTCTGGACAACCTGTTCAAGTACCTCACCAACCTCACAGTAAAGAATTTCTACCTATTATCTAATCTAATTTCAGTTTGAAGCTGTTCCCCTTTGTCCTGTTGCTACATGCCCTTGTGAATAGTTTCTCTCCATCTTTCTTGTAGGCTCCCTTCAGGTACTGGATGGCTGCAATTAGGTTACACCAAAGCTTTCACGTTCCCAGAGTCAACAAATGCAATTCTCTTCTGCTTTCCTGGTAGGAAAGGTGTTCCGTTTCTCTAATCGTATTGGTGGCCCTCCTCTGGACTCAATCCCAACAGGTTGATGCCCCGTTGGGTTGGTTGTGGATATTCGCGAATGTTGCTGAAGTCTGTAGCCTGAACCAGCTGGACTTTACGTAACTGAAGTTTTACACAGCTCTGGGGATATGTTTCAGTTCCCTGGACAGGGATGGTATGGACAACAGGAGGAAGTGTTAGAAGCTGTAAGTCTCATCGGTTATACTTAGGGAGTGATACCACTCTGTTTCATTCCTTTTTTTCAAGTCTGAAAATAGCTCCTAGTAATACCTCTGAACAAATATCACAAAATTATTGAGAAGGGAAAATGCAACAAACATCCATTCAGTCTTTATTTTTCTTTTTTTATTTTCTTTTTGAAAATGCTATTAGTTGTTGGTTTGTTCTCTATGCATTGATACCTTTGAAAATGTTTTTACACCATTAGTCTTTAGCTCTCTTTTCCCCATCAGGCAAGTCATACTAATATTGCTTTTCTTCATTCTCTTTGAAGAGAAGCTGGTTGTCATTCAGATGACAAATGATCTGTACCATCAGTCAGTTTTAGGTTTTCTGTTTTTCTGTCTTCAGTATGCAAAACTCCTTTTTTGCTATTTTTTTTTTTTAATTCCTGCAGTCTCTTTTTGTTTTCCCATTTCTCTAAAGATCTCTGAATAGATGAGTATCTTTTAAAAAACTGGTATGTAATTTTGCCGTAGAAACTGTGTTTATTTACCCCTAAGAAGAATAGCTCTACTGACAACAGGACTGTGATCTACTACCCCATGTATATTTTGCGAGTTACCTTTTTTAATAGCTTGTTTTTCTGTAAAACTTCGAAAGTAATTTTAAATATTTGAACTTCCATTTGAAGTCTTTACAGGTTAATGCAATATCTTGTCTGTCATTATTTGTAAGTCTATGTGTTCTTTATATAATAATGTTATTAAATTAAATACCTTGGAATTAAAGAAAATCCCAGTCTAGAGTAACTAAGTACACCCATGTGTTGTCTATTTAAAAGTGATTTAAAAAATCTCCATAATCTTGGAAGACTATCAGACAAACTTCAATTCTAATGTAAAGCTGTATGTCAGTGCATTTTGCCATGAAGATGTTATGCTGACAGAATGATCAGAAATGATTGATGTGTCAGGAAATGTAGGCATTTTTGAAGAGCTGTGTAAAGCTGTAAATATTTTGTGTTGTTCTTTACCACATGTTATTTGAAAAGCTGACATCTACATTTTTAATGTGTTTGATTAGAGTCTAATGGCACTGTCAGGTCCTGATTAATTGAACTGGCCTTGTAGGGATGTGTTACAGGTATGTAGAGATTATGACCTAGATATTTAACTGAAAATTTTACAGAAGGCATTTACAGGCTGATGAAGCATTACTGGTTACCCAAACATGTTTTCTACCAGATAGAAGTTTTGTAATGCAAAGCATGTTTTCACTAGTTTAGTGCTGAATACCAGAATATGTGTAGCTGAGTTATCAGATGAGCATGGAAAAGCTGTATTTTTAATGCTTCTGCTTTTATGGAGGTATTTGACAGGGAAAACACGTTCTAATGGAGGTCCTTGAATAGTGCAACCGTGTTTCCATGCTGGACTAGTACAAAAATCACCACTTGGGAAGCAGAGTATTTGCAACCATAGGGCACAATGTACAAAAATTTGGGCAGTGTAGATTCTAATCTTTCAGCCTTTCTTCTGCCCTGCCTTTGCCACTTTTTGGGAAGTCCTCTAAAGGTGGCATTGATAGAGTTTTTACTAGCATAAAATTCACTGTGCATTGTCATGTGCTGTTCTGGGTACACCTATGAGCAGCATTCCTGATAATGTGTTGTGGTGGCCTAGCAGAGAATAAAGAAGAGAAGCTCATACTATCAAAGATAATAAGCTGTGCTGGAAGCAGTAAATACATTGCTTGTTATGTTGAGATTTTTTTTTTGGTTTGTGTGTTTTGCCTTTTTTTTTAAATAAAGATGCCACAGGACAGAAGCGTAAAGATCAAGAAGTCTCATATTAGCAGAGATTTGAAGGAAGCATTTTATGGCCTTTCCAACTTTTTAAAAGAAAACATATCTTTAGTAGTTTTCAAATGTCTATTTGGAAATAGACATTAACAAATGCCTATTTACAAGGAAGAATAGTGTATCTCATGGCCTTATTCTAGGTGCCTATGACAGCTGGCTGGTACACATAGAATCTGCTAATAGTCCCTGGAGAGAGACAGGGTCCTTCAGCGAGCACTTTAGGCAGTTGTAGGGCTCTGTGGTAAATCTTTCCAATCTCTTTAGAAACATCTTTTTCTTTCCCTTCTCTGACTATTTAGAGGTTTCTGTTGCTTAATGTCACTTGGGGACTAAAATTGATCTGAAATGGGTCTAGATATTTTGCAGGTGCCTTAAGGTTATAGTGACAGAGATTCAACGCAAGATTACTAGAGCCACTAGGTCTGCTTCTGATCAGATGCCATTTTAAACTGGACTGATGATTCTGCTTCATGCTGATCAATATTTGTGACTATACTCAGTGCTTTGAGTATCTTGAAAAGATTTTGGAAACAGCTTTCATATCATGATTTCAGCATTATTTTAGCCATGCTGGGATTATTGCTTGAGAATGAACACTTGATATTTTTTGTATGCTTCACCAATAAAGTGTTTGTTTTATTTCATATTGTCTATTTACCGTTTTGAGGCAGGAATTTTCTATAAAATTTATAGAAATTCTCACTGGCTGTAATTGAAAAAGTGGAGGAAAGAATGTCTAGAGCTCAACCTCTGTCTCATGCTCCACAACACGGAGACCTCACTGTAGTATTTTTATTAGATAGTGGGTCTTATTTCAATTTAAGTATTTCAGAAGCCTGAACATACAATTTCTATTTAAATTCTGTATTAACTCCAAAAAATACCACATATGTCCATAAATATTCTGCTGAGCCATACCTTGGCAGTGTTGGAGAGTGAAACTAAATGTTACCAGAAAAAGAGCTGCATTACTGAGAGCCTAAGCAATCTTTTAGGTTTTTGGTTGCAAGTTAGCCAAAATTAATGTTCTTAGTGTGTAAATGGCCACCAGGTCCAATGCCCTGTGGAGATTGAATACCTTGTGCCTTATGTATTTAGACCTTTGATCGTACTTGTGCTGCTTAGTGCTTTTACAATATAAGGACCAAAGCAAATACGGTCATCCCTCTTCCATTGTGCAACCCCCAGATAGCAGCTTCACATCTTCATTGTGTAATTTTTCAGTGATTAAGGAGGCCTGTTTCAGGACTGCGCATGTGCAACCTGACATGCATGAATATTCAAAGTAGGCAGTCATGAATATGCTAATCCCACCCCCCGCCACTGCCCATGCTCCCGCTGCCCATGCCGCCACTGCCTGTGCTGTGGCCGCCCGTGCCCCACAGTGCCTCCTCCTCCCACTGCAGCTGCCCCATGGGGCAGAGGAGCTGTGCACGCTGGTCCCAGCTGCAGCTGTGCCATGCCAGGCGTGTCCCCCAGGAGGGAACATGCCGGGCAGAGCTCAGAAGTCCATACAGCCCTACAGTGTCTTGTCTGCCCACTGCAGCTGCACAATGGGGCAGAGGAGACTGGCTTCGCTTCCCCAGCAGCATGAGGAACTTCCAGGAACGCCCCACAGCTGCTCTGAAACTGGGGAGGGCGAGGCGACCGGGGTCAAATTTGCATATTAATGAGCTGCCACTCAACGCTGACAGAGGGCTGTACGGGGAGGGGTCAAGACCCGCGGTACTGTGGTATAGGAGACCCGACTGTATAATGTAATTATCACTGTTTGAATTAGACTAGCGAGTAATGGGATGTGATTCTGGCATCTGAATTTTCAGTGTAATTTACATAAGTTCAGAATTGCTTTCAAAATATTGAAATATTGATAAGTACCATTAGTGTTTATGAATTTGGGATATATAACTATGGTAAAAGAAAGACTTTAGTTCAGCTGTCTTTATAGAAATATGTAAAGTGTTAAATAGCATAAAATGAGCACTGGAATTCTGAAAAAAAGCTTTAAAAATGAACAGATTTTTTTTTCCCCCGTTTTATGCCAATAAAGGATCTTGGTCTAAGGTCCCACATAGATCTCTAAATTGCTTTCCAGGCCATGGCCATGGCACCCTCAACTGACTTACTCTGACACCTTTTTGTGTTGTTTTGTTCTCTTCACTACAGTACTCCAATATGGTATATTATGCCCTTCACCTAACTGCTCTCTATATTGTGCATACTGCATCCTAGTATTTATACTACAGTGATCCTCCACATATTCACGATCTGTAATTTGCAGGATCTGAATAGTTGCTGTCCTAGTTTAGGGGGTTTTTTGCAGCTCTGGCAGCAAGGGGGTTACCAGCTCGGCTCTTGGCTCAGTCACTGCCATGGCCTGAAAACTATGAAGGCCCACCCAGGC
>WEKX01006428.1:35444-46622 GCA_013390025.1 Pitta sordida | reverse complement strand
GGGCGTTTGCTTGAGAGTTGGGACTAGATGATCCTGAGGGTCCCTTCCAACTCAGAATAACCTGTGAACCTGTGAACATTTAAGTGCTCTTCTACAGACATTGTTTTACCCTGTCCTACTCCCTTTCTCCTACAAACACTTTTCCTGTCCATGCAAGCAGTGTGCAACAAAAACGCATTGAAGGTAGGTGTACTGAGTTTGTATGTCCAGATTTTGGTAGCAGCAGGATTACATGGGTGGCTTCTGTGAGAAGTTGCCAGAAACTTCCCCCATGTCCAGCAGAGTAAATACCATCTAGGATGAACCTGCTGCTGGCCAAGGCCAAGCCAATCAGGAATAATAGTAATGCCTTTGTGATAACATATTTATGAAGAAAAAAAATTATTGTGAAGATGAAATTGCTGCCAGAAAAGAGTGGAATGAGAACATGTGAACAACTCTGCAAACACCAATGTCAGCAAAAAAAGAGGAGATGGAAGCGCTGTGGGTACCAAAGCTGAGGTTCCCCTGCAACCCATGGTGAAGACAATGGTGGAGCAGCTGTGCCTTTGCAGCCCAGAGAGGACCACAGGAGTGCAGAGATCCACCTGCAGCCCATGGAGGAGCCCATACTGGAGCAGGTGGGTGCGTGAAGGAGGCTGTGATCCCATGGGAGGTCCATGCTGGAGCAGGGTCCTGCTGACCCATGGAGAGAGGAGCCCATGCTGGAGCATGCTTCCTGGTACGACTCATGACCCTCCAGGGGACCTGCAGCAGGCTTTGCCTGAAGGACTGCTCTCTGTGGAAAAGTAACCCACATCACAGCAGTTTGTGGAGAACTGTTGCCCATGGGATAGGCTCACACTGGAGAAGTTCATGAAGGACAGTCTCCAGTGGGAGGGACCCGCTGCTGGAGCAGGGGAAGGAATCCTCTCCTTGGACAGCAACAGAAGCAACTGGACATAACCCACATTTCCCATCTCCCTGCACTGCTGGAGGGGAGGAGGTAAAATTCAGGAAGGAAGTAGGGATGGGGGGAAGGGTTTTTAAGATTTATTTTACTTCTCATTATCCTACTCTGATTCTGCTAGTAATAATTTTAATTAACATCCCCACTACGAGCCTCGTTTACCCGTAATCAATGAGTGGTCTCTCCCAGTCCTTATTTCAACTCATGAAGCTTCCATTATATTTTCTCTCCTCTCTCCAGTTGCAGGGGGGAGTGGCACAGCTGCTTTGGTGAGTACCTGTCATCCAGTCGTGGTCATTCCACCAGAGCAGGAAGCAACTGTTCAGAAACACATCTTTAGAGGCTACATCCAGTAAAGTCCAGTAATTGAATTCACACTCTAATGTACTCAAATACTTTCATGCAGGGCATCTAATAAAGGGTGGTGACAGTTCTGGCCCCAGAGTTTCCCACTCATAGGCCATGGAATGTCTTTCATTTCTCCTAAAGTGCCATGTCAAGGAATGGTGTTCCCAAGTGCTTATTAAAAGGGGCAGGTCAGGATATAGCTGAATGACTGCGCGCTGTATGAGAAAAATCTCCAAGTTATTTAATACTCACTGTTTCAGCCCTGTTTATTGTTCTGGATAGGTTCAGAATCCAAGGGAACTTTTTGCAAAGTCCTGCATGCTCATTTCAATTTGCCTTTCAGATCCAAGTTTCAAATTAAAATTAATGGTGCGTCCTAGGGTGGTGTGTATGTATTCCATATCTTTGTGATTTGGCTTGTGGATACTGGTCCTTAGCAACACCAAGGTCATTTNCATGGTGTCAAAAGAGCATAAATGCTCTAACCTCTTCATGGTTCCCCTCAGTGATCATCACCCACTGAGTACTGAATGTGCTATTCTTTTAGGCTTAGTGGCCCCTGTAACTATATCTCTCTTTATGAGACCTGAGGTACAAAGTTGTTCAAATGTTTAGTGTGTTATCGCCAAAGTTAATAATAAATAAATGGTGTAGAGTACAGCTAATTTATACAATTTTTCAGAATTACTCTGCTACCTAACAATACACACAGACTCAGCATTCCAAACAGATATGCCCTCTCCTTCAGTCTGTCTGTGTTCTCATGCTGTTTAAGTCAAATAGGTTGGATAGGTTGAACTCGATGATCTCTATGGTCTTTTCCAACCCTACTGATTCTGTGATTCTGTGGTTCTGTGAAATGCAATATCATGAAACTAAAGTAGGCTTGCAGTTTTGCTCTTTGATCCCCAAATTACATTGACCTAGTATTTTGGTTGGGGGTTGGGGTTTTTTATGCTTTATTGGGGTTTTTTGAGTGAAGGTAAGAGACTATATTTACTCATATATATTAACCATAGCATTGAAAACGGAATAATGAATTTTTTTCCCTAAAGATATTTTAAGTCTTCCAGAGATGCTGAAATTTGTCACTTTCCCCTAAGTAACATTTTCTCTTTCTCTTGTTGATCTGCTACCTATATAGCTATCAGGATAGGAAAAGTGCACCATTTCATCAGCCTTCTGAACATGTGGTAGAGAGATGGATAAAATTACAAATAAAGAGCAATAAAGTTCTTCATATGAAGATTGGTGTACGTTATCAGGTTTTAAGTCTCTTCCACCTACAGAAGAACAATACAGATGAGCTTTGTGGGTATCAATTCCTTTTTTATCAACACTTCACATTATTAGTAGCTATGCATGTCACAATAAAAACCTGTTAGAGAGATACTTGATTAAAAAATTCCACAAAAAAATTAACAAAGGCATAAAACTAGATAGAGCATCATCTGATGGAGACTCTAGAGCACAGAACAAGTAAAGAAAAATCATTGTGCTTCACAGATTTTTTAAAATGTCTTGAATTTCTTCAACTACAACACCTAGATTGTAACTTAACACAAACTTATTCAATTACTAAAGTTTGCACTTGAGCCATGACTGGCAAAGGGCAGCATGCCTAACACAGGAAATGTGCCAGAGTAGCTGAGGAAAAATGAGAAGTTGAATTAGCTGTGTGTCAATGGTAATTATTAAGCCACAATAGAGTGCAGTATTGTCCTGGCTTTGGTTTTTTGCTGCTCTGGCAGCGATGGGGTTTCCAGCTCAGCTCTGGCCTGGGCCTCAGTCGCTGCCNGAGAGAGAGAGAACTTTATGGAAGGGCAGAGAGATGGTTCCTACCCTGGATCTGGTCAGAAATACCGACTTGCCTGGTTTACCCCTACCCTATGTTCCCTCTTTGTCTCCTGGTGACAAAAGGGAATATGACATCTGTTGTAAGAGAAGGAGGGGTGGGGGGAAAAGGTTGCCTTTGAAATGATTCTTCCTTCGCAGTTCTGATCTTGTTAGTTAGTAAATAAATCCTTTATATTCTTTACTTGTACTTTACCTTGCTTTTTTGCCTGTGATTAGTTTTATTTTCCAGTTTTTCTCCTCCAGGAGAGGTTGTGGTGAATCTCTGGCATCCAGCCAAGGTCAAACCACGACAAGTATTTAGATTATTTATCAAGAGAAATAATAGTGATTACAGTCAGAAAGGTTAAAAAAAAGGTGCACAATGGAGCTATGCACCACCTGTAACTGGAATCACTTCTCATGTGAACAGCTCTTGTGTGTGTTGATGAAATTAATGTCTGAAGCACAGAGAATATGTAGCATGATTATTCATTTAAAATTAATGTGAATTTAAATGTGATAGTATTCTTATTTAGTTTCATTGAGCATTTGGATGATATAAATGATCACAGCAAATCTGTTTTCACTGAAATATTTTCAAATATGCATCACAAAGTGTATGTTCAGTTAAACATATTTCATACGATATTGTCCCTTTTAGTCACAAAATGATGCAATGCAGCCATACTGAAAGGAGCCAAACTTACAGAAAACCTCATACACAGAAAGGTGGGTGTTTTGGTGACATAATTGTATCCCAACAGTGGTGGTCTGAAAAAAGATTGAATTTAACTACCCTTAACTTTGTGGTGATAATTAGAGTGCACAGGTTATACAGTCAACTTTTTAAAGGTTATCTAAGAAGGAATGCAAAATTTAAAACATGGAACAGTAACAAAAGAAGTTGCCAAGAAAGCTTGTAGTTTGCAGGAAGTCTATGTGTTGTTCAGTGTAACACAGAGTGCTGGAGAAGAAATTAATCAGCCGAACAGCTTGCCTGTACAGATTTATTGGCTACTTCTGAGTAATATGTGGTTTGTTCACTTCTTTGCCAAACATTATCTAACAGTGCTAAGACTTCCTAATTAATGAGATTATTCTCTAACTGTGAAATCTATATTGTATTGTTTTCTCTTTTTATTGCTCAAGCTGACTTTTTAAAAGATGAGTCTTGACCTTCAGTCTAGGTTGATTATTAATTTTACCAAGGGAACTCTTTCCAAGTTTCTCTCCAAGAATTAAACCTGTTACATAAAATTAAACTACCTTTTTGGAGCAGAATAAATAGGCTTTTTAACATTAAAGTGACATAAAACTGTAACACAAATACTAACTTAAATGTAAAGCATGGTAAAATTTTCTCTGTATTCTGATTTTACTCTTTTATTTATGTCTTTAAAACATCGACATTTCTGACCAAACTTATGTTTTCAAATACTTATGATTCAATTTTGATTTCATGTTCTTCTTGGAGCTCTATAGTGACAACATAGTACAATAAACTCGAACGGTCTGGTACTTAAACTGTCCCTTCAGGACACTAACTCACATTCAGAAAAATACAGAATAATCACCATACCTGAAGGAACAAAAAGTTGCCAGAATCCTTGGATAGTGCTTCCTTTGATATTATTAAGGAAATCGCACTTAGATTACAAGAAAATTTAAACTAATTCTAAAAAAATACAGTAATCCCACAGTACTTTGCAGATCACCTATCATGGTTTCAGATCTCCACGAGGTTTTTTTTCCATGAAGATGTCAGAATTCTTCAAGGAGTTTCCTCCTCTGCACATGCCCTGAGTGTCTCTTCCACCCCGCAGGGCGAGACCAGCCCATGCTGGAGGGCAGGACTACGATGCCCCCCGGGGTGAGGCAGCTCTCTTGGGAACCGCCCAGAGTCCCTCCCTTAAAAGTGTTGTAAAGGTTACATGGTGACAACACTTTATGATGACCGCTTCCTGCGGGGCCATGGCAGGTCTCCCTCCACAGGAGTCACCACTGCTTCTGGTCATCCAGGTCCCACTGCCCCATAGTGCAGGGCTGTGAGCAGCGATCTGGGCTGATAACACATGGGTGGAACCCAGACCCCCACTGGTGGCGGCAATGGCCTGCAGCAACCCGTCACCCCCCCATCTTGTGGCAGCAAAGGGGCCATGGTGGGGAAGGTGGTGGGGCTGTGAGCAGCAACAGCACATACAGCCTGCCCAGCTCCTGCCCTTTGCAGCTGCCGCTTCACTTTTCCTTCTGTCTCAGCTTCCTTACAAAGGCTCCAGAGCCACAGCAAGAACCAGATTTCCAGCAGGAACCTGGCACTGTGCTTGCGAACAGATGGGGTCCGGGGCCGCTCGATTCTGATCGCGGGCGGGCATGGACAACATCTCTGCTTGCAAGCAAGACCAGGCAAACCTGCTTGATAGCTAACATGAAACATCAACTTGGCTCTCGTTCAGGCTCAGCTCAGGCCGGGGCTAGCACTGCCACTGCTCAGCTCAGCTCAGGCTGGGTCTAGTGCCACTTGCAGGGGGAGGGGGAAATTTGGACAGCCAGATTCCACACCCCGAGCCCCGACCACCCCGATCCCCTAGGAGCAAGCCCCAAACACCCCGAGCCACAAGTCCTGAGTGCTTGGAGCCCCACATTCCCCAGGTTAAAACACAGTTTGCTTTATTGGACAATTCCCCCCTTGGCCACAGTCTTGGTGTGGGCACCTTCATTCAAATCTGAAAATCTGCTCAATATCTAATGTGAAACGCTGAGGCAGACAGAGCCCCATGAACCCTGGCAGAGCTTGGTACTGCGCCACTACCACTGCAAACCATGGAGCCTCCACAGCAGGAGTGCAGCCAGCCCAGGGATGCCCTGGGTGGGGAGGGGGCAGAAGAGATTCCTTTCACACCCCTGTCACATCAGAGGGAGCAGGGTGTTGCCAGGAATGTCCCCAGTGCTCTGAGGCTGAGGGTGATGGATGTGGCTTATTTGCGTATTCATGAGCCACCTATCTTTGCGGATTGCAGGCTTCACAAGTCTTGACAAGACCCTAATCCCCATGAAATTAGAGGGATTACTGTAGCTGTTGTCCTGCCTTGCTCTAAAACAAGGTCTTCTTCACAGAGCACTGTGAGTTGCCAGTGTGACACAGAGCCACAACCTTGGAGGTTATGTAATCTTCCTAGAGGAAATCTTTGTGCTATGTGAAAAGCAGGAAGAGAAAATGCTCTGGCTTGTTGAGATCTGTGTATTAACCTGTCTTATCTGTATATATAGTATGTATACATGTTTATGATTGAATTGATGAACCAAAAATACATTAACTTTGTTTTCTTTATTTAGGAAGGTATTGTCCTTTGGCACATTTTTTCCACCCATGAGGAATGAGCTAGTTTCAATTCATGACGACATAGCAAATCTCTTTCATGCAGCTCCTTTTTTTTTTCCCCATTAGAAATATTCAGAAACAGTCCCATTCCTTGTAAAGAAAAAAAAAAGTGTGAGTATGAGTACTGGGGGGCGGGGGTTGAAGGGTGAAGTTCACTTTCTTGTGCCCCACCTGTTCCATCCTTTGGACTCACAGGCCATTTCACCTCTCAACAATGCTACTAGGCCTGTTTTGTTCTGTGCACTATTCCCTTTCTGCACAGCATTGTAGCCAGTTGCCTCTTCTTTTATGTTCCTAATCTTCTAACTAGTTACTTTATCCTGTTCTGAATCTTAGAAGAGCTTTGTGTGCTGTTTTGAGGTGCTGACCCCATCTCAAAAATACTGTAGACTTCAATAAAAGCCTTTGTTACAAGATCAGACACATTAAGTGTATTTTTATTTTCCTGCTCTTCTTTTATGCCAAAAATTGATGTCATATATTTCTGAATGAATGCTTTTTTTTTTAATGGCAATCTAACTCCATAAGTATTTATCTTTTGCTTATGAGCATCCCCTGCTGTCCCTCTTAGAATGAGCTGCTCACCCTATCAGGATTCTGCATACAGCAATAATACTAATTAGGACTAATTCTATAATATACATACATATCATAAGACAACAACAATGCAACATAATCCATATAATAATAAATCCATTGTACTCCAATCTGTGATTATGGACCAAAATGTCAAAGATGTGAGTGCAAAACTCTTTAAAGGAAATAAGAAAATGTTCAGCAAATGTGACCAAGGTATTTACTAATCAGAAGTTCAATTCAGAAGCACCGTGGGCAAATCTTTCTGTAAGGAATCAGTGAAAAGTAATAGCTTTGCCTTTACACGTTTATGTATATACTTTTACACTAGTTGCTGAGAGATTCTTTAAATAGCCTTTGTTGTATTTCTTCTGCTAGTAGTATCTCACTCCCCAGATGGCTAAGATAGAGCAAAGCAAAACAAACTGCTGCCTTCTGGTGCTTTTGCTCTGTCAGCTGCCTACTTTGTAANGACAAGCCCCGCTCTCAGGACCATCCTCCAGAACTTATATGGGGAGGGGGCATGGAAACGGGCATGGCATACTCAACTACGTAGTGGGTTCGCTACCTTTGCAGATTTCACATCACGCGGGAGATGGACCAGACCCAACAGCCTGCGAGTAACGGGGGCTCACTGTATATGCCAAATGCCTATCTAACAGACATGAGATAGGCCAGTACAATACACTGAGATCTGCATTAAAATTTTATTAATGGGACTAAAACCTGTACTTACATTCTGGTATCATTAGGCAGCAGGGCCTGTACATTCTTCAGTTCGTGCTAAGACTTCAAATTATCAAGATCTCTGAAAACTTCCAAGAGTCTGGTATAATATCCATAAAATAATAAGTAGAGATGGATCCTATAGAATTTTAACAACTCATTTCAATACTGATCAAGCAGGAATACTTAGAAAATTCTTCCAGCTTAAATATGCTCTCACTATCACAGCAAATTTAACTCCACAGGAATTTAATTTTTTTTCTCACTTGTAAAGTTATAATAGCTGGACCAAGATTGACTATTCTATAGCTGTACTACTCGTGTATCACTTGAGTACTAAGATACGGGTCAATGATTTTAACAGAGGGAATGGATTTATTAGAACACAGTATAAATGGCCAGGTGACTCTCACAATTTTTTTGTCCTGTCACGTTGTTGTCTTCATGAAGATCAAATGTTTATTATTTCTCATATAACTCCACATTGCCCTCACGATGCATGTTTTAGTCCAGATATTATCATGTCACCTTTGTATCTCAGAGGTCTGATGAGTGTAACAACACTGAAGATCTTAGGACTAAACTGTTTATGTTGACGGCAGACAAAATCAAAATGTATTCCCATACCTCTGACCAAGTCGCCAAAAGACAACAATGAAGATGAAGGTTACCTACATTACAGTTTAATAAGATTATATAAAGTCTTTCTTCCTTTCATGAAATCTGTTGAATAATTGATCAAGAGAAATTTTAACTTGGATGTAGCCAAAAGAACACACAAGACACTGTCACAAACACAGTTGTCAGCATTACTCTTTTTCACTGTTGCTACTACCATACAGTATGTGCTTACATAATATAATGAGAGTTTAAGCTATTAAATTTTCCCCTTTTGTTTTTTTCTTTGGACTTTCTGTTATATTCATCAAAGGGAAAATAAAAACAGGATCAGAGCACCTGAAATTATTTGAAATATTTGTACCTCCAAACATAGTAATAATTTAAAGCCTTTTTTATTATGTGTATATAAGTAATGTACCAGCATCAGATATCCTAAAACATAACACTGAGGTTATGAAAGTTTGAATTATGAGATTAAGCTGTAAATTTACAGGTTCACAGGTTTTTCTGAATTGGAAGGGACCCTCAGGATCATCTTGTCCGACTCCCACTTTATATATTTACAATCTTTATGTCTGAGTCATCTTGGAAACTCCATAATGCACATAAATCAGCATTTTCAGAGGGTGAATCATGTGCCCTATCTTAAGACAACTACCTTAAGAAAGCCAGCATATCCTCACAAACTACTTGTTTGTCTTGACTGGTTAACATATGGCTCTGGCTCTCTCAGACATGAAAGTCTAACTCCTGTGAATTTAAAACTAGGTGAAAAATAAAATTCACCCATTCTCTTCTCAGTGCAATAAGTCATCACCTCTGTGTATTTCTCTGAAACATATAAAATATTTGCTAACATATCTGCNAAGTAGAGATGGATCCTATAGAATTTTAACAACTCATTTCAATACTGATCAAGCAGGAATACTTAGAAAATTCTTCCAGCTTAAATATGCTCTCACTATCACAGCAAATTTAACTCCACAGGAATTTAATTTTTTTTCTCACTTGTAAAGTTATAATAGCTGGACCAAGATTGACTATTCTATAGCTGTACTACTCATGTGTATCACTTGAGTACTAAGATACAGGTCAATGATTTTAACAGAGGGAATGGATTTATTAGAACACAGTATAAATGGCCAGGTGACTCTCACAATTTTTTTGTCCTGTCACGTTGTTGTCTTCATGAAGATCAAATGTTTATTATTTCTCATATAACTCCACATTGCCCTCACGATGCATGTTTTAGTCCAGATATTATCATGTCACCTTTGTATCTCAGAGGTCTGATGAGTGTAACAACACTGAAGATCTTAGGACTAAACTGTTTATGTTGACGGCAGACAAAATCAAAATGTATTCCCATACCTCTGACCAAGTCGCCAAAAGACAACAATGAAGATGAAGGTTACCTACATTACAGTTTAATAAGATTATATAAAGTCTTTCTTCCTTTCATGAAATCTGTTGAATAATTGATCAAGAGAAATTTTAACTTGGATGTAGCCAAAAGAACACACAAGACACTGTCACAAACACAGTTGTCAGCATTACTCTTTTTCACTGTTGCTACTACCATACAGTATGTGCTTACATAATATAATGAGAGTTTAAGCTATTAAATTTTCCCCTTTTGTTTTTTTCTTTGGACTTTCTGTTATATTCATCAAAGGGAAAATAAAAACAGGATCAGAGCACCTGAAATTATTTGAAATATTTGTACCTCCAAACATAGTAATAATTTAAAGCCTTTTTTATTATGTGTATAAAAGTAATGTACCAGCATCAGATATCCTAAAACGTAACACTGAGGTTATGAAAGTTTGAATTATGAGATTAAGCTGTAAATTTACAGGTTCACAGGTTTTTCTGAATTGGAAGGGACCCTCAGGATCATCTTGTCCGACTCCCACTTTATATATTTACAATCTTTATGTCTGAGTCATCTTGGAAACTCCATAATGCACATAAATCAGCATTTTCAGAGGGTGAATCATGTGCCCTATCTTAAGACAACAACCTTAAGAAAGCCAGCATATCCTCACAAACTACTTGTTTGTCTTGACTGGTTAACATATGGCTCTGGCTCTCTCAGACATGAAAGTCTAACTCCTGTGAATTTAAAACTAGGTGAAAAATAAAATTCACCCATTCTCTTCTCAGTGCAATAAGTCATCATCTCTGTGTATTTCTCTGAAACATATAAAATATTTGCTAACATATCTGCTAAAATTGATTTTAAGCATGGTTAGATCAAACAGTAATCAAGAACAAAGATGTGCCTACAACATTCACTACTACCCATACCAGTAGTTTTTGAAATTCCAAAATATGCCATTAGATAAATGGAGTTGGAAAGGTTAAGATGGCAATTTCATAGAACTAAACACACCTTTTACATATTCCATTTCGGGCTATAGGATCTCAGCTATTATGTATAATCGTAGAAGTACTAGTTGGAAATTATCTCTGTACATGGTTGCAACATCATGGGTTTAAGTCACACACCACACAGGCAGTTTACCTATACAGTGAGCCCCCGTGTACTCACAGTCCACTATTTGCGAGCTTCAGTATTTGCGCGTGATTTTCCCGCGAGCTGTGCAACCTCGGCACATGCTCAGAATATACCGGGACCCCACTAGGCTCAGCCCCTGGTCTCGCCGCTCGCACTGCAAGCACAGCTGGCCCCGGCCCCCCCACCCCTCCCTGCCTCTCGCAGGGCGAGCACAGCGGGCCC
>WEKX01006428.1:579-11030 GCA_013390025.1 Pitta sordida | reverse complement strand
ACAATGGCACTGGGCACAAGGCCGGTAAATAGCTCGTCAGTTGGGACAAGGCAGTTTACTAAAGGAAGAGCAAAATTTGTACACACAAAAGCAAAGCGAAAAGAGTCAAAACATTCATGTGTTACTGTTGTGGTTTGACCCTGGCTGGATGCCAGAGATTCACCCACAATTCTCCTGGAGGAAAAAAAATGGAAAAATAACTTGTTACAGGAAAAGCAAGGCAAACTACAAGTAAAGAATATAAAGGATTTATTTATTAACTAACAAGATCAGAGCTTAATGTGAGAAGCATCATTTTAAAGGCAACCTTTTCCCCCCACCCCTCCTTCTCTTACAACAGATCTCATATTTCCTTTTTCGACCAGGAGACAAAAGGGGAATACGGTAGGGGATAAGTCAGGCAAGTTGGTATCTGACCAGATTTAGGGTAGGAACGATCTCTCTGCCCTTCCATAAAGTCCTCTCTCTCTCACGAGAGGAAGAGTCTTTCATGCCACTTTCCCAAGTGAGATCTCGACCCAGGGATGACAGTTCTTCCATTCTCTGTTGTCTAAGAGTCACAGCACAGGATGCAGTGTTTTAAGTGCTACTTTGCTACTTCATTATGAGCCCATCCCAAAGTACATAATTCAGATACTATCGCAGTGTAATTCTGTCACAAAACATCTGTCCAAAATGATCTCTGCTGAGCTCTCAGCTCCGGCAGCCAAGTGTTTCTGGGCTCCCAAAAACATCTGCAGCTGTTGCAGCATCATTCTCCATCTTCAGTCGTGGCCTCAGGTGGATTCTGCATTGTTGTTTCTCTCACTCTATTCCATAGGTTTGCAGGTAGACAGTCTGCTTTCACTATGGTCCATTTTACGAGCAGCAGCGAGACGCCTGGAAGAACATTTCTACCCCTTCTCTGGTCAGCCTGGGCAAGGGGGGCCCTACATGGCTTTCAGCTTCTTACACAAGTCCTGACCCGGCCATCTACTTTCTGTTACTAAGTTTTTTCTTTTCTCCCAAATATGCTTATTCTCAGAGGCATCCCTATCTCTCTAACCTTGAATTCCATGGCAGCGACTAAGGCCCAGGCAAGAGCTGAGCTGTTAACCCCCTCACTGCCAGAGGAAAAAAAAACCTAAACCAGGACAGTTACCAACAACACCCTTCTAGCTGCCTGTGCAAAGCACAGCACTCTGAGGGCTGCTATGAGGAAACGGACTGCATCTCAGACAGACCCAATACAAGGTGAAGGTCAAGGTTAGTAAAATCAAATAGCTGCTGAAAGGATCTTTTACTTACATACATTTGCTTTATAGATTCAAGCTAGTGCGCTTCTGTACCTGAAACATCTTGACTACTGTAATTGTGCAGTCCAGTTTCTTCTGATGTGTGTTCTTGCAAACAAAGAGCATAAGAAGCTTTGACACGCTTGCTCCTTCCATAGGCTTTTCATAATGCATGTACTTATGTCCTAAGTATAGTCCCAAACTCTGTAATAATCAGTGGGTGTATTGAGTCTGTCTGAGCCCATAGCAGTCCTTACAATGCTGTGCTTTAGAAGTGTGTTGATAACACACGAGTGTTTTGGCTACAGCCAGGCACACATCAGGACTGTAATGTCCCTTCTCTCCAACTGAGGGCAAGATTCTGGCAGGGGACATGAGCAGGCCAACTGACCCAGACTGACCAAAGGGATATTTGATACCATATGATGTCAGCTCAGATATAGAAGGGAGCAAGAGGAGGGGCATTCATTGTTTCCAATGGCTACCTTCTATAGACCGTCACATGTGTAGGAACTCTGGTTGCCTGAATGTGGATGGACAACTGCTACTGATGGGAAGTAGAGATTAGTGCTTTTGCTTTGCTTTTGCACACACTCTGCTTAGCTTTATTTTGCTTATATTACACTGCCTTATCCCAATCCACACTTTGTATACAGTTATACCCCCTCATTTGCGAGGAACGGGTCATGCCAGGGCTTTACAGAGCTTCAAATTCGCAAATACGTGCAGTCATTAATATGCATGCAGGCCATGCCCATTGCTCCAACCCCCGCCACTCCAGAGCACTGTGGACACTTTTCCACTCCTCCCCACTGGCTCTCTCAGCACAGGGGAGCAAAGGGAAGCATTTCTTAGCCCCCTCTGACTCAGGAGACCCCCCCCAAGAATCCCTGGGTTTCTCCAGGCTGCTGCAACCATGTGTGCTCACAGCCCAAACCCCATGTCGCTGGTCCCCCCCCAGCCAATCTCTGGCCCTGGTGCTTTTGCCCACAGTATCCCAGCCCCATGCAATGTCCCAGCCCCACACGGCGTCCCATTCCCGTGCCGCACATGGCGCGGCCACGGGGTGGGCACCGTCCCAGCTGCTTCTGCAGCCGCCACCTGGCTGCTGCCGCCCTGCGTGCTTGCCCTTCCTCTGTGGTGGGGAAGGGGTGTCCCCAGGTTTTGGTCGGCATTTTTGGAGCCTGGAAAACCTTAACTTTGCAACACTGTGACACCCCATGCTGCTTATAGGGTGGGGGGGGCATCAGTATCAGAGTTTCATTCCCTTTAACATCCACCAGTCCCGGGAGAAGCAGCATTGCCCAGGCTTTGACTGGGCTTAGAGTAACAAGGAATGGCATGTCTTGTGGCGGTGCTGCACTGGGTCTCAGCGTCTGCCTGGGGCATACTGCAGCGTGACCCTTCCACTGTAGGGACTGGGCATGGAGACACACAGGACCGGGTCAGGGACCGAGGCATGGTGCCTCAGGACTCTTAATGCCACAGCGAACCGGAGAAACCATGCACTCTCCCCACAGGGAGTGCCGATACCACCCCTCAGCGAAGCAGAGGCACCATGCATGCATTGGCCAGGGAACCTCGCAGATCCCTGAAACTGAATTGCGAGAAATTTTCCTCATAATGGAGGAGTCACAATGCAGTGGGGATATATTGTATCATCTTATTATTCAGGACTGAGCAACTGTTCGGGCCCCTGGTAGCCAGCCAGGGTAAACCCATTACAGTGGGCCATACCATTTTGGGAAGTTTCTTGGTGATGTTTCTTACCTGGGCCCCAAGGACGCAACACACCTCCCTTGATTAATTATGAGATTACTCCATAACTCTCAACAGTTATTCCAGAGGCTGTTCCCACTAAAAGTGACTCTCCAACATGCTGTGAACTGCTTCAGGACGGATGAATGTGAACCATAGAGACTATTGTCTCTGTGTAAAAAGCAGAGAGACAAACTCCTGCCTTCTCAGTCTCTCCCCCTTCTCTTTTCCACCCACTTCTCCCTTTAAGGGATATCTCAGGTTTCTGCTACTTTATTTTCAGAGCAGTTGTAGGAGTCCATAAGAATACTGTCTCAACGTTGTCATCAGAAATTTGGACAATATACCCCTAAAAACTGAGGCTAAGGTCTTGACCAAAGTTTGGCCTGCCACCTCTGGGACTAAGACTGGACTGTGAAAACCAGGGTGTTGATAACACCAAGAAGGGACTGTGGAACAAGATATGCCATCTCTCCTGCATTCCAGGAGAAGAGACAAGATATGCAGTGGCCTTCTTCCCCAGCTTCCAGAGACTGTGGGGTACAGGATGCTGTGGCCATCTCGACAGAACAAGATATGCATGCAGCCCTGTCCTTGCAACATGAAAACATGCTTTCTGGCAAAAGGCCACCCGAAACTGACCTTGCCTTGGACACTGTTTGGACACTTCTTGGTCTTACATGACAGAGACAGAACTGAACAGGGGGGCAAGGAGAACATGTGGTATAAAGATGGCCCCTCAGCAACTGCTTTTTGGAAGCTTCTCCCATTTGGAAGCTTCTCCCACCTGGAATACGACATCTATGGGGATGCCATGAGGACTCGGTCGTCCGGTGGTAGTTATTAAACCCTTTTTTCTCTCTCCATTTCTCTTTACCTTTCCTATCTCACTTTCTTATTAAACCCATTTTCTCTCTCCCTTTCTCTCTCCCTTTCCTATCTCACTTTCTTCTATCACGATTCTCGCTGCACAGGATAATAAAGTTTCACTATTTGACCAAAGCTAACCCATGTTTGGGATTTCCTTTCACTTTGAGATCCAGTAAATGAACCATCATGCCTCCAGCTTAGCTGGCTGGACCATGACAGCAGTGTAGCCTACTGTTATTTGAGGAAATTCAGTAACTTTCTTTCCCTTCATTTTTCTTTTTATTTTTCTTCTCCAAAACAGCTGGAATCTACATTTATTTTCAGACTTTTCCTCTATTACCTCCAAAAAAATCTGTGTGTAAATTATTTTCTCATCTATTCTTTTCCTCTGTCTGTCTTTTTCAAAAGATCCCTATGCTTTAATCACATCATATAGGAGATTCTGTCTCTTTCAGATCTTCATTTCATTAAAATTTTGCTGCATGGAAGAATATAGGCCACTTCTGTTGCAACTCCACAGAGGGCTCCAGTGTCATTAAAAACCAGATTTTGGTTAAAGGATATCTGTGATACTATAATATGCTTGAAAAAAAACCCAAGACTATCAAGAGTTAAGAATAAAAAATTAACTTAAAAGAGCCTACATAATTCAACAAACCTGAGACCTTGCAGATGAACACAGGTTAGCCAATGCTCTGTGAAAAAGGAATCCTCATATAGCATGAGAAAAAACCAGACTTTAAAACTTGCAACATCTCAATGCAATCACGATATCCAACAGCTACTCACGTGCCAGGTACATATATTAAACTGCAGCATTTCTATTGAAAGTACCTATTTGATAACAGTGCTGTCTTCTGCCTCAGATCTGTTCCCTCTACATCCTGTGTTACACTTGCATGCTCCAGGGAAAAGCCAAGTTTGCTGCTGTTAGACTTTGAAATTAAAACATATCAATGAGGAACTGAATTAGATTCTGCATCCTTATAGGTCTTCAAAAGAATTCACATTTTATGTTCCAGATAAGCAAGGAATGATTTTCACCCACCTCTATTGTTTCAGAATGTAACATGAAGGACACTATGCCTTGTAGTCATTTACTGATCAATAGAACTGTTATTACAGCTTGTAAGTGAGAAATAGATAACTTTGGGGCAGTTTGCAGACATATCAATTAGAAAGTCTTAAACACACCTACTGAAGACTCACTGTAAAATAACAAAGACAGAACCTGGCATTTTGTCCTTTGCAGTAATTTTTTCAGCATGAACCTTCCCCTCAAAAAAAGGAACAGTGACATCCATGGAGCACTGACCCAGTTATTAACCTACTACACTTCTTCTACAAGAACAGCTGTTGTCCATCTCATAAAATGGAAAAGTGGCACCACCTTAATTCCCATTTCAATGAATGCCTTGCAGCTCCTTTCTGAGAAATACTTGTCAAATAGAAATATTTACCATCTAATTAATCAAAATATTTTTGTCTCTTAAAATATGTGTAGCTGGCAACTTTTTTACAACATGATAGCATAGCTTACTATACACTGTCTGCTACTTGTCAAAAGAACAGATGATGTATGAACACTGATGAAAATAAAATCACATGTGTCATATCTCAGAGAAAATATGTTGCTTGTTCAAAATTGAGGGAACATTTTATAGAAATGTAGAGTGTTGTGCCCCAGCAGCTTTTGTTACTAAGACTTCATTTTACTGTGTTGTGCTAGGACAAAGATNCTGTGGGCTCAGACAGACCCAATACACTCCATTAGAATAAAATAGAAGTAGCATAGACTAGATTGGGATTTTAGTGGAAAAATGAAGAAAGTAACATACTACCAGGGCCAGTGTTGAATAGCACCAACAGACACAAACCCATTGCTAAGCATTTCTGGAACACTATCCAAATATCTTACTCAGTTTTGAGCTCTATTACAATGAATTATGGACCTTTCCTCTTCCCTGTGAAGAAGGGAACACTCCAGTTCAGGTTACTGTTCTCACAAGTTAATTCTGATGCAGTGACTTCTTTTGTTTTCTATCTCAATCAAGTAAAAATGGGCTTTGTTCTCAAGAGAGTTACAGTTTATTTAGTGCACTGTATAAGCCCTAAAGGTGTCTGCATATTGAATAAATAAACATAAGCCTGCTAAATACTACTAAATCCTATAGAAAAAGCAAGTATTGTCTCTAACATTCTTCCCAAAGTCGAAAGACTCTTGGAAGGGAAGAGCTTCTGTAGGTTATTTCATTTCGATGAATTTCAACCATCTGAAATACAGATATCAGGTTTGAATTAACTGTGCTTCTTTATAGACAATAAAGATATATAGGCAATTCTAGAGCATCATTCATTTTAGTTGTCAACAACAGGATGAGATGAATAGCAGTCCAGGGGTGACTATTACTCTTTTCTGACTCAGAAGATAACCTGAGTTGTCTAGCCAAACAGTAGAGAACTGCACTATATATTTAGCTGAAATTAATCTCATCCTGTTTGCCTTACAGTTTTGTCAGAAAAATTGTAACTTGCATTTTAGGGAGGCATATAAATGTCTGTTTCTTTTTGCATTGTCTCTGACCATATACGTGATTTGCGGCACCATCAATGCATCTGAAACTACCCAAAAAGATGAACAAACAATGCGCACAGAGCAGAGAGGTGCCATCATTACATATTATTTAAGACAGGCTAAGCAATCTACAGAAGAGGCAGCTTTCAAGGCTTTATCTCACCAGAAATAGGATAAAACAGCCTTATCCACAAGTCTTCTTGCAGGGATGCTCTAATATGAGTCTGGATTTTTTTCCAAATCACTATCAACTATAACCCAGTGTATTACAGAACCCTTTCCTCCTGTCATCTTTGACATAAACAGAAGTACTCTGCTGAAAAATGAAACATCTAAATGTAGGTTTCTGCATACAGGTATCTGCATGTGTCATATATGTCTAATCTCCCATTCCACTTGATTCAGGCAGTAGTTTCTGGAAAGCAATTCAGCTGGTGAACCTGAAAAGTTCAATTCAGTCATCTAAATGTAAGCATTTAATGTCATTTGAGATGCCACAGAGTTTATGAGAAATTCTCTGAGGTCTGGCAATTATGCTACGAGACCTACAGTCAGTCCTCATTTCCAGAGAAGCACCTGGGGCCAGGCGAAAGGCAGTATGATGTCTCAAATGGTGGAAGGAATTTGTGTTGAGGCAGCTGGAAAAAGCCTCAGATATCTCCTAAGATATCTGTTGACACAGAGATATTTATATGATGTCTAAAGCTCACATTGAATGACCTCAACTGGAACTCAATCTCTAATGTCACTGTAGGTGATGTCTAAATATAGCACAAAGTTTTCAATCCCTAGTTGAACCACCCCCTTATAGTGCCATCAATGACTTTCTAATATTCTACAAACATATGCAACAANCTCTTAAACTGGGGAGCCCAGAACTGCACACAGTACTCAAGATGAGGTCTGACCAGCGCTGTGTACAGGGGAAGGACAACCTCCCTGGACCTACTGACCACACTGTTCCTAATGCAGGCCAGGATGCCATTGGCCTTCTTAGCCACCTGGGCACACTGCTGGCTCATGTTGAGTTTCCTATTTAACACCTTCCCCCAACACCTTGAGCTCAGTTAAATAGTGTATTAAGTGTGGACAGCTTTTCCAAAATTAGTCCATTAATAAAATATATCTCTCTAGTGAAAAGTAAGAATTTTCAGCAAAATGTTGCAATAGTACAAGAATAAAAGGGGTTATAGATTTGCCACCTGTAAACATGGAGAAACTTAGTCATGTGAGAAGCTAAGATGATTACCAATAAAATCAAAGTAAAGAACTCAGACAATAGTTTAAAAAATCTGTAGAAAATATAAATTGCCACTGGTGGAATAGCATATGTACTAGATAAGAGGAGCTTGTGAAAACATAAATGAGAAAAAACATTCTATGTCTGAAATAATCCAGTTACTATTTTCTTCTATAAAATGGGCTGTTATGTGGTACAGATGGCATTCAAAATAAAAATGAGGAAGTTCACATGCAGTACAGACTTCTCCATAGTACAAATTAAGTTTTCTAATTTACATATGTGAAGCAATTACTAGATTGTCCTTTACTAGCCCATTTTAAGCAGTGTTTACATATACTTTTTTCCACAGTTAGAATGCATCAGCATGTAGATTTATGACCATGTTTTCTATGCTGGACTGGCTCACTACTTAAAGTTAGGCAGGTACTTAACACAACAACTTACTTTAGAGTACCAAATGTCCCTATTCTATCATTTTCAGTAAAACAGAATGTAAACAGAGGGTGAAGTGGGATGAAGCAGATAATAGCTACTTCTGACCACTTTTTCCTTATGAGATGGCAAATATCCCAAGCCCATGTACTCAATCTCTCCTCTCCTAAGCTCTCCATCATATCTACTCCCTTTCTTGTCATTTTTAGATTTCTAAGATGGCCTTTGCATCTCATCTTTGCTCTAGGTCATCAATATCAACTCAAATTCCACAGTAGTTTCATATATATTGGAAAACTTAAAAATCCATTGTATTATCTTCAAAGAAATATATACCTTAGAACATTTTAACACAGTCTACCAATGGCAATTTAGCTGAAGGTCATGCGTCTTTTTTATTGGAAAGTTTTTGCTCCCTTCTTTTGTAGTGCAAAGAAAAACACCATCTTTAAACAGGATGTTAAACAGAATGTTGCTCATAATTCAGGAATTAACATATTTCCTTCCGAGCCAGAGTTGGAGCACTGCCTCAGCACAATATTAAAAAAAAGTTTCTCTTTTACTGCAGCTGCCACCTTTCAAAATTATTCCTACTGATGACATTCCTTTTACTGGTGGGCTCACTCTTGCCGCTCAAATTGTCCCTTTTATGGCTATTCTTTATTTCTTAAGCAATTTCTTAACACTTCTTTACATTCTCTATAACATGTAGGAAAATAAAAATGAGCAACTCCTGGAACAATAAACAAGTAATTTAAAATTACTATCTATTTAATATATGCTCCATGCAAGCACTTTGCAACACTCTGCCTGAATAGATTAACAAAATTACCTGGCAAGAATTTCTAACTATGAAAATCATGTCAAAGGTTACTTTCTTTGCTGTTTGTTCACGAAGATTTCGTCTTCACAAAGGAAGAAAATGTAGCCACAAGGAATGGCAGGATTGAAAAAGATTCTGACAGCAGACCTTTAACAGGTCATAAGCATGACCAAACTGACAAGTAACTCTTGTACAAGCCAAAAGAAGGTTTCTGATGCATTCACTGAAGTTCAGGTTTGAGTCAGATTTGGGAAAATGTTCTAAGTCTCTTCATAAACTCTCCCATAACAAAGGACACTGTGGAGGTCAAAGGAAACATTCAAGTCAAGATGGTGACATCCATTCTGCATAAAGGCAGAAGGTTAGAAATTGTTATCTAAACTCTACTGACTAGAATACATAATTCTTCTGCAATAAAAACTGTCAGCAACTGACATTTTTCATATTTTTTAGTCAGCTGAGATCTCTTTGGCCTAGTGTTCAATCTTGCATAAACATGCGAATCCAGAAGGCGAGAAGTAAGCTAAGGAAAGGAGAGCTGAAAAAGACCACACAAGTCCTAAGGGTCACGCGCATTCTGTTTCTATAGGATGATGCCGAATCAGTACTGGCAAGACTACACAGAAGAAGAAGACATCTTAAAAGCCTGTCCATTCATATGGCTGCAAGAGCAACATATGAACTTGTGACTCATGAGGTAAAAAAGGCAGAAAAAAGACAGAATGTTGGTCTAAACTTTTGACTGTAGAAGTATTTAGACATATTACTGCCAGAATAATGAACATGACTGACAAACATAATTGGAAATGCAACTAAACTAGCATGCTTTTGTTGTAATTAGAAAGCTCTAGAACTGCGCCTCTCCACATCACCACTAACCTACAAGATCATTTATTCCCTCCTACTTCATTGTGATTTTCCATTTATTGTAGGCAGAGGGTATCAGTGAATGAAGAAGGCTCAGCACATCCAAGTAAGTTTTAGAAGCTCCATGTTTTATTCATGTGGATCTCATGAGTCTGTCCCTTGTCACATCCCCGGTGTGCCTCTCACTGAATGCTGAAACATGTCTCTCCAGCAAAGTCCTGTTTATTGTTTACATTCAACAATACTTGAGAGAGCTAGCTTGCCTCAATACTTACGTCTCTCTGCTCAATAGGCAGGAATCTATTTCAAGAAGCTTCTCAAAACAATCTCTGCTTTCATGCTCCTAACTTGTATTACAGAATCACAGAATCATAGAATCAGTAAGGTTGGAAAAGACCATAGAGCTCATCTAGTCCAACCTATCACCTATTACCTAACCTAGCCAAACCTGTTACCTAACTTGTTGCCATCCTGCTACCAACACACCATCCTACCTATAACACACTACCCTAATATCTAGGTCATGCCACCAAGTACATCATCCAACCTTTTCTTAAACACCTCTAGGGACGGTGACTCCACCACCTTCTTGGGCAGCCCATTCCATTG
>WEKX01006427.1:27750-37959 GCA_013390025.1 Pitta sordida | reverse complement strand
CCCACCCGACTGCAACGTCCCTTCAGGTAGTTGTAAACAGCAATGAGGTCACCTCTGAGCCTCCTCTTCTCCAGACTAGTATCACAGAATCACAGAAAATTCTGAGTTGGAAAGGGCCCACAAGGGTCATTGAGTCCAACTCCTAAGGGAATACTTATACAGGGATTGAGCCCACAACCCTGGCGCTAATCTCAGAGTCATCATCAATTTTTATTTCTTTTTCTAGTACTAGCACTAAAGGAAGAAAAGGGAGAAAATAATTGATCAAATGCTGTGCTTCTGTGCATAAAGGCTTGGTTTCATGTGAATATCCACTTTATGGTAGAATAAAATTTTGCTTGGTTTGAAGGAGCAGAAAAGGTCAAGGATGTATGTAGATTTGAATCTGAATGCTTTCTCTGCTAACTGCACTTAAGTGCTGTAAGGAGGTTGCCATGCATGACTTCTGTTGATGCAGTCACTTTTCAGGCTTGTGGATATTTTATATTCCCCAAAAGGTGGGTAAGTCAGATGTTTTTAGAAATCTCTGAAAAAGAATTGTCATCTTGGTGATGTAAAGGCCATAATGCATAGAACAGACTAGTACTGGTTTTAGACCCTTTCAGTTCCCACAAACACACTGTCCCACATAACTAAACCATTTTATGGTTTCAACTGTGAGTTTTGCTTGGCTTTTATAGCATCAGGTCTAGAAGCCAAGTAGAGAGTATGTGTGGTTCTGTATTATTGACTTCAGTATTCACTCCTTTCCTGGGTTTAGATACTTGCTGAATTTCTCTTTGCGGCATTTTTCTGTCTCTGTGAAAAGGATGCAATTTAAGACTGTCCCGTTTCTCTCCAGACTGTTGCATGCAAACAACCTGATAAGAAACCTAAACCAGGTAAAATGTTGCATTGTGCTAATAAATGTCCTTGTTAGATTCCATCAAAACTAGTACAGTATTTGTCCAACGTCAATGTACTCACATTGGAATAGTAATAACTCAAGTTACTACCCTGAGATAGTGATGAAAACTATGTAATGCCAAAGCCATCCAAATTGCAGAATATAAAGGACGCATTTCAGATGACCATGCTTAACTGAGCCTTCAGTATTTGGGCAAGGAGTTGATTTGCATACTTGAATCTATTTTGCACCTTATTTGATCACTAACTTAATCAGTACATACAGATGGCAATCTGATCTGAATACGCAAATAGTACCTTGTGAATTCAATCAAAGGCTGTGAAGCTGCAGACTGGGAGCTTTACTCAGTTGGAGTTATTAATATATCTCCTGTGATTAAGAAAGTGGAGAAAGTAAGGGTGTTCTCATTAGTACTTTGAAAGGACTTGCTAATTTATTCACATGTGGAAGATACGTAGGTGAGAAAGTAAAAAATTTGCCGTGGACTGACTCCAACTCTGTATCCCATATTTTATTTTTAACCTTTATCTACAAGAGTGGTATAAGTCTTATCACTTACTGAGGAGCAAGTGAATTGAGTACTTTCAGAATACCTTCAAAGCACTTTTCCCATTTCTCAGTCTTTCACCTTCCCTGTGGAAAGGAAAAGTTTGGGTGGACACAACATGTAGGTGTCCACGTGGTTTTGCATATTTCATAGAAGATCATTGAGATTATAACACCAAAATTGATTATTACTTCCCAGTTGCTGTAAGTTTTGTTAAAGAATCTGTATGGGGGAGTCTGAAATTCATCTTCGAACAAAACTGCTCATTCTAGCTGTTATTTTCCTGTCTTTCTTCTCATTTTTAATTCTGTGTTAGTAGCTGTACTGGCAAATTGCAGCTGAACAGCAGGACACCTTTTCTGAAAAGTATTCTATTGTGCTGTACGTTGTTACTCCTGTCCAGCCTTTTAAAATAACGATTATGTTGAAAGCTCTTTCTATTTCCAAATTTGTTCATGTAGAGCAGTGGTACTGGTATGTAATGTACACAGGTCCAAAACAGCAAGATTTTTAAAAAAATGCACTGATTCTTTGTGGCATAAGTTATTAGAGACACCTTAATTACCCTTTGCTTTCCAGAGCTGGAGAATTCAGCCTATTTTTCTGAAAAAAATATCCAAAATAAAATTCCTTGAGTCGTGAGTTATAGAGAAAGGAATATCTATAGGAATATCAAGGCCAGGTTGGATGGGGCTCTGCGCAACCTGGTCTAGTGAAAGTTTTCCCTGACCATGGCAGAAGGGTTGGAATTGGATGTTCTCTGAAGTTCCTTCCAACCCAAGCCATTCTATGACCTATTAAGAGATCCAAGCAATTTTATGTAATCTTAAGAACCATATAAAGAACTCAATCAACTCTTAGGGTGGAAGAAAGGCCAAGTTCTGTGTTTTTATGCACTGTAACACATTTTTTTATTTGGGCAAAATTGTTATTCATTTCTTTCATATAGTTAGGCATCTTTTAAACACCATAAAGGACTATAGGCTTTGGAGATAGTAAGAAGGGGGATTTAAGTACAGTGGAGATGAGACCCAACAACAGTTTATGTGAGAAAAGCATAGATCAATATTTTATGATCCAGATACCTTGTTCAGCCCATTAAAATATTGATTTGAAGAGGCAGAGACATCTGCAGTCATTCTACCAATGGGATGAAGTTGAACTTTTAGATTACTGTTTCTGTCAATATTTCTTCAAACATTTCTATATTCTCTTGTAAAAAAATTGTATTATTGTTTTATTTTTCAAGATTTTTTGAGAGTGAGATGCATTAGTCTGCTTTACTTACCAGTCATGAAAGTAGCCTTTTAAAACAATTTCTAAATGGTGAGCTTAAATACATTGTGACTTGTAGAGTTGCTTCCCCCGCCTCCTCCCCAATCTTGTTGTTCAGTGGTCCATAGCTATTTCAGCTTTGGAAGTAATTTCTTTCTGGGAGTGTTGTCTCCTATAAAACTCGAGCAATTGACCTATCAGCAGACTTCACCCTGAAAATAATTAAACTTCAGAATCCTGTTCTTTCAAAGAACTTGACCTCTAACTGGCTTGACCTTTGATTGACTCCTCAACTTGCTTTGTACTTAACAGAAGTTGCTATGATGGTAACATCATTAAGGATGCAATTTCCTGTCCCTCTGAAATATTATCTACATTGGTAAAAGCCTTCCTACAAGTATATGTGTGCAAAAGCCACTGTTCAAAGGAAAATACTGATGTTGCTTGTGCTTATTGCAATAGGATGTTTTTTAGATATGATGCAATTATAAAATGAAATAGTCTCTGCCTTAAACAAATCTACCTGCATGTCTCATGACTAATGAGGTTTTAATCCACCATTGCAATACTGTCTAGCATTTTAAAAATTGTGTGTTTTACTGAAAAGATGCATTTGATATGCAAGCTATATTTTTGTTATCTTTTATGTGGCAGAACAAGCTACTGATGATTTTAACTGAACCTTCTGTGTAGATATTTCATTACTAGAAGTTTACTTAGCAGCAATTTATAACACAAGATCATTTTAAATGTAAAAACTGAAGATAAATGGCTGTTATATGTTTTATTATTTAATTTACTTTCTTATTAGCTGGAGTAATCAAGTGGAATAAGGCAGCTTTTTAAAAGAATGAGATTTTTTTTTTATCAGAGTAGACATTGGGTTTAAATAAATCATTAAACTTGTAGTCAAAACACTGATTAAAGTATTCTTTGTCTTGCATTCCTTTGTCTAAATTTGATCTAGGAGAGAAGCTATTATAAAAGAGAGTGATAGATCTATTATTAAAAATAATGTTACTGGTATCTTACGTATCCTTTACTATTCATTGTCTGTGCTCCAATTTGCTTATTTCTCCTAAGATTTAAAACTCTGAGATAAACTGTTTTAATATTTTCCTTTTTAATGACTCAAGTACTATGGAACTAGTCAAATTTATTTAAAATACTCAGTTCTGCATCTTCAGAGGTGTCAGTGAGTTCTGGATCTCTCCAAAAGCCTTTGTTGACCCCATAGACTTTGCTGTGGTGGTCACAATGTATGCAGCCTGGGTAAGTGCATCTCTCAGCCTTCTTTAATTGAGACTAGAGTACTATTTATATTTTCAGCATCAAGACTTCTGCTTATATGCAAAACTTTATGACTTTGTATTTGCCCTTTTTCTTTATAACTTGTAAGCAAATTTTCTCTTTGCTTGAACAAAATAAAAAGTGTAATAATATTCTACTCTCCTAATTCTGAGGACAGGAACAAACCAGAAGCTGTAAGTTATCTCCCTTCTCCCCAGTTGCACAGCATACTTCACAGCTGAAGTTTCTGCTTTCATAAATTTTAGAAAAAAATTACTTCTCTTACCCAAAATTAAAGGCTCTAAATGTAAAAAATAGTTCCCAAATGAAATCTCACAAAGATGATGCAGGGCAAATGAGAAGATTTTCACATTTTTCCATCGCAGAGCAGCTCACAGGTATGAAACAGATATTTTCTCTCTTTGACAATTATCAACTAAAAAAGAAAAAAAATAAAAATATGGTAACAGTTGAGACTCTAATTGTATTTCAGAGGCATAATTATTAGATGGAATTCTTGCATAAAAGTCTTAAGTACAGCACTAAAAGCTAAACTCTAACAGTTCATAGATGCAAATTGTGAAGGTTTTTATTTTTTTCCCCTCTCTTCCTTTTGTGGCTTTGAAATTTTACGTCAAAGTCAGGTCAGAAAAGGGCTCCTCACAGGCTCCTGGAATTCAGTGTAAATTTAACACAGGTAGCCCCTGCACAACTAAATGCTGTTCACAGACAGGGTTACTAACATCACTTTGTGAAAGCTTCTAATGAAAAGAATGTACCACTCTAATGCTCCAGACCAAAGCAGGATACACAAGAGACAATTGTCTGAAAGAGAAAACAGCTCCTTTGTGCAAACACTAGGACTGAAATAAATCAAGATGTTGCAGTTGTTGACACTCCATCTTCTCTCGTTCATGAATACAGAGATCACAGAATCACAGAATCAGTAAGGTTGGAAAAGACCATAGAGATCATCAAGTCCAACCTATCACCTATTACCTAACCTAGCCAAACCTGTTACCTAACCTGTTGCCATCCTACTGCCAACACACCATCCTACCTATAACACCCTACCCTAATATCTAGGTCATGCCACCAAGTACATCATCCAACCTTTTCTTAAACACCTCTAGGGACGGTGACTCCACCACCTCCTTGGGCAGCCCATTCCACTGAGAGATCACCCTCTCTGTGAAAAAGTTCCTTCTAATGTCCGGTCTAAATCTCCCCTGATGCACTTTAAGACTGTGTCCTCTCATTCTATCACTTGTAGCCAGAGAGAAGAGACCAACACCCAGCTGGCTACACCTCCCTTTCAGGAGTTTTTCAATTAACAAGATCAATTAACAATGACTGCAGATATTCCAAGCAGGAATTTAAAACTGTATGTTGATTTTTACTGTTTTTTTGTGGTTTTTGTTGTTGTTATCCTTGGCATATGTTGTCTCAGTTTTGTTAAGTTGCATTTATAGATCCGTTATTGACATATGTATGTTCAATGTGTTTTAGTTCTGCAGCTGTGTACTGGGCTGGAATATGTTTTATTATGTGCCCAAGTAATGAGATCCCAAAAGCAGCACAAATGTCATTTCAAGTAAAATGGTAAATGAGTATTTTCTAAGATAATTTAATACTTCTTTTTAAAACTAGCCTGTTTTGTGATAAAGGTAATATGTATATCATAATGGGATGGTAATTTCTGTTCACAGAATCACAGAATCACAGAATCAGTAAGGTTGGAAAAGACCATAGAAATCATCAAGTCCAAACTATCACCTGTTACCTAATCTAACCTAGTCAAACCTGTTACCTAACCTGTTGCCATCCTACTACCATCACATCATCCTACCTATAACACAATTAACTTTCAAAGCTATAGGAATCCTGTAGGAGAAATCCAGCTCACCTTCTCTAGGGATGACTCCCNAGCCTCCTCTTCTCCAGGCTGAACAATCCCAGTTCCTGTAGTCGCTCCCCATAGGGTCTGCCCTCCAGTCCCTTCACTATCCTTGTTGCCCTTCTCTGGACCCTCTCAAGCAGCTCAACATCCCTCTTAAACTGGGATGGTACCATCATGCTGGTCTTGTCTGGAGTCATTGTCTGAAACCATACACTGAACTGGGGCAATTGTGCATTACAGCTACCTGGCTGCAGCTCAGGCTTTGGCTTGTGAACAGTCTGCTGATTGTAATTGGACTTGTTAAGTAATGTTTTTTCCTAATTATTATGTTATTCTTGACAGGGCCCAGTGTTACAATCAAAGCTTAGAATTGGATAACTTTTGTTTGTTGGGTGAGATTTTTTTCAAACTCTTCATTGTTGCTTTCATGTCAAGCTGGCACTTGAGTGTGGAAAGGCTTGTTCTGGTACTATTTGTTGGAGATGGAAGCTGTGTGATTTATCTATGAATCTAAGAACACGCTTGGAAGCATGTAAGTGAAAAACAAGAGGTTTGTCATCCTCTGCCCCCATGATTACAGAGAGCTGCCATAGAACAGTGTGATGATTAGATATGTCAGGGCACACAGTGGTAATTCCTCAGAATTCATACTTGTGGCAATGCACTGTTTATCAACTGCTTATGCAAGAGCTTTTTCCCTTATGGTAGGTTGTGTTTGCTCTCTAGCCAGAAACTTGTCCTATTAATTTAGCCTTAGATTTCAGTTTACAGCCTGCTCATCTTTCAAAGATGGCAGTAAATTCTCTTGATGGGTGTGCAGAGATTGTTTTCCAGAGGCCTAACTCCCATCTAATCCCTTCCTAACCTTAAGCTACCTAAACTTGCCTTACTCTGGCTTAGACCTTCATGCCAATGCAACATGCTGTCTAATTTAATTTTCATAAATGATTGATTTGTTATTGCTGTGCTGAAAGATTTATTTGTTTTAAGACGAAAAATATAGAACAAGTCTTTACCCACTATTTTTAAATTGCAGGAAGAATTGTCTAAAAATATAAGGACTTGTTCTTTTTTAATATGAACTACTTTTCTGTGGTGACTTCTATAAAATCACTGGAAATTATTTCTGCCTACAGCTGTTTTGTGATCTAGAAACAATTCTTTCTGTAACAGTATCTTTATGTTTTCCTGTAAAACAGTTATGAGCAATATTTTTGTACTTCCTTACATAAGCTAGATATGATTACAATGCAATGTGGATTTCTTGTAGGAGTAATCTTTAGAAAAAATATATTTTGTCTCAGATGTCAGGTGAGATAACAAAGTTGGATGCAGTGGTGGAAGCTTTTAAAGTGTTGCAATTGGTATCTCAAATCTATAAGTGTGTTTGGAGGAAAAGAGATTAAAATAAAACAAAAAATCTAGTGCGAACAGTACTGGTGGGCATACTTCCTTGGGAAGAAAAAAAAGAAACCTGGGGTAGGACAGGGAAGCAGGTTGAGATCTGAGGCTTTAGAGCATTTGATGCCAACAAGTATGACTCTCTTGGCACCTATAAATAAAATTCTGCTTGTGGGAGAAAGGAGTGGGGTTTGTTGGCTGAGAAATATTTCTGGCAACAGTTCTTTGCAGAATAACAGGTAAAGGAAGGGATCAACAGTGGGATGAAAAACTAGTGAGCTGGATCAATGGTTTTTGTTCCGTAAAGAGGAGTTCCTAGGACAAACAATGTAGAGCAGCAACTGCCTTCCTGAAGTTCAAACCTCCTAACTCTTTTACAACTCTGCAAGTTGGGTAGGTTTAACACATCACTTAAATGTCATATCTGTCTTTATTACAAAATCTCCCAAATTTACTCTGAAGTTGTGAGGTTATGGGACTATTTATGGTCTCTGTATTATCTCTGTTCCTTTAAACTCTCTTACCTAACTGTTTATGCAGAAATATTTGTGCCTTTCAGGGTGAATTTTTTTCCCTTTTGTTTACCTTTGTTTTGTGGAACCCAATGCCTGAGATTTTGGATAGTTGTGAAAAGCGTATTTGTTTCAATGATACAGTGTGATTTTATTATGATCTGTTTTATGGATTAGTGTATTTTCATTCTTCTGATTCTGTGAGAAGAAGGAAAACCCCATTTTTTATGGCAAAACAGGCAATTTAAAGAAAAGCAATTAATTTTAATCATTTGTTCCTTCAAGTGAAAAATTTCCTCAAAATATTTAATAATTAGGCTCTTTGTACAGGTCAAGACAATACAGGTATCCATGAATAATACTTGATCTAACTGTGTGTGTATTCATTGTGTGAGCCACATCATGTAGGATAAATGAAAGACCTGTCTTTTTTTCTGGAAAATCAAATCCTTAGGCCACTGTTTACTCCTTTTTAATGGTCATTGAATGTACTAGTATAGCAATAGTTTATTAATTACCATTCTTTACTCTAAGAAAATATTCTATGTGTGCAGTGGGTGTAAAATTCCTCAGTAATTGTACAACTAGGGGTGCTATCACTACTTTTTCCCATAAATCCAGGCGTGTGCTGTCATAAGTCCAAGTGTACTGACATTTTATCTGTTGATACAAACATAAAATACAATTTCCATTATCAAATCTGCACAGATACAAACATAAAATACAATTTCCATTATCAAATCTGCACAGAAAACCCCAAAACGTTGTCTACCACTTGCTCTTATAAAGAGGCATGTTAAGAAGCTGGAAGGCTACTGTAGGAAAGTGCTGTTTTTCTATTCAATGGCTCGTTTTCTGTGATGGAAGTCCTGGATAATTAGTGTATAATGAGTGCATAATTATAATGGATAATTAATGTATAATTTTCTCTTTTTGATGGAAGTAAAGAAATCTGTTTTATAATCCAGTAAAGTAAATTAAGTGTAAAATAATTCTTTGCTGAAATAAAACAGTTCAGAATTATTTAGATGGGACAGCAGCAGTGTACCTAAGAAATAAAATGTGGATTGAATTAAAGGGAGAAGAATTGCTCCCTTTAGTTCATGTTATAGCATGACAAGTATCAATCAGGTCAATAATCACAGAATCACAGAATATTATGAGTTGGAAGGGACCCACAAGGATCATCTAGTCCAACTCACCATCTAACACCCGTAAAGAGACCGAGAGCACATCGCAGAGCATAACACCGACCTAGATCCCTCACAGTCTAGCAGGCCACTCCGAGCCGGAAGGGGCCCAACGTCATCCAGCCCTACACCTCCCGGCTAGACCATGTCACTAAGCTCCTCGTCCAGTCTTCTCTTAAACACCTCCAGGGATGGTGACTCCACCACCTCCCTGGGCAGCCCATTCCAATATGCAATTACTCTCTCTGTGAAAAAACGCTTCCTAATGTTAAGATTGAACCTCCCCTTGATCTCCTTGTTTCCATGGTTTAGAACTTACAGAAGCTCAAGAGCATTGACTTTCACTTATCTTTTATTTGAACAGGGCGTGTTTCAGTGCAGATACCAACGTGTGATTCTCATTGGCCCTAAGCCAAGCCAGAGCATGTGATTTTGGTAAATGGTTAAGTTTGTGAGTCAATGCTGATTTATAGAACTGATGTGGAAGTCAGTGGAGGGTTGAAAATGGAAAGTTGGTGGGGATTTTGATGTTGTCATTTTTTTTATCTCTCTGCAAAGAGATGCCTATTTGACCTCTGAAATATTTAAAATAAGCATTCAGAAAACAATGCTCACTATTATTCTTAATACATACGTTAGAAATAAGCCAAATTATGTTCTTTTTACTTAGTAGCCAGTGGAAAAATGAGATATTTTTTAAAAGATGAAAATTAAAGATAGCAAAGCATTAGTTTGTTTGTAGTATGAGTGGTTGAGAGTGGCACAGCAGTTACTTTCTGCAGCCACTAGAACAGGTTAACACAAGCTCATTTGCTTTATGAGCAAAAGCATTTAAATTCTTGGGGAGTCTCTTAGGAGATTAGACTTGGCCACAACAATAACCTCAGAGAGTGTTCCCTTTATCTCCTCGCATCTGTTAAATATTAACATGGATCAAAATAAAGACTTGTTTACATGGTACATGTGTATCTTGCCTTAAAAATGAAAGCGGAATTTAGAGCAGACCAACTCCCCACATTTTCGGAGCACATGCTAGCCTGCTGCCTTTCTGTAATGCATTTTCTCTACTCATTCATCTTTCAACTTGCAGGCTAATCTAATGGAGATGCCTGAACCCATTTCAAGTGCAAAAATGGTATAAAGTGGCAGTAAAGAGCTTAGAACAAGATTGTAAAACATCACTGTTA